>JAFBJZ010000774.1:35000-340000 GCA_016785225.1 Psettodes erumei | reverse complement strand
TGTTGAGGGACGCCTGGAGGGAGGGGTTGCTCAGGGAGGAGGAGAGTCCTGCGGGTGGGGGGGTGGGTGGAGACGACAGATCGGAGCGTGAACGTAACCGACGGAGTCGTTTGACAGACGGCGGGAACATGTGGAAGTCATGATGGAGCTTGCGGCTCCAGTTTTCCAGCGCGCTGTCCAGCCATCGGCGCGAAAACACTGGAGGTTATTGTGTGTGTGTGTGTGTGTGTGTGTGTGGGGGGGATGGAGAGGGAAGGAGAGGAAAATGGGAGGACAGAGGGGGTGGAGGTTGAGGGGAGAAAAGAAAAGAGCCGATTGTCGCCGACCAAAAAAAAAAAAACGGGTTAGAGTCCCCCCCCCGCCGCTCTGGTGCTCAGCCAAGCCGGACCGGGTCCGACTCCCGGAGAGGGAGGGGTGGATCTGGATCCGGATCCGGATCTGGGCGAGAGACAGAGGGAGGAACCTGGAACCTGGACGTTAAGCTGTGAAGCTGGCGAGCGAGGACGACACCGCATTCGTCTTCCCTTCCGTTCTCCTTCTTACTCTACCGTCTAAATATTCACATAATCCTCGCGCTGGTCCCGATCCAGGCGGGACGGCGTCCTCGCGGGTTTGGAGACCGCTCAGAACCGTCGGGGCTTCAGGAGGAGCCCGCGCAGGGAGTTCGAAAACCCGGATCGGAACGAGAACGGGCAAGGATCGCGGACGCTGATGGAGAGAAGAAGAAGAAAAACAGGAGCTAAGCTCCACCCACCCTGCGAGTTGCCGATGCCCAGGTGCATCATGGCGGCGGGCAGGTTCCCGGTGCTGCTGCCCCCGCTGAGGTTGGGGTAGCCGCCGTTGTCCTCGGGGTCCAGCGGCGTGGAGAGCGGCGACGGGAAGTGCAGGTTGCTGAGGTCGGGCAGCGAGCCGCCGGTGTTCAGCGAGCCCTGGTAGTGGGACAGGCCCGGGTTCTGCTCCGGAGACGGGAATATGCTGCGGGGGGGAGGAGGAGCGAAACGGGAACGTCAGCGCGGGGTCGGTTCCTCTGACCGCTAAGTCAGGTCCCGTCTGAGCCGCGGTTAAAATCCGAGACGTCCGGCCCGCGACGCCCGAAGGTCACGGCGGCAGGAAGACGACGCTGAACAATGGCGACGGAATCCGATCGCAACAACAACAACCCCCTCCCCGCTTCAAACGGGTCGGAGGTGTAAAGAGGAACCCGGACATCCTGTCCCGACCGTTTCTGGGACGTCATTGTTTCTGCGGATCCGTTACCGCCGGCGGGGGAAACGCCCAGATCCTGGACGCCGCTGACTCACTTGATTCCGGGCACCTCGCAGGATTTGGGCCGCGACGCCAGAGACTGGACCTGCAACGCGAAAAAACGCTGAAGTTAACGCACATCTGTCCAAAACCAGGTCCCACGTGTCCCGGGGTGGGGTCTCACCTTCTTGGCCTCCCACAGCTGTTTGGGGAGGGGCTTGCTGACGCCCATCAGGCTCTCCTCATTGGTCAGCGCGGGGAAGGAGAAGACTGCGGACAGGAAGCTCCGCGTTAATTCACGACCGACGAGCTCTGGATTATTCGGTAAATAAAATTTAAAAAACGGCGCTCACTGTCTCCGGAGCCGTCCACCTCCGCCTCGTTCACGCTGGCTGCACGGCAGCGCCCGCACAAACAACAAACAAACAAACAAACAAACAAACAAACACAGGGGGGAGGGGCGGAGACATTAGAGGGTTTTTTTAATATCCAGCAGCTGCGTGAACGATCGTCCGCTGTGCAATTACTGCTGTTTCATAAACAGCTGGGCATCTGTTATTAGTCACAGGGGGGTGGGGTGGTGTGTGTGTGTGTGTGTGTGTGTGTGTGTGTGTGTTGAGGGGGGGGGGCTGATGAGGAGTAAAGAGAGGCCCATTGTTTTTTGCAGCGACACAAAGAGCCTCTCTCTCTCTCTCTCTCTCTCTCCAGCCTCCGCCGCTCACAAGTTGTTGTTGTTGTTGTTGTCGTCGTCGTCGTTGTGCGTCTTCCCTTCACGTCTCCCTCGTCCTCCTCTGTGAGTGACCGCGACTCCCGCTTGAGGTTTAGCTCCGCCCCCCCCGGAGGAGCAGGAGGAGGAGGAGGGGACACGGGCGTGTGCGCGCTACACACAATACACATAAAAATACTTCCCCGGTGGTTTCGTGCAGTGAGGGGGATTACACACAAGTACTACATAGTACATAGTACATGAAGTACTACAGGAACACACTGCGCTCTCACCGTTGCGCTGGGGGGGCGCCCGGCCCATCTGCTGGCTCATGCCGAACGGGTCCTGAGGGTTCGGGTTCATGGCGCTGGTGTGCAGGGCCGAGTCCGAGTTGGTTCTGTGTGGGAGGAAGAGGAGGAGGAGGAGGAGGAGGAGGAGGAAGAGGAGGATTACACACAGCCGTTCCAGCACCTCGGACAGAGGCGGCAGGAGGTCGGTGAGTCACCCGCCCGCACGGCGCGCGGCGGCGCGCTTATCCAACGCGCTCTGGCTCGGCGATGAAATGAGGAGCGCTTGACGTAAACACGCGGGTGTTTCTGATCGCGCTCGGGTGGAGTTAAACTCAGATTAAACCGATTATCTGATTGGAAATCGGTCGATTAGTGATTGATTTTTAGTTTTAAATTTGACGTGTTTCGCGCTTCGCGTTCGGCGACGTCAGACGTCACCATGGCGACCGGGGCCCGTCTCCAGCAGGCCTCATTTTAACGAGAGCTGCGTTTTCTTTCATTTCGCAGCCGATTTAAACGTAATTAAAAAATTTTTTTTAATTTTAACTTGCACGTTAAACGACATGATGTCGCCTCATGTGAAGATCTTCACGTGACACGAAACGGCGGCGAGGTTGAGTGTGAGACGGCTGAAAGCGAGGGAGAGTGTGTGTGTGTGTGTGTGTGTGTGTGTGTGTGTGATGTTAGACTGCCGGCTGAAGCCCAGGTTAGTCGGGGGAGGAGCGACTGATTGGCGTTTCAGAGAAGAAACGGTGAGGAGGTCCGCGGCGCCTCGGAGGAATAAAGCAGCGGGTTAGACGTCGCCAAAAAAAAAAAAATCAGCTGCAGATTTACAAGATGATGAAGATGTTACGTGGCCCAGAGGGGGGGGGGGAGGAAGAAGAGAAGAGCTGCTGGCGTCTGTGAGAGCGAGGGATGAAGCAGGAGGTGGAGGGGGTGGAGAGGGGGGTGGGGTCACCTGTTGAGTTGAGATATTAATCTAAACCCCGGTCGTTTATCCTCGGTCCATGGCTGCTGCTCCCTTCAAAGACAGACAGGGGGGAAAAGAAAAAAAAACCATGACAGACTAATTCACCCTGCCCCCCCTCCTCGCCCTGAGGCCGAGGAAGAGGAGGAGAAAAAAAAAAAAGGAGAAAAAAAAAGAGAAGAGAGAAGACGTGTCGGAGGAGGAGAAAGAGTCTGACTCAGCACAAAACCTGAAGAGTGGGCGTCACTCATGAACCTGTGTGTGTGAGTGTGTGTGTGTGTGTGTGTGTGTGTGTGTGTGTGTGTGTGTGTGGGGGGGGGGGGTACTGCAAACCATTAGCCACGTGCCCTGTGACTCGTGCCCCCCCCAGTCTCTTCCACACACTGCGACATCTCGTCTTCATGCTGTTTCCACATCACAGGCGGTGCTGGGGCCACCTCCATGATGGCCAAGAGGAAGAGCCCCACCCTCCAAGGATCCCATCTCCAGGAAGGAGGCCCCGGTCTGAGGTTCGGCCCCGGGGGAGGCGGGTCCAGGAATAGCCGGTGAGCGGAGAAAGGGGGGGGGGCGTGGGAGCGGCTGTGACCCCGGGGCAGATGTGTCTCCACGGGGACGCAGCATCCAGCACCACCCACCCCCCCCCCACCCCACACACACACACACACGGTTTCCAAGCGAGGACAGATGGAGGACATCAAAAAGCGCGGCCCGGCTCCCGGCGGGAAACTCCCCCCTCCCCCTCCAGAAACGGCGTCCTCCGCGGTGCACTTGAGGACGAGGGCGGCGTGCAGCGGGTTAAACGGGCCCGCCGGCTGACTGCCGGTAAACGAGGCGCAGATGTGGTCGGCGTCGTAAACGCCGCGCCGCCCCGCTCTCCCCCCCCCGGACCGGGGCGAGCGAGCGAATCTGCCGCCGCGCCGTTTGTCAGCCAACCTGTTCTCTTTTGTTTTCGTGAGAGGGCGTGGGCCAGATTCTCGCGCCGCAAGCTGTCGCGGCATCGCTCGGAGGATGGCGGGCGGCCAGGAGCCAACGGAGCGCGGGGAGGGGGGCGGAGCTTGGGGCGGAGCTTGGCCCGGCGTTTTTTTTTAATATATCACGCGGGTTCCTCCAGTAAAGCTTGAGGAGAGGCCGTCGGATCTGCCGCCGTCCTCCGCTTCCTGCTGAGGCGGAGCTTGTGCGCCACAGGGAGGAAACGCTGCCGTGACAACACACACACTCCCCCCCCCCCCCACCCCCCCCTTCCCCGGACGGCGGGAACGCCGCCGCCGGGCGCGACCTTTAAAGGCTACCTGTCAAACACCCTCAGCTCCACGCAGCTCACGCACGGCGGCGGCAGATTTCAGCTTTTGTTCAAGTGGCTCACGGAGAAGAGGGTGGGGGGGTGGGTGGCGCCACTCATCAGAGGAGGGGGCGGGGTTTATAACTCACCTTCTCCAGCTGTTGTCCGGCGGCGGCGACAGGTACACGGCGCCGTACGGGGAGCTCTCCATGTGGGGGTGTCGTTAGGGAAGTAAACGCATCGTCACACACGCGAGCGCGCCGCTTCACGTCACCGTGGAGACGCAGCAGGAGGGGGGGGGGGGGGCGTTGAGCAGAAACAGAGATTGGCCGCCAGGCGACGCGTCTGTTTCGGGGCCTCGGGTGAATCACGATCGGCGGCGGGACAGATTTACAGAACCGCAGCGCCGCGATCGCACAACGCGGCTCGTAAAAAAAAAAAAACTAAACGCACAATGGCCGCCTGTGCAGAGCGGAGGAAGCGCAGGGGGGGGGATCCTGTCCGACCGGTTCGCGGGCGTAAATAAACCTCGCGCCGTACGCGCTGCGAAAAGAATGAATGAGCGCGGGATCCGGCTCGGCCCCGCCCTGCCCCGCCGTCTTTGGCCAATCGCGACCACAAACTGCGTTTCCACATTAAAGCCCCCCACACACACACACCCCACACACACACACACACACACACACACACACACACACACACACACACACACACACACACACACACACACACTCTCCACGGCCCCCGGCTGAAGGATGCCAGGCTCGGCTGCAGATGCCGGTTCTGGGAAATGGGTCGAGAACCCCCCCCCCCATCTGACCCCGCCCTAAACCAAACACGCCTTTTCATGGCCGCTGTAAGTTTGTCGCCCAACGACAAATCTTTACTGACCTCTGATACACAACCGCTGCACAAACACACACAGACACACGCTACACAGACCGCGACCTTTGACCTCGTCTGCTCTGCCCTGCGACGACGTACGAACAAAAACGGACCTGACGGGGAACCGTCGCTGCGCCGGGTTCCGGATTCGGCTCGATCGCCAGAACCGGCGGCTCAAACGCGAGGATATTTCTGGTGGCGCCGGTTTATTGTGTTTTATTTTATGTGGCACATAAAGTAAACACTGTCTGAGCCGTGTTTGATGGGAGCCACACACACACACACACACACACACACACACACACACACACACACACACACACACACACCACCACTAATGAAAACCATGCCCGACCCTCGACAAGCTGCAGAAACGTCGTCCCGTCGCGTCCGACCGCCGCTGCACGACGACCCCCCGCGGAAAACATGCGGCGCTGTGACATCACCAGCTGCAGACGCACAACAGACCCAATCCCAGGAAGCGCATCGCGTCCGCGGCGCGCACACGGGAGCGGCTCACACGACGCGCTCCGCGCCACGAAATCTCGCTAAGCCGGAGTTGCCGTGGAAATTGGACGGGGCGCGGGAAGATGGATTTTTGCGCTCTTACTCACTCCGGCTCCGACGAGGCTCCGGGGAAATGGTTTTGGACGAGCGCGGCCGAGAGGCGAAAAAAAAAAACACAACACACACACACACACACACACACTCGCTCCTCTGTTCTCCGCTCTGCGTATTATCACCGGCAGAACAATGAGGCCCGGCAGCGCGTTAAAGAGGACGCTGGGAAAACTGGCGCTGTCGGCGTCCGTTAGGCAGAAGCGTCTCTGCGTCACGTCAACGTGATGACTCACTCCGAGCCGGAGGCGGCGCAAACGGCCGCCCACGCCGCCGTTACACGAGGCGAGGAGCCGACATCTTCGCCTCCCTCACAAACGTCCTGGATTCTGGATCCGGACCGCTCCCTGGGTTCGGGGCGGGTCCAGATCCACCTCTGGAGGAAATCCGCATCCCGCCACGAGTCACGCGAACGGATTACGCAACCTCCGCGGCGGCTGTGACGTCACATGGCGGCCGTCGGCGTGCTAAGCGGCTAGCCGCGGCGAGGCTGGGGAGGGAAGGATATCTGCCGTCCGTGCTTGTCGACGGGGCGGCGGTGGGGGGAGTTGATCCGGTTGCGGTCCCTGTGGACCCTCTCGACCAGCCCGTGGTGCCGGGTCCCTCGGACCGAGTCCAGTCCGGCCGGGAAGCCGCCCTGAGAGAGAGAGAGAGAGAGAGAGACGGGAGGCGTTAGCGCCCGCCGTTTCCCGCCAAGGTGACAGGAGGGCGATCGGGCGCCGCGCACAAACCGCAGGCCCGCGGTCCGACCGCTGGCGTCCCCTCTGAGGGGTCGCGGGCCGCTCGAGGCCGAGCTGGGAACCGCCGCACTCGTCTTTCATCATTCCTCCTTCTTCTTCTTCTTCTTTTTTTTTCCCCTCCCGTCCTGAGAAACTGGGCTGAAATATTTTCTCGTCTCAGGAGAACGTGCGCGTTTGCTCTTGTGAAGCGTTTCTGTTTTTACTGTTAGACTAGACAATGTTGGAGCTGGGGGGTGGGGGGGTGGGGGGGGGGTGGTCAGACATAATTAGCCTTGGAACCCCCCACCCCCCCCTCCCCCTCCCTCCCTCCCTCCGGATGAGAACGAGGCCTTGAATCTGACGGCCGTAATCCCGAGGTTTAAACGTTTGGTTTCACATCGAACATCCTTCTGCCCGTTCGTGCAAAAGAAACGCTAACGCTAACAGCTGTCAGGCGCCGTGCCAGACAAAGAAAACAAAACAAAACAAAATAAATAAACAACTCCTCTTCAAGTCCTACTGCACAACGAGCCGCGGGCGCACACGCTGTACTGTACAGCAGCTGGATTTATCACACGAGCGCCCACCTGGAACTCGGCGCCGGTGCTGCCGATCTGGTTGACGTCGGGCAGGGAGCCTCCGTAGTACTGCACCCGCGGCTGAGACAGGCGGAGCTGCTGGATCTTCTGAAACTGCACCTGTCACACACACACACACACACACACACACACACACACCAGGGTCAGGAGTTGTGATTTGTGCACGTGAAAATCCCTCGCTGGCGGGAAGACAACGAGGCGGCGGCAGAGAGGGGACACGCTCTAGGAAACGGGGGAAACTTCCAGAGAGGCGGAACAGAAGGCGGCTTGTTCTGCCGGGGGAAGGTAAACAGAGCCAGTAACGGGCCCCGGGAGCCGGGATAGGCAAATCCCAGGGCCGCGTCTTCCTCGGAGCGCCGAAAGGGCAAAATTTGAATCTCAAAGGCCGACCTTATTTGATTCTATCAGCCCGTTAGCAGGGCTAACAGGCGGGTCTGTGAGAGCGGCGGCCCGGGACGGGGCGTTCACGCGCCCACGTGTTTCCGGACGCTCGGAGTAAACAAGGAAGCATCGAATTCCAGCTGGTGGAGCGTCGTCGACGGCCGTCAGCCGCACTGACCGGGCTGTTCTGCACCATGTGGTGGTGGTGGGGGTCACGGACAGTTCATACCTTATGGTAAGACTTCATTCAGCGTCCCCGCGAGAGCCCACTTCCTCTGGGACCGGCCGCCCAGGACTCTCCCTCTCGCAGTGAAAAGGCCACATTGTGAACCGGCGCGATGAGAATAATGTGAGAAAAGGAGGCGTTTGTCTCCGCCCGCGCCGACCGCATGTTTCTGAGCGCTCCCTCAGACGGAGAGGAGAGAGGGAAGAAAAAAAAAAAAAAAGATCAAAGTAACAACAATGCCTTAAAAAAAAAAAAAAAAAAAAAGAAAAATTTGGAATAAATAAAAGACTGATCCTGGAGCGCAGCCTGAATTACAGATAACAAAAAAAAAAAAAAAACATCACAAGTTGCCGGAGCCCAAGGTGATGACTTCACACCCAGAAGAGACGGTGTCTGAGGAGCGAGAGGCTCGACTCCCCAGCTCCAACGTTTAATCTGAGCCCAGCTCCAACGTTTAATCTGAGCCCAGCTCCAACATTTAATCTGAGCCCAGCGCCAAACATCTGGACAGATTTCTGCGCCGACCTCCAACACTGTGACAAACCCACGGATCAAAAAAAAAAAAAAAAAAAAAAGACAGAACTTGTTCCTCCACGGTAACAAGAGTCACCCCCCCTGTTTAAAACCCCCACTCTGTGTCCTGCAGAGACTGAGAGAGAGAGAGTGAGGCACTTGTGCGAAGACAAATGTTAGCGTTAACTCAGAAATGTAAATACAGGACGCGCTCGGGCCGCAATAAAAATACTGAAATATGACAACGCCAGGCACCTGACGTGACTGTGTGTGAGTCAGGCCGCTGTTTACAAAGTCTACAGGGTGTGTGTGTGTGTGTGTGTGTGTGTGTGTGTGTGTGTGTGTGTGGAGGGGGGGTCACCTGAACACATACACTGCAAATGGATAATAAACACAAATGTGTGTGTGTGTGTGTGTGTGTGAGAGAGAGAGTCCACTGTCCTTCCTGTATGCAGAGGCTGCAGGGGAGGGGGTGGAGTCTGTCTGTGTGTGTGTGTGTGTGTGTGTGTGTGTGTGTGTGTGTGTGTGTCGGGGGGGGGCATCGTTCATATCTTAACATGCAACAGCTTCCTCTGGGTGTTTCTAACACGACAAGCATCGGAACTTCGGGCGGGGTGGTGCTACTGTAAAAAAAAAAAAAAAAAAAAGGTGCCACTTTCACGTTTCCGGTTTCACCGCTGGTTGAATTCCGGAAAATAAAAAAGTCCCGTCGCTGTTGCATCCGAACTGTGCAACCTTCCACTCTGTTTCCGAGTTAGTTTCCTTCTCACGGGTTTTATGATGGAGGCGTCGCTGCACGACACCGACCGACGTTTGCAGCGGCGGCCGCAGGGAAACGAGAAGTACCGGTCCAACACCAGAAATCTCAGTCCGCGGGTGGGAGTCGCTGCAGCCGCGACAGGAGAAACTAAAGCCCCGCTGATCAATTATGATTATTAATAATAATAATAGTTATAATAATAATAATAAAGCGCACTCACCCTGGAGACCGTGAGGTCGGTCATCAGCTGCTCGAACGCCCGCGTCTCCTCCGCCTGCTTCTGGTTGTGCAGCGCGATCTTCTCGCTGAACTTCCTGGGGTTGGAGCCACCTGTGCCCGGGGAGCCGGACATCGTGCGGGCCGCAGTTTTTATTTTTTTTTTTTTTAAAAAAACAACTTCAGATACTTCGCGGTGGAGGAGGAGGAGGAGGTGGTGGTGGTGGAGGAGTTGGAGGCAGAGGATGAGGAGGAGGAGGAAAAAAAAAAACGTTGCGGGGGAGACGAGTGTCTCACCGTCGGAAGTTTAAAAACACATTACCGTCGGGCCGAAGTCGAGTCAGCCCGCTCCGGCCGGCTGCAGCCTCCCCCTCCCCCGAGCTCCGAAGCTAACGTGGCTAAGCTAACGCTAAAGCTCCCGTGTGTAAAAGAAGATTAAAAACAACACAACAAAAAACTAAGTTGGCTTCTCCTAACGCCTGGTGTGGGGAAGCCGCGGCCAATGATCCGCGCCTGCGAGCCAACTCTCCCCCGAACAACTTCCACACACCACCACCACCACCCCCCTCCCCGTGGAAAGCGCGGCGCGTCGGCCGAAATAAGTCACAACTTGACGCCGACACAACTTCCAGCGAACCACTTGTTCGAGCCTGGCGTTGACATGACGCTAGCTGTCAGTGCTAACGCGGCGCCGGAGTCGACAGCTGCGGCTAGCCCAGTTAGCTAAGCCGCGGTCGGTCCCATCTCGACGAGGGGGGGGACACTTCGGCCTCGGTCGGCGTCTAATAGCAGGTCGCGCTCCTCGGTGGCAGTTTGTGCCACGAAATAAATTTTTAAAAAACTTCCAAAACTATATAAAGACGCAGCGCCGGTGGCTTGGAGAAAGTTGTTAGCCGCGGTCGTTAGCCAAATGTCGCTACTGACATTAGCAAACGCTCGTTGGCCAAAGGTTTTTCTTCGCTAAATTGTATTTCAACAAGTGTCCGCTGGTCCCGCTCGGACTCGGCGCTGCTCAAAAACTGGAGAAACGACTCATCTTCGGAGGAAAACAAAACACAAGAGGGGAAGGGGGAAAAAAACAACTCCCGTAAAGATTCACACCGGACGCGGGGCGCATAATCCACGGTGAAATTTCACTCTTTAACAGATATCACAGGCGAGTCCTGTGGTAATCCACGGACGGGCAAAGCGGGAGAGAGAGAGACGGGGAACCGCGGACAAACTCCAGCCCGACGGCTCCATGCAGGATGAACAACCGCCGCCGACAGAGGAGGGAAAAGCCCGCAGGTCTCCCGTGAACGCCCGAACACCCGTTTTTTTTTTTTTCTCGGTTTGTTAACCGTCGGCGCTGGTAACAGCAACTCTCGGGTCCGCTCGCTCGTTATCCCGCACACTGCTGCGAGAAAAACATTGCCTCGTTAAACAGCGGCGATACCCGCCGTGGCCACGGGGCGGCGACAAAGGCGCTACGTCAGCGCTGCTCCGTGTGGGATTCACAGAATTAGACGTACGTCGATGGCGGCTCTGCGGCCGCCATATTGCTCAGGGACCAAACAGTAAAAATAAGTTTATAACGGTGTTAGAACCTAATTAAATATAACAAGTTCTGCACTTAGACATCCGTATTTCAGATGAACATTTTTTCTAGTATGTTTTACTTAATCTAAAAAGATGATATTTTATAGGATATCGCTGCATATATGAGTTTAAAGTTTAATATTTTCTACGATGCAACCCTGCACAACCTTGCTGACACACGGTTTTGGAACGTGTGGAGTGTAAATTTGCATTTTTTACGCAGTGAGAGAAAAAAAAACAATTTCTATCTATCTTGATAGTAGTATTTTGGTGAAGAACACCTGCATTTTTATTTTAACTAACGCACCTGTCATTAAAAAAAAAACGTGTTGCATTTATAATAAACCAACCGGTGTAAAAATCGGTCGAAAATGAAAGATTTTAAATTCTGGACATACTTGCCTTCATAGACATACCTGAGTTTGGAGGCGCGGGTCCCCCTGACCAATATGGCGGCGGCGTTGACGCACGGATACAATCCAATGCGATATCTACATGGGATTAATCTCTATTATTTCTATTCTAACTTTCTACGGGAACTTAATCAGGCGTTTTTAATGTCACATAAAGTAGAAATCCAATTTTATTTGTGTAGCGCCAATTCAAAACATACATTATCAATGATTATCAACACCAACTGTTCACGGTTAGGATACAATAAAGCCTCTGATTATTTATTAAGTACATTAATAAAAATAAAATTTTTAAAAAGCCTAATAATATAGTTAATCAATCAAAGTGGCCTGAGGGGGTCAGGGGGTCAGCTCCTTTTGGGTGAGGCAAAGTAATATTGATTGTTGTCTGGAAAATAAAACTTCCAGTAAATCATGTGAGAAATCCGGCGACTGAGCACTGAACTCTGCTTCCGCCGATGAACCTCAGACCCAGAAATACGCCGCCGGTCGGTTCCGATCGCCGTGGGCGACGGGCTCGGTCCGGTCCGAGACTCCATCAACGGGTGGGGAAACACGGGGCCGGGACTACCGGCGCCTGCACGGACCGGATTTGAGTGGAGTGATGTGGATTTGTCATGCTCCGTGCAAAAAACAAAAACTAAGTTATTTAGACTTTAAAAAAAAAAATGTATTATCAAGCGTTGAAGTCAGCAGCTCAATATGAGCATGACCGCTTATTTTTTTTCCAAATACCACGTCTGACGCCAACTTTGCAGAGACGTCTGCATTCAGGACGGGTCGAGGTGGGTCAAATCTAAATCGAGAGACGGAGACGGGACAGAGGTGAAACCGACCAAAATCCAGAAAAAAACAAAAATAAAAAAAATTAAAAATTGGAAAATGATCTAACCGCAGTGTTTTTAAAAATAAAATCAGGTGAGGGGAGGAGTGTTTCCCCCCCCTCCGGCTCTTTCTGTTTTTCTTTCCAATTCGTCTCAAGCAGCAACACGAAAATAACGTCCTCGCGGAGACGAGAGGGTTGAGACCGGGTCAGGGACCGGGTCAGGAACCGGGTCAGGAACCGGGTCCGGACTCACGCGCTGAAGGCGAGCGGACACACAAACAGCTAAGAAAAGACATAAAACGTGATCTCTTTACATAAAACATACATTGTTTTTATAATTAATCAAAGCCCATGCACAGGATTCTCATAATATTTAAAGCAAAAAAAACAAAAAAACAAACAAACAAACAAAAACATACAAATCTTAAACCTCTGACCTACAGTAGCTGCAGCTGCAGATAATTAGAGATGGGAAGGAGACGCGGGTCATTGAGCGTTCCACTGACGCCGACCCACATCATAAAAACATAACGCACATATATTTTGCATAGGCACATGAGAGAAGTGCAGTAGGGAGTGTGTAGGAGAGCCTGGGGGGGGGGCATTCAGCGACCCTTAAAGTGGGTGTTGTGGTTTGAATCAGTGTCCGTCGCCCCCGCTCCCTCTACTTCCCGTAGAACTTCTTGTTGAGCAGGAAGATGAGCAGGTTGACGTTGATGGTGGCGCGGTCGAACAGCTTCATCACCGCCACGCCCTCGTACTGCAGCTGCAGCAGGTCCTGAGACGGACAAACGGACACGGGGGGGGGGGGTCAGCAGAACACGCCGCAGGGGGGCGGGGCTTCACGGCGCGAGGCGAGGCGAGGCGTACCTGATACTCCAGCTGTAACGTCTCCAGGTGCACGCCCATCAGCTTGGCCTTCACGTCAAACACGCCGACGGTCTCCGACGGCGAGATCTCAAATATGACGTTCTTGAACCTGCGAGCAGAGAGGTTAATATTAATACACAGAAATACCCTCTGGTACTGCATCGGTATCTGAGAGTACACGGGTCTGTACTTTTACCACGTCCTCCACAGACAAACTTTATAGTTTCACACCGGGACAAAACAACCGACTCTTCTTCTCTGCTCTAAAACAGCAGCCTGCACAGGAAGTTGTGCTGGGCGGCTACTGTTTTTGGAGCCCAGAAGAAGAACTGATGTCAGGATTTAGATTTTCTTTCTTTCTTTCTTCTTCTGTTTTATTCTACATATACAAGTTATTTTCCTAAACTGCACTATAAGATTTTAGTTTGTTTATTTTTGTTTATTGTTTAGATTTATTCTGCAGTGACTGAACTCACTGGTTGGGCTGCAGGTCCTCGATGGCGATCAGCACGCCCTTCTCGTGCAGGCGCGAGGCCGTGTACTTCTGAGACACCTGCTTGCTCTTCTTCGCCTTCTGGTCGCCCGGCTTCTTGGACAGTCTGAGGACGCGGAGAGACGGGACAGTCACTCATGGCTCCACCCCCGGGGGGGCGGAGCCATCCTGAGGGCGGGAGCGCGAGACATGGACGGTCGACCGACGGTTTAGGTTTCCATGAAACTGCGGTCGCTGCCTCTGGTGTTTGTCTTTGTTCTCTCGCCTCCAAAACCACCGAGTGGGAAGTGGTTTGTGGGCCGCACGAGGTGGGGGTGGGTGGGGGTGGTGGTGGAGGTGGTGGGGGCAAAGTCTGACTCACTGTACAACAGACTATATGAACTTTTGTGTGCCTGCCAGAGGGGACCAGTGTTTGTCCCATAACAAACCTGGAGTGACCCCCTGAGATTATAAAAGCCCCGCCCCCCTGAATGAGGGGGGGGTGGAGGGGGCCACAAAAGGGGGGGTGAACTATCCCGGCACCGGGCGGAGGCCACTCACTTGCCCTTGCTGGCCAGGTTGTCCATGCAGGTCTTGATGTACTGGTTGTACGAGTCGATCTGCACGTTGTAGAAGTTGGTCTTGGAGTTGAGGGCGGCGTTGGTCTGCTGCAGCCGCACCAGCTCGGCTTTCCTGCGCTGACGGTACCGCCTCTGGTTTCTGATGTCCTGCCACGCGCACGAGAGAGAGAGAGAGAGAGAGAGAGAGAGAGAGAGAGAGAGAGAGAGAGACGTTCAGACGAAACCCAACAGAGCCCGCCGACTCCCCGCGGACGCCCGGCGGCGCGCTTGAACCTTGGCGATGTCGTTGATGAGGTCCTGGTAGCGGTTCTCGGGGTGGACCTTCCCCAGCTCGGCCAGCCGCTGCAGGTTGCTCCTGATCTTGTCCTTCTTGCCCTGCAGCGTCAGGCTGTCGTCCACCACCGGCTTCACCTGCTTCATCTTCTCGGGGGTCTTGGCGTCTCGGATGGCCCGCCGCTGCATGGCGCGCTGGTACTCCGCCTCCTGCCGCCCCCCGGAGACAGGAAGAAGGCGATTTTTTTCATTTGGGGGGGGGTTTAACTTCCTGAAAGTCACGGCTGGACAAATAACATCTGCTTCGATTGGTTAATTATTATTCGTGCCGTTCGGGTCCGACCTGCTCTGGGCTCGCCGTGGAGTCCAGGATCTCGGTGAGCGTCTCCCCGGGCTGGAACCGGATCACGTCCACGATGAGCCTCTTGGTGCTGGAGACAAAACGGGGACAAAAGGAGACGACGTAAGACGAGGCGGACGGAGCGGCCGCGCGCCGGTCGGGTTCCGTTCCACGCACTTGAGCAGGAGGGTCCTGGCGTCCATCTCGGCGTTGGCCTCGCCGGGGAGGTCGAATTTGTTGGTGAGCGTGAGCGAGACCTCGGTCTTCCCCATCAGCTCCTTGTTGGGGTCGTCGGGGGGGAGGGGGTTTTCACCTGAGGGGGAGAGGGAGCCAATCGGGCGCTCGCAGTTTTCATATCTCGACAGGAATCAGAATCTACGGCAGGCGACGCGTCGCTCCGACTCACCGATGAGCGACTCCACGGTGGGAACCTCGCCCAGGTCCTCCAGCAGCTCGTGGATGGGGTCGTTGTGCTCCGGAGCGATGGCGTCCTGATGGTCCAGCAGCAGCTGGCGGGAAAAAACGAAAACAAATGTAAACGGGATCGGAGGCCCGGGGCGCGAGGCGAGCGGAGTCTCAAAACTCACCGTGTGAGTGTTGATGATCTCCCCGATGGAGATGTAGATGACGGGCTTGGTGACGGTGACCAGGTCGGAGTACTGATCCACGTTGAACTTGTCCTCCAGCGAGGGAACGTCGCACGCCGCCAGGAAGAATCGCCTGTGACGGAGGACGGGAGGATGAAGTCAGAAGGAGCCGCGACAACGAGATCTCCCGGCGTCACCTTCCCGCGGCGCCGGGCGTCGCACCTGAACTTCTGGTGCGAGGCGGTCAGGTACTCGTTGATGGGATTGAGGTGGGCGTTGTCCCCCAGGAACATCTTGTTGGAGGCGGCGTGCTGCAGCATCTTGGCGACGGAGCCCAGGTTCCGCCGCTGCTCCGTGGTCAGCTGGCCGCCGGCCGACACCTCGATGATGTCGAAGGCGTCGGGCGCCACGATGGCCGGGTTCATGTAGCGGTAATACAGGAGGTTCCCCACGATCTGAGGAGGCGTGACACCGCCGCGAGGATTAACGCCGTGTGTTTCATGTTTCAGGAATGAATCAGGGCACTGTTCGTTTAACTTTGGGAAAAAAAAAGCTGAAAATTAAGTCCGTGCTGTTTCTAATTCAGGAGCGTGAAGATTGATCAGGAAGAAAGATTCTCAAAGATTCAGAGGAGAGGAGGAGGCGTCGTCACCGGCGAGAATGAAAGTGAAGCGGGGGAGGAGGAGGAGGAGGAGGAGGAGGAGGAGAGCCGGCTCACCTTCACGCCGGGGTGGAAAAGGAGACGGAAAAATGACGACGAGGGAGAAGGGAGGAGAAAGGAAGAGGAAAGTCAGGCAGGAGGCGTCAAACAGTTCGGCCGGGAGTTAAAGGGTCAGTTCACTTAAATTTCCATCGCAGTATGATGTCGTTACGTCCTGAGGAAAATAATCTGGAAGGCGTCTGCGTCCTTTGGGTGAACTGACCCTTTAAAACAGAGACGCCCACAGATGTGGAAGGTGCGAACCTTGAGCAGCTCATCCTCCGTGGCGTCGGGGAACTTCTCATGGAGCGTGTCCTTCAGAACCTTGGAGATGAACCTCATCCCGTACCTGACGGACACGGCCCGCACAAAAAAAAACAAACAAACAAAAAAAGTAAATCGCTTGTCGAGCGTGAGAAAAATCGACGCAGACGAGCGAGCGAGGAACCTACGGGATCTTGTCCACCGAGACGATGATGGCAGACAGGAACTTGTCCGTGATCGTCTTCATGTTCTTGATGGAGGCCTCCAGTCTGGTCCTCACCTCCTCGTGGGCCATGGCCTGCTCCGGGGTCACGTCGTACGGCAGTTTACTGATGAGGAGGAGGAGGAGGAGGAGGAGGAGGAAGAGGAGGAAAGGAGTCATCAGAGTAGATCTACACACATGAAATCAGCCGGTGGAGCAAGCGGTTGGATTTCTTCAGACTGGTGTGAAGATCAGACACCGGCTGATCGTAAAACTAGAAGTTAAAACACCTGATTTAAGTTTTAAACACGAGTTAAATTCATGACGCACTTCCTGGAACTGAATTTAAATAATCTGTATGTGGGATTTTACATTTCTTAGTTGATACTAAGAACCCCGCACAGGCGTGTGAAGATAACTCCGCCCCCAGCTCACCTGGCCTCTCCGGTCTGCGTCTCCATCTGGTTGACCCAGCTCTTGTAGATGTCCACCGGGTCGGTCTTGATGTTGAGCGACTTGTCGTCCATGATCTCCTTGACGACCGGCGCCAGGATCTGCCTCAGGGCGTTCTGGCCCCGCGCGCCCCGGTGGAAGCTCACCACCATCTTGATGACCGTGGGGTTCCCCGTGACGATCTCCTTCATCTGGTCCACCTTGGACCTGCGGACGGACGCGAAGGGAGACACGTTCAAGGTCGGTGCGGCCGGAAAAAAAGCGCGGCGGCGGATGCGGCGGAGCCTCACTTGATCTCCTCCTGCAGGGCGGTTTTGAAGAGCTTGAGCAGCAGGTACTCCTCCCTCTGGTTGGAGGCGTAGTTGTACAGGGTGAAGATGACGGAGTCCATGAACTTGGTGGATTTATTCTGTGGCATCTGGAAGATCAGCTTGGCCAGATAAGTGGGGTTGGTCTGAAAGGAAGCAGGAGAAAATATTGTCTTTATTTTTAGATTCAGAAATATTTTTTTTAATTTTAAAAATATGTATCTATTTATTATTTTTATTTTATTATTTAAATAATTTATATTATTATTATATTTATTTAAATAATGTATATTATTATTTTATTTATTTAAATAATTTATATTATTATCTTATTTATTTAAATAATTTATATTGTTATAAAATACATATATTATTAAGTAAAATAATATTAATTTTTAATCTATTTTGCGTGTGTTACCTGTAACAGGTAAAACAGGTACTGGTAGGCCTCCAGTTTGACCCTCTTCTCCTTGCTGAGCGCCTTCAGCCCCCCCCGCTGCTTGTTCATCATCATCATGTTGGAGAGCTGGCCCTTGTTCTTCTTGGTCAGCTTCTTGCTGTGCGACACCACCTCCTGCAGCGTGATCTTGTTCTTCACCAGCAGGCCGATCTTGATGTCCATCAGGTTCAGGTCGTTCTCCAGCTGCTGGTTGGAGCGGATGTTGGTGACCACCTCCTCGCGGAGCCGCATCAGCTCCAGCTCCTCCTGGAAGTCCTGGTCGCTGTGGTCCAGCAGGTGGACGAACTTCCTCACCACCGCCATCGGGGGGTCGTCGGCGCTGACTGCGCGAGGGAGACGGAGGGGGAAAGTCAAGCAGAGAAAAGGAGGAGACGGCTCGTTGGACGGCGGCCCGGGTCCGACTCACTCAGCGTCTTGTAGTCGTCCCGCGCCTTGTTGGCTCTGATGAAGGCCTGGATCTTCACCACGTCTTTGATCTGCAGCGCACAGCGCCAACGCAATGCAAAGCTTTCATTAAGCAACAAGACATTTGTTACGTTAAAAAGGTTGAAGGTTCGCGATACTAACGTGATCTCTGAAGTACTTGAGACGATCCTTGTACTTCTTACGAGCCTGATGCATCCGCACCATGGACTGGATCTGAGGGGGATGAGAACCAGATCCTTTAACCGGTCTCAACTGGATCCACGATCCCGATCGCGTACGGATCGCTCGATCGTTTTCACCTTGATGGCCTCGTCCGTGTGGTCCTTCAGATACTCCTTGCGGTCCTTGAACTTCTTCTTCTGTTTGTAGCCTTTCCAGTGAGCCTTAAAAAAAATAAATATATATATATATATATACGAAAATTTGAAACAAATAATAAATAAATAAATAAATAAATAAATAAATAAAAATAATAATTAAGAAAAAAACTAAAAAAAACAATTAAATTATTTTTAAAAATTAAATTAAATTAAAACAAAAACAGATCAGTGAGTGCCAACAGCTGACAGACACGTGTCCCTGCAGGACCTCACCTGTATGCAGGTGACAGCCGGGTCTTGGGATTTCAGGAAGTTCATCCGATCCTTCAGCCCTTTCCTCACCAAGTAGCCACGGCAACGGGCCTGCAGCTTGGTGATGAGCGCCTCGTTGGCCAGCCACAGCTGCTCTCGATTGTAGGCCGTGGTTACCCCGGAGACCACAGACTGACGTGGGTAAGAACAACAGGTTTAAGGGCGAGGTTAAGGAGAGCCGACCTCGCGGGCGCTCGGCCGGGGCGGGGGGCGGCCTACCTGGATGTCCTCCTTGTTGAGCTGCGTGTTGTTCTGCAGGAAGCCCTCCGGCTCCACCCAGGTGCCCTCACGGGTCTTCAGGTTGTAGAAGTAGTTGTGCCCCCCCTTCACCCAGTGCTGCACCCACTCGCTGCCGTTGTCGCCTGGACGACATCGATCATCCAGTTTTATCGGACGATAAATTACCGACGGACGCGGGGACCCGGGGACCGACCCCCCGCCCCCACTTACCTTCTTTCTTCTTCTCCTCTTTAATCTTGGCCAGGTCGTCCTGGTACGTCTGGGCGCACTCCGACGTGACGCCGTACAGCCCGGACCCGGGGGTGCGCAGGGCGGCCAGCGTCTGAGCCGCGTCGCCGCTGTCCACGGCCTCGTTGATGGCCTGGATGGCCTGCGCGACTGCCGAAAACGACAGGACACAGTTCGCCTGACGTGTGCGTAACAACCGACACACACACACACACAAAAAAAAACGACACGAGCGTGCGCTTACACTGTACGGCTTCCTGCGTGTCCTGGTTCGCTCGGAGGACGGCGTCCTGGATCTCATCCAGCCACAGGACGGCGGACGGGTCCTGGGTCTCCTGCAGGGGAGAACATGCACGGGTGGTCAGAACGCACAAGACGCGCACGTCTTCCCTCTTCTGATTGGCCACCGCTGGATCCGAAACAGGAAGTACATAATGCTAATTATTTTAGAAATTAGGAGAAGGAATTCAGATGATGTGCAAGGCCTAAACATTAAATTAAAATGTTTTAATTTCTTTTCTTTCCATTGTTTCTGAGAGTTTATATTTCTACACCGTGTGTAACTCCACGATGACTTCTGCAGGTAAAGTTGTGTTTGTTTTAAAGATTACAATATGTTATCATAAGAGCAGGACACGTGGTCGGTGTGTGTTAACTCAGCTGCTGGGGTGATCTGACCACACCCGGGATTCAAACACGTCCTGCAGTCGCACTGCGTTTGTGCGTCTCCGATCCGGGTGCGGTCGACAGCGACCGAACACAGCGCGTGTTGTTTTTTTTTTTTAACCGATTTAACCAACAAACCTCAACACCCGAAAAGAAAATACACAACATTAATGTCTTTTTTAAAAGTGTTTTGTGATGGTTTTTCCAAACTTTGTGTAGTTTGTTTGCCACGCGGACCAAAACAGGACCTCCACAAACAACTTCACGATTAATAAGAAGAATTCAGATTATAATTCAGATTAAATACATTATTCTGGCTGCTTTAGTCCTGTAGTAATGCAGCGCTGCATCCAGGTGGCGCACTCTGTCTCTGTATGACAGTGTGTGTGTGTGTGTGTGTGTGGCAGCCCAGTAAAACTCATCTGGTTTCAGCCCCCACCCGCCCTCTAGTGTGTGTGTGTGTCCCCGCCCCTCCTTGCCGTGCTGCAGGGGCAGATGAGAGGAGGTGTGTGTGTAAGTGTAAGTGTAAGTGTAAGTGTGTGTGTGTGTGTGTGTGTGTGTGTGTGTGAAAGAGGTGGGCGGGTACGAGTGACACCCGATCTTGAGGATTTCTTATGCAAGGGGACGAGTGGGTGGTGTGTGTGTGTTTATGTGTGTGTCTGTGTGTGTGTGTCTGTGTGTGTGTGTGTGTGTTTGGGGGGGGGTGTTGCAGCAGCAGGAGTCAAAGGCTCTGGGTCTTTATAGTAAACAGAGCCGTACCTGCGTGATGAGTGTTTGGGTGTTTGCACACTCGGCGCTGTAATTGGTGTTTGAGGGCGATGAGTCACCGCAGCTGGCGGGAGGGAGCAAGACAGGGTGCGGTGCCCGGGGTGGGTGGGGGTGGGTGGGGAGGGGGTTTGGGCGCGGGTTAGCAGCGCATGGTGGAAATAGAGGAAGTGAAAGCGGAGGGGGTGTGGCTTCATAATTCACGCGTCGAAACTTTTCTTCTGCTCCAACACCTCCTGGTGTGTTTTTATTTATTTATTTATTTATTTTTACTTCCTGGGAAGCGGGGAGTCGTTTCCTGTGTCTTTTTAACGAGCGTGGGAAAACTCTCAGTACGTTCTGGACCCGGATGGCCACGGGGACGGGGTCTGGTGATACGCATCTGAGCAGGACTGTATCCAGAGCGGCGTCTGTGGAGGGACTTCCTGCTGCTCGCCCGGGCTCCGCCCACAGCCAGAGCCGCCTCCCACCTCGACCGCTGGTTCTGACCCAGTCGCTCCGGCACTGCGCGGTTAATCAGGCGGGTTCCTCCTCCAAACTCCCCTGACCTCAGATCAGCTGGAACCTCCTCCTCCTCCTCCTCCTCCTCCTCCTCCTCACTCCGCAGTTAGACCCTTCTGGGAATACCTGAATGCCACCGACCTTTTCCCTGCAGGAAGCTGCACACTGCTTTGTGTGTGTGTGTGTGTGTGTGTGTGTGTGTGTGTGTGTGCCATGGGTCTGGCCCATTCAATGGAGCGGTCAGCTTTCTGCCCTTTTATGGAAGCAAATGACCGAGGCCCGGCTCGTTATTTCCTACGCCTGTGAAATCGGCAGGAAAATAGATGTTTTTTGGTTTTTTTTTTCCTATTCCCATTTTTTTTCCTCCCCTGTTTTGAAAGTGTGACGAGTTCCTCTGCGATATATTCCAGGGATTAGATGTAACCGGCGATGTTGACATTTAAAAAAAAAAAAAAAAAAAAAAGCGTGGGCAGCGGCCAAGTACCAAAAACGTCCAGCGGCGATAAGAGCCTTTCTTTATCTGTGTTTACGCAGGACGAAAACAGGCCGCTCTATTTGCGGACCTGCTTCTCAAAAGGAACCGCGGCTTCCCGAGCAACAAGAACTTTCTGGAAAAACAAACGCGGCGCTCCGTCGGCGATATCGCACGCAAAAACGCACAACCGTCGGCCCCCGCAGCGATAACAGGCAAACGAGGCCGGCGCCGGACGGACGATCGCTGGATCATCGGTCGAGTCGCGCGGGAGTCACCGTCCGCGGCTGCACGTGGTTCACGGTCACACGTAAAACGCACAACGTAAACGCACAACGCGCTGCGTTCAGCCTTTGGACGCGCGGGGGCTCACACGCCCGTGATGTTGGGCTCCTCGTGGATTACATCATCGTCATCATCATTATTCCTAATCTCAGCGTATTGGTGCATCCCCGTTAGAACACGTGGTGAAAACGTGGTCGTGCGTCTCTTACGTGGGCCTTCTCGCGGCGCGCCTCCAGCAGCTTGTCGTGGTAGTGCTGCGCCACGGACGGGTCCACGTCCGTCAGCTTGGCCGACGGGTTCTGCAGCATGGCCAGGGTCTTCCCGGGGTCGCCCTCGTCCAGCGCCTCGTTGATCAGCCCGATGGCGGCGATGCCTGAGGGGACCGGAAGAGATTAAACTGAGCTTAAACGTAAATTGTTTTAATCTGTTAGCCTGCGAGCTCGAGCTGTGAGGTGATGAGCTGATTATTTAGGATTATCTATCTTTAAATAAGCGGTATTGTAGAAATATTGATTAGATAATCCGTCGGGATCCAAACGCTGTCTGTTTAAATAAAGTTGGAGGTTTAACTTGTCACTGATTTGTTGTTTTTGTGGAGTTTGGCGCGGACTAAGTTCTCGTGTGTGCGCTTTATTCTTTACTGTTATTCTTAGCTGTGTTTTATTATTGCTGTCGGCAGTGTCAACAAATTCCTCAGCCCGGGATTAGGAGCTCAAGGCGCTGAAGTGTGTGTGTGTGTGTGTGTGTGTGTGTGTGTGTGTGTGTGTGTGTGTGTGTGTGTGTGTGTGTGTGTGTGTGTGTGTGTGTGTGTGCATGTGTGCGTGTGTGTGTGGGGGCGTTTGCTCTTACGCTCGTGCTCCTCCTGCACGGCCTGGTTGACCTGGTCGATGCACGCCTGGATGTCGTTCCACGTCAGGTAGTCGCTGCCCTGCTCCCTCGCCGCCGCCTTCAGTCGCATCAGCTCGTCCATATACCTGAGGGGGGGGGGGGCACGGGTCAGCCCGCCGGCCCGCCTCAGGACACGCCCCCGACGTGACCGCGCGCACGCTCACCTCTGCGCGTACTCGTCCTCCACGTTGCTGAGCCCGGTGACGGCGCTGGACAGCTGCTTCCAGAGCGCGGCCCGGTCCCCGACGTCCATCGCCTCGTTCATCAGCACCACCGACGACAGCATCTCCACGGCGACCAGCAGCTCGGGGTGGGACAGCGAGCCCTGCGGGGACGGAGACACGACCTCGTACGTCAAACAGGCAGGGTGTGTGTCTTTGCGTGTGTGTGTGTGTGTGTGTGTGTGTGTGTGTGTGTGCGCACCTCGGGGCTCTGCTGCTGCAGACTCGACAGCTCTCTCTGGTAGAGGTCGGCGGCGCTCGGGTAGACGTCGGGCAGCTGGGCGTCGGGGTTCATCAGCTCCTCCACCGTCCTCTCCGCCACGCCCTCCCTGATGGCGGCGTTGATGCGCTCCACCGCCTTCAGCACTGCACACACACACACACACACACACACACACACACACAGGGCGGGTGAGCCAACGTACACACGCGGACGGGGGCGGAGGGCGAAGGTCATACGAGCGGCGCGCTTATTACTCTTTAGGTAGCCCTCGGCGATCTCGTTGGCCACGTCCACGCCGGCCTGCAGCTCGTCCTTCGTCAGAGCTTCTCCTGGAGACGCCTGACGAGGAAGATGAGGAAGACGTGGGTTAGAACGGGACGAACACAGCGGCAGACGTTTTCCCTGTGCCCACACACACACACACACACACACCTGCTCTTTGTTCTCGCGGTCGGCCTGCAGCTGTTTCAGGTACCATCCTTTGTTCTGGGCCTGCAGGTTCTGGACACCCACGGCTTTGAGCGCCTCGTACAGCTTGTCCTCGTCCCCGCTCAGCACGGCCTGCTCCGCCGCGCTCAGGGCGGTGCTCACTGCCGGAGGGGAAAAAAAAAAAAATCAACATTTTTTTGGGACAGCGGCGCGAAAAACTTGAGACGGATCTGCAAACGGACGTCCACCGACTCACCGTTGACCTTGTTGACGTTGCCCTGGATTTCAGCCTGCGTGAGGAGCTCGTCGTACACGTCCCTCTCGGCCTCGGCGTTCTCCATTTGCTGTCGGAGCAGAGCCACGCGGACGCCGTCACGCATTAGCGCCCAGGCGCCACCGCTCCCGCCCCCCGACCCCACCCCCACTACGCCCGCCTACGTACCCGCTTGCGGGAGTTGGCCACCTTCTCCCCTTTGGCCTGGTACAGAGTGTCGTGGTACTGGCGGGCGGAGCCTTGGTCCAGGTTGACCAGCATGGCGTTGGGGTTCTGCATGGCGGCCAGCGTGCCCTCCGGCACGCCGTGGTCGATGGCCTCGTTGATGGCGATGACGGCGGCGTGCACTGGAGGACGGAAGAGGAGACGGGTGAGGAGACGCAGATCGATGCCTCTGTCAGGCCTGCGCCTTCAATATCTCATTTGCATATATGCATGTATAATCTGTGATCAGCTGTGAGACACCCCCCCTCCCTCCCTCCCCGTGACACCCGAGCCCGTCCCACGTACGTGCGGCCTCGTCCACCGACAGCTCATTGGCCAGGATCCCGCCGATCTTGCTGAAGGCGGGCATCTGGATCCCGTACTTCTCCAGCTCGCTCTTCATGTTGTTGATCTCCTCCTCTGAGAGAGAGAGAGGGAGGAGACGGAGTGAGCACAACCATGTGAACCGGGGGAGGACGGGGGGGGGGCAGACTGTTCCTGGCCCGTGTGTGATGATAATCAGATTTTTGGACTCTGGGCTCTGGGACAGGGAGCAGAGCGGGAAGTGGACCGACAGGAAAAGGTTCACAGTTACTAATGACTTTCACATTTCCAGAAGCTCCTCCGCTCTGGGGAGGGAGGGAGGGGGGAGAGAGGGGGAGGGATGGGGGAGGGAAGGGGGGACGCACACGGCGACGGTCTCTGGATTTAAGATGACATAACTGGGTTAGCGGGGAGGGGAGGGGGTGGCAGGACGAGGAAAGCAGAGCGCTCACCGGTGAAATCCACTTTCCCGTACAGATCCTGGATCTGCGGGGCCAGGCCCAGCTTGAACAGGTACAGGCTGCGGGAGGAGGACACACGGAAACGTCAAACGGAGGAGCGGCGTGATTTGCCGCGGTGACCAGCGAAGGACAAACAAACAAACAATCAAACAAACATCAGTCTATAGACTGAGCTGCAGACAAAACAGCAGCGTCACCCAAAAAATAAACTCTTCTTCTCTGATCTGAAACAGTAGCTGTGCATGAAGCTGCTGTTTCATATGAGAAGAAGAAGAAGAATTGATTTAAGGAATAATTTTCCACAGTTGTTGTTATTTATTGAACTGTTACTGCAGTCAAACATTTAAACAGTCGTATTTTTCTGAAGCGTCTTGTTAAAACAGTTTTTATTTATTCCTACGCTGATTTTTTTTTTTTAGATAATTACATCATACGAGACAGATTCGTGTATTTGTTTGTTTATTTACTACAGGTATCAGATCGGACGCTTCGCCGACTGAAAACATTTGCTGTTGTTTAGCGTGTCGATTTACGCTGAGTCGTGGTGAGGAGAGCGGAGGAGCTCCTCCTCGTCCTCTGACCTGAAAGCCATAAATTACGTGGAAAGTGTTTCTGCTCCGGCTGCTGTCGTGGCGGAGGAGACGGACTTTAATTAAAGCAGTTAACTGTGACACAACCCACCACCCCACCCCTGCTCGGTTCTGGCCTCTGGACCCCCACCCAACCCCACCCACCGCTGCATCCAGGAATGCTGTATTAAAACACAGTTTACTGCATACCTGGTGCCTCGCCGCTGACAAACTGCACCGTTCGCCTCGTAAACGTGTCACAGAGTGAAGTTGTGCGTGCGTTTTTACGCGAGTGTGTGTTTGACTGCGGCCTGAGGTTGTGTACCTGAGTGCGTGTATGCAGTAGATGCAGCGCGGCATGTTCTTTCTGTCATATATGTCCGTGGTCTCCGGGTAGAAGATCTGAAACAAAAGGAAAAAAAAAAAAAAAATCAGAAGAGCCAATCAGAGCAGCAGCGGTCTCAGCAGATCTGGGATCAGCGTGTCACGACACGAGCCGCTGGAGTGATTCACTCATCGTCAGGGTTGCACAATGTAAATGTGCGTTCACATGCCCTGCTCCCGTTTCTGTGGCTGCCGATCACCTTTTATTTTACCAATACGCTTTTTTTTTAAATTATAACAAACCGCGCTTTACTTCCTGTTTAGGATGAGTTGTCCTTTTTTAGCTAATTAACTACAAATCACGCAAATCTCCAAAGAACTCTCCGCGGTCAGATATCCATCACCACCCAACAGTGTTCGAAGCCGATTTCTTCGCCAAAAAAACAAGTTAATGATCTCAAACTCAAATAAATCATTTATTTTTCCGTCTTGTGTCGATGCGTTTGTGGTCTGGCTCTGAAACGCAGAAACGCAATTTAATCCGCCTCCTTCCATTTCAAATGCTGGCGAGTTTTTCCTTGAGCGAACTCCAAAACACGAGTCTTAAAACAGGCCCTGGACTCTAATTTCAGCTTCAGGTACTTGTGTGTGTGTGTGTGTGTGTGTGTGTGTGTGTGTGTGTGTGTGTGTGTGTGTGTGTGTGTGTGTGTGTGTGTGTGTGTGTGTGTGTGTGTGTGTGTGTGTGTGCGTGTGTGTGTGTGTGCACTCACCTTAGGCAGTCCCTTCTCTGCCATGGCGTTGAGCCACTGGATGACGTTGTCTGTGTGTCTGAAATGGAGACCTGTGGCCTGCGAGAGAGAAACCAAAAGTCACGAACGCGTGGTGTCTTACCACAGACACACACACACACACACACACCTAAAAGACGCACACAACCACCAGGAAGTCTCAAAACAACACACACAACCAGTGTATAACACAGAGCGAGCAAACTATACAACGCACTGTCCTGGACTGGGCCGACATTACAAGATGTTATAAAAAAGGCAGAAAGCTCTGAGCGTTGCGGTGTGTTGTGCGTTTTGACGACACAAACTGACCCACACGGGCTCACCTTGTAGCGCGTTTGCTCGCGGTCGTAGATCTTCTTGAGGGAGACGGTGTGCGGGGCGAAGAAGTTGCCCAGCTTGGCCAGGTAGACGCCGTTCCTCAGCCCCTCCTCCAGCTCCGTGGTGGGGGGCAGCTCCTCGTCCAGACAGGCCTCCATCCACCTGGGGACACACACACACACACACACACGTGGCGTCAGAGACGGCACAACCACAGAAGAAGAAACGTATATGCTCAAGATCACACGACCGCAGATTAGTTCGCCTGTTGTTGAGAGCGTCATCATCTTTTCATCGTTCTTCGTAATATCGGGATCCGGCTGGTCACGTATCAAAATAACTCTACCCACAATGCTTTGCAGCGAACGAACACCTGGACCCGGCCCGCGGTACGAGCTCTCCTCCTGAGTTCCCAGCATTCCTCACTCGCGACGCTTCGCCTTCTCCCTCTCCCGCGGTGCTACGGAGTCGCATTCCTGCCGTGCGCCCGCGGCGTCCCCGGGGCAAAGGAGGAGACGTGCCGGGCCCTCATGCCGGGACAGGGGGGGGGGGGCTGGATTCCAGGACGTCCCGTCTTCCCTGCCCGGCAACCGTTCGGTCCGTTTGGACCTGTGACTTGCCGAGGAGAGGATTTAACGTTCAACCCGAGTCGGCTGCTTCCACGTCGCTCGCCGTTTTGTTCAGAATCAGAAAGAAACCGGGTTCCTCTCCGCAGGTTCTCTCAACGTTCGCTTCCAGTTTTAATTACGTTCGACAAAAACGACACTGGACGAGATACGACTTTATTTTCCCCACAGGCGACTTCACGCGCAACACTTCACGTCTTTGTTTACACCGTGCGCGATTTTATTACTGATCAAAGAACAGAAATGTCTTTTGATCTAATGCCACAACAACCCAGCTTCTATCAAAGATTGATAGAAAACACCACACACACACACACACACACACACACACACACACACACAGCAGCACACAGGCCTTTCAAATCTCAGCTCTGATTATGAGAACCTTGAGTTTATCTGCGGCCGTGAGGAATTTCTCGGAGCGAGGGCAGACGCCGAGGTCAAACAGTCGCTCCTTTCATCCGCTCAGAAAACACTCGGTCGCACTACTTCCTGAAGAAAGATTAAAAGATTCCTTTACTCCGACAGACCCCACCCCCTCCACCCGACTAAAGACAAGAGGACCTTCGCTGACTGAACTCAATCAAACCTAATCTCAACACCTAATCCCGGAATAGAGCCTCGTTTTCAGGGGTTTTCCCGACTTTTTTTTAAATTCCCGTTCAGACCAGCGTGGAGCTCGCACAAACAAAATACACCCACACTGTGTGCTGCGCTCGCCGCCAGCTGAAACAACTTCCCTCCCAGGAAGTCGTGGCGTGGCGCAGCATGTGGAGGGGGGGGGGGGCTCCAGACAGGCCCGCTATTGAGGCCCGAGGGGACCGACCCGCGAAGGAAGGCGGACCTCGGGCCCGGGGCCTGCCAGCCGGAGGAACAAGCCCCCGCTTTCACTCCACACCGACGCGGTGAAAAGGCTCCGTGAAGACTGGGAGCTAATGGGCTCTTTTATCAGGGCTCCACACACACACACACACACACACACACACACACACACACACACACACACACACACCCAGGCTCGCACAAACAGGGACACACCCTCCACTTAACCAGCCATGAATGGGATTTTACAGAGGCAACCGCGAGAAATGCCAGGCTGCGATCGCAAGACACGAACGGGCGCGGCGGGAAACGCGGATGTGACCGCGCCGCCTGGAATCTGCAGAACCAATCCGGGGTGACGGGTGACGAGAAGGTGCGAGCGCAAACCACTGGGGTCAACCGCGAAAAACCCACAACTCGCATTTGTCACCAATACCTGCCTCTAATCAGCTACGTAGCTAACGACAGCTAAGCAGCGTTAGCGAGGTCGCTAAACTGCTAAGGGCTCCGATTCCGACGTGGCTACATAGTTAGCCGAGAAACATAAACACACAACTCTTGATACGTCCGTATGGACAAAACCGTATTTGGACGAGAGTTGAAGGAATTTCTTCTATCGGGACCAAACTCCGGAAACTACAAAAATGGCTGCTGGACGGCAGCTAGCCGAATGCTAACAGAAGCCAATAAAAAGGGAACCACGCAGCCGGAGTGCCACCGTGTTTACATCTGTTTTAACTCAAAGTGTTGCAGTAAAAAAAAAATCTCCTAATTCAAACTGCGTGTTCGTGTCAAGTCTTGGGAAAAACGTGTGAACATTCCAAAGTCGTGGCATCGGGACACGTTCCCATTTGTTCCCACGATACCCGGTGGCAGGTTGGTTAAAAAAAAAAAAGCTTGTTAATCATGATTTCACAAGGCTCAGTTATCATGTTAAATAAAACTGTGGGAAATGTGTTTGTGAAGAGGACAACAATAGCACAGCTGCGGTTAGCGGGGGATGCGGAGAGACGTCTTTCAACTCCCGTCTCCTCTGCGTCTGGTTTTTTTTCCCCCGACTCCCGGATTTCGTTATCTCATCCTGCCTCAGATCTCGTGTGCGGGCAGGAAGCTGAGGTTCAGAGGTCCATCGCATAGGAAGAGGTGGACTGTCTCCTCAGGAAGACGCTCCGACTCGCTCACATCTTTTTAATAATCTCCACTTCCTCCTTTTCGCTGCAAGTTAATGTCGGACACGGGCCGGATAACGCGACGCTAGCGCAGCACGGGCCTCGCTATTGTTCTGTCCCGCCGTCCCTCCGGAGAGCGGCCTCGCAGCTCATTGTGTCCTCGTTTAGAAATCTTAGGTCAGAGTTATAAAGGGACAATGATTGTGTGTTTTGTGTCCACAGGCCCCACTATCTCATCTCAGCCTCAGTGATCATTATCCGGCTTTTAAAATGTGCAGAGTCAGCGTTTTACTTCCCGTGTGCCACGCAACACCTGTGGAATACGACAAGAAAACGCTTTTCTGTGGAATGATTTCAAACGAATATCTTCTTCTTCATTGTGATGATAATTCCACTTCCCCCCCCGACACTCTGGGAAACCAAACGATCAACAAGTTGAACGGGAGAAATGATCGGATAACAGTTTGGTCCGATCCCACCAGGTGAGCCGTCAGGTGAAAGACGCCTCGAACCTCAAACAAAAAGGGAAAAGGGAAATGAACGGACCCCACCCGCCATTTAAAGCAAACACACACACACACACACACACACACACACACACACCCCGCGCATGTAAAACACAATAACACAATCACTCAAGAGCGACCAAAAAACACACGAAACAACAGAGCAGCTCAAGCGCGATGGAAAGCTCCGGTGACAACAACGCCGCGTCAGCACACAAACAGTGTCCTGATCCAGGATGTCCCTGGCATTACAAATATATTTGTGTGTGTGTGTGTGTGTGTGTGTGTGTGTGTGTGTGTGCGTGGAGGCGTGTCACAGGTGCAGACACCTGGGTCCTGCTCAGGTCGTTCAAACACTGACGTGACAGGAAAACGACGACACGACCTCGGCCTAAACCGGCGTCGCACAAACTGGCGAGGACGGAGCGCTGGGAGAAAACAAGGAGAAAGACGACAGGAGGGGGGGAACAAAAAAAAAAAAAAAAAAAGGAGTGAGGGCCAAGTCGCCCATTACATGCTTTGCTGCAGCGGTGGAATCCGTGCACCAGCTGACCTCGTCCCCTCGGCCTGGCAGCTGGACCAGGAGCAGGAGCGCTCGTTTTACACACATTTTACTTAACGCCGAAAAGATTAGTTACACAACACACAACACAATTTATTTCACATATTGGAAGACATGAAAGTCTCATGTTGTGTTGGTAACACTACGCTCGGGTTCAGATGACGACGCCGGTCTTTGCTTTACAGCACAGCGCTAGCTACGGCTGTGACCTTTGACCCCTGGCTGCAGGAGGCCGTCGGGACCCGCGGCGTTTGACAAAGCGGACTCGGAGGAACCGTCGCAGCAGAATCGCCCCAGAAGATTGTGTCCATCAGAGTTCCAGCTTATTGTCGTTCCAGGATGAAGAAAAGTCGTAAATGAATCGCGAGGGTTTTTCCGAGATGGAGGAAAAGCTGTTTACGGGGACGCAGTAGGTCAGCGGGATCAGCCGGATCGTATCGCGGCGTCAAACGCACACCGCTCTTTCTCGCGCCATTGTTCTCAACGCAACACGGCGTCGAAGCCTGGCCGTTACATAACAATTCATTGCTACACAACAGCGTTTGGAAACTGTTTGAATAACAGGAAATTGCAGGCAAATGGCCAGAGCTCTCTGGGGGGGGTGGAGGGGGCCCCAGGGCCCCGGTCCTGCGGTGAACAGATTGAGCCTCTGTCGAGTGACTGGGATTATCAGAAACTGCAGTAACACAACCTCGACCGTCGTCTCTTTCCAAACCAAAAAACACACTGATTTCATGACACAGCGTTTCTAACTCATAACTGGTGACAGGAAAAAAAAAATAAATAACACACAGAGACATGAATGTGACAGACAGGAAGCAGGGGAGGAAGAGGGGGGCGCTGATTACAGATTAATCAGATTATTTATCTCCTACACAGAGGCGAGGGGGGGAAGATATGGAAGAGAAAACCCTGAGGACCGAAACAAATCCAAAAGGTTTTCACCTGGAGGTAAAAATAAGACGCACACTCTCACCTGTCACCTGTAACACAATGACCAAACATCTCTGCTATTTGTCTCTCCACAGGGTGAATTCTTGCCATTCTCCAGCCTCGCTCACTTTAACACAAACAGGTTCAAACCCTTTTAAAATGCCAGTTTGTCATCTTTAACTCAGAGTTGAAGAGCGAGCATCTCACACACACACACACACACACACACACACACACACACACAAACGCACACACGATGTCACGATGACCTCACCAGAGTGAGGTCTGTTGCATCAGAGCGAGAAGCAAACAAAACAGCTGAGAGTCAATAAAGTCGGCGAGGTGTTGTCAGTCAGAGTCGGAGGGAACCCGGCCAATCACAGGTAAACACTGCCGTCGCCACGGCGACAGAGACTGCCAGGTAAACACGGCATCGCCGGTTTCTACCGGGGCACGAATAAAGGTCAGCAAACCACAGGTACCACAGGCCCAACGCGACAAAACACACGACGCGAATTACACACACGACACGTCGCCGCGAGTGTGTCAGGCGCCTCGGCCGAGCGGCATCGTCACGGCGATCTGACGACCCACGGCGGCGAGCGTCACGGCGAGATGCCGCGCCACTGACTTCAGATCAGGTTCAAATCGATGCGGTCAATGGACGGGAAACTGCGTCGGGACACCTGCGCTGCGCCGGACGTCCCGCCGAGCCGAGGCCCGGAGGAACAACTGCAGGGGGACGTAACCCTTGACCTTTTCAGATGGTGACACCGCGCGGCTGGAAAACAGCAGCGGCGTCGAATCGGCGAGGGAGGAGGCGCGCAGACCGACCGTTTTCAGGAGGGCGTAATTTTTCTCGAAATCCTCCGAACTTTGGTGAAATTTGAAGGTTGGAGAGGAAACCCTGTCATTCGAGTAATTTACACAAAACACTAGTTACACGTCGTTTTAACTGTGTGCTGTAAATATGACCCCCCCCCCCATCAGAGAAAAGGAGAGAAGACACTGCTCTTTACTTTTTCTCCCACAGAAGATCACCGGTGATGTGGCACGTGAAGTGTGTGGTGGAGGGGTTAAGGTTACAGGGAGTAAGGAAGGAAGGAAGGAAGGAAGGGAGGGAGGTGTAGCTCCAACTCATCGCATCCACCTCAACAGCTCCTGCAGAAACTGAAAGTGAGCGCTCCTGAAGCGTCCGCCAGCATCCTGCACGACTCTGAAGTGACTCTGCACAAAGTTAAATAAGACGTTTCGCTTTTTCTACTCCTAAATGTGGCGAAGCTGTTTGACAAATCAAACGCTCCTCTTCCACTTTCACTCTGCTGGTTAATCTGGAATCGAACCTTTCGCCTCCACCCGAAAAAGTAGGACGTCATCACCGCGAGTGATTTACAGCCAGATTCGCTGCGCGGCCGGGAGCAGGAAACCAGGCCGCCGCAGCGTTCGTCACATCCTGCCCCCGAATCGGCGCGCTGTCCACCGTCCGCCACGCGACGGGGACGGGAACGTGCCGCGCGCCCATCGGATCTCGAGGCGCGATCGTACAGGAAAACATGTCCGACCGCATTCCCGGGAGCGACGGCGTGCGCCGAGGAGCGAGCGCGCAGCAGCAGCAAGAACGCTGCAGAAAAATCTGCAAAATCCGTTTCTCCCTTCGCTCATTTCTCGAGGGGAAAATGTCAAAACTGCTGATTCTACTTTACTTTACTCTATGTGATACTGGTAATACTGCATCAGTATCTGCGAGTACACAAGTCCGTGCACTGATCCGACACCAGGTCATTAATTAATGAAGTTTAAACAGTTTAAAGCAGGAGGAAGTTGAGCTGTGCAGCTACTCCTTTTTTAGAGCAGAGAAGTAGAAATGATTTAGTAAGTTCTTCTTTTTTTTTTTAAATACAGTATTTGTTATTTATTCCTAGATTTATTTTCCATGGCTGACAAGGCCGCTTCACCTCCATACAGCGTGAGGAGCATATAGTTTTCGGCTAGTCGGTATCGGCTCGGTATCCGCCGCAGGTTCAGGTGTCAGAACCAGGAAGTTGGCACCCGGCGCTGAATGTCTCCCCTCCTGAAAAGCCGGGCGCGCTGAACAGGTCACCGAGCATTCAAATGGAGGCGCGATAACGCGCTGAACAGGAAAATGAGAGCGTCAACATCTTCTTTTGCATCTCCGTCCCCGACAGCGCTCCAACACGCGCGCCTGACGGGTGACAGCGCCACAATGCATTCCTGCAGCCGCCCCCAGCAGGTGCACAGGTACGCACTCACGCCCTGCTGTGCACCCGTCCAAACCATTCCCATCATGCCACTCTGCACCCCCCCCCCCACACACACACACACACACACACACACCTCAGCGCTCCCCTGCAGGCCCAATCAGCTTCTCAAAAGGACCTATATGCGAGTGATGCCCCGCCCACAGCACCTTCTGATTGACAAGGCACTTTGCAGCCCGTGCATACAGCTGATAATTGCAAATATACACTCGGTGGTCAGTTTATTAGGAACGCCGTGCTAAAACTGATGCGGCTAATCTAACACAAGGGTGGATTAAAATAATGGGAACACGTGGCAGGTGTTGGAGTGTTGCCGTTTCTTCTGTTTAATATTAACAGGGCAGGATTACTGGGGAAAACCCAGGAAGTCCATGTGATACGGACAAAAGCTCCAGAGCAGAAGAGCTCACGTTTCAGCCTGAAAACTTTCTTTCAGCAAAGTGAAGCAAACGGACTGCACGCTGTCGACCTCCTCCCCTCAACACCTCCACCTTCACCTCCACCTCCACCTCCACAGGAACAAATCCTGTCGCTGTCCGACACCGGCGAGGTGACGGGGCGAAGACAGGACCTGTCAGGCAAGGAGGGAGGATTTTTTTTAAAAAATCAGCTGCTAAATCTGTGACCTGTGACTCTGTGTTCAATAATCCCTGTGAAGTGTCAACATGAGATATTTCTACACCAGCAGCAGCAACAAAAGAGACCAGAATGCATTGCAGAGGGGACTTGTGTCGTTTGATTTCCAGGAACTTCCTGAACATCCCAGACGGGTGGATAAGGATGGAGCAGGTGAGGCGCTGCGGGGGGGGGGACGGGTGCACAAACTGCTTCTATTAACAGAGCGTGAACCCTCGCAGCAGTAGCAGCGGCGACGGCAACAGGAGCGCTCACACCGGAACCTGTTGCTATGACAACCGCGGGGTTTCTGTGGCAACAGTGGGAGATACCGAAAATCAACAGGGACTGAGTCACTTCCTGTCTCGCACAATCCTTCCTCTTTTGAAACCGGCGAGTCCGCAGCGGGGGTCGACTCCAGACACACACACACACACACACACACACACACACACAGACAGACGCACACACACTCGCACATGTCACCCAATTCATCATAAGTTCCAAGCAACAAATGTCACGCATATCAGACGTCGGCCCTCAGATGCCGCGTACGACGTCATGCCGGGAACTTCTCCAATCGCTCGGATCTGAGCCGAGTCACAACCTGCCGTGAACCGAGCCCCCGTTACCAAAGTCCTCACACTTCATCAATATCAGCAAATATGTGAGGGGGGGAAAAGGAAGTAAGGCTGTTAGTCTCACACGTCCAAGAGTCGAGCTGCACGTTGTGTGTTAACCAAACACTATGACGGCAACAACACCCAAGCTCCATACATTCACTTTTTTAATTTTCTGTGTTGTGCCGATAGATTTTTGCCAATTACACCAGGGATTACAAGATGCCAGATTATTACTAAACATGCATCTCTTCCGTTATTGCGTTTACACAGCATGTGGACACCCATTAAACCCAGCACCGGCACCGTGCTGAGTGATTTCCTGCAAAAACCCCTTGGTTTTGTTTATATACAGCAGCCGGCGAACCCTCCCACCCCCACAGACTCCACTGCAGCTGGTTGGCAGGTGAGCTCTTACCTTTTTGCCTCCTCCAGGTGACACAGGTACTCGTAGGCCATGTTCTGCTGCCGCCTCTCATCCATCTCCTCCGCCGTGAGCCGCTCCACGCCATCCAGGACGGCTGGACATGCAAAAGAACATTAAAACATTTGTTTGTTTGTTTTTTTTCAACAAAAAAAAAAAACAACATCATCGAACCTTCGTTTACAGCAGAGGAACAGAAGGAATCGCTGATGAACGCTATTTTATTTCACTTTTTCTTTTTTTTTTTTTTTGCTGTGTACACTTTCTTATTGTGCAACTCGGAATAGGAAAAAAAAAAAAAAAAAAAAGTTTTCCATGAGCTTCCTGGCGTCTCCACAGTTCCACATACTGAGGTGTTTTACAAAAGGAAACCAGCCTCATTTATTAGTCATCTGTGAAGCCGGTCAACACATGAGCTCAGTCAGGCCGGGGCTGTATGATGTGGCACGCCTTTGTCTGTAAATGGCACAGTTATTCATAACCAGAAAACAAACACAACAAGGAGGGGGGGGGGTGTATGGGGCCACAAGATTACACAGATTGGAGCCTTTATTGTGCCCTGCAGAGCACCCCCCTCCACCCCCCACCCCAAAAAAAGGAAGGTTTTCTTTGGAGGGGGTGGGGTAGTTAAGATGCAATACAAAGAGGCCCCTATTCAGCCTGCTGTCACATCTCAGGTGGGAGATTTCAGGCATCACGAGCAGGTAAATCCTGATTTGAACTAAAAAGTGAGACTCCAGCAGGGTTCAGCTCCTGAGCTGGTTTCACCACTGACCCCGTGTATACCCCCAAACTGAAACCCAGGTGAGGTATCTACTCCCTGTTTTCCACGGCAGATGGATTAAGGAGTCTTGTTGCGCAATCCACGTAAAGGTCGGGGGGACCGATCCGTGCATTTACTTTGGACTCGGACTCAGAACCTTTTTTTAAATGAGATTTAACCTATATTTGTACAGCATACAGTTTATCAGTGGGCGGTGGTTGTCTGGTTATTTCAGCTCCTTCTATGACTCAGACACAAAACTCTATTTGTTCTGACCTGTTTGGCACAATTACAGTTTTATAATAGTGATTCCAACTGTAAAAACTAACGAGTGGAAAAAAAAAAGTTGTGTAAACTTTTAAAGCAACCCCCCCCTTTCGTCTCTGCGATGCATTATTATAAAAACGCGGAAGTCATGATGAGACTTGTGAGCATGCCGTCACAAATAAAAACTGTGCGCGCGCTTTCTACACCCAAAACTTTCAGAAACTTGGTTGGGTTCGCAGGATCCGAACTTGGGCTCCTGGTCCGGAGCTGCTGCCGCGGCTGCCCCCCTCCCCGTGTAATGTGTGTGAAGGTGGGGGGGATGCGGGTTGTGTGTGTGTGTGTGTGTGTGTGTGTGTGTGTGTGGGGGGGGTGCCTGCCTGGCATCTCAAGGTGTGCAGAAAAGTCTAAACTCACAGCCATATCTGGGCCGGGGCCCGTCCGTGTCGTCTGAAGTTGACATCCTCGCGTCTGTGTGCGCTCCGCGGTCCGCTTCACTCAAAAACTTTTTTTTTTCCTGTTCGGTTCGGTTCCCCAACTCTGCGGATCTCCAAAAAAAAAAAAAAAAGAAAACTCCTAAAAGCGACAGAAAAGCGAGGAGGACCTCTCGGCCCTCTTGTTCCTCCTCTGCACGGCTTGAGTGGAGACTTTTCTTCTTCTTCTTCTTCTTCTTCAAACCTCACTGATGTCACTGGGTGTGTTCTTCCTAATCCTGAAGTATGCATTTCAGGAAACGGAGCTCGGCCCGCGGGGCGGCCCGGCTGCGGCCGCAGCGCCCCCTGCCGTCCGCTGCGGGGGGAGCCCCTCAAACCGGGGGGGGTCGAGTTAAAGGATGCGGAGGAAAACTCATTTCTGTGTTTTAAACATTGCGTGGGCTCACGTGGTGACGTCACGGGCTGAAATGTTTTATATTCATGTTGTTTTAAAATGTCTTAAACTTGTGTTGCAGCCGAAACACTCGTTTATTTTTGACTCCATTGTTGCTCTTCTTTTATCATGTGAGTGGTTAAGTAACTTTAGTGTTTCCCATACGTTGACTTGTATGTGACGGCTAGCCACAATACTGAGACACACACACACACACACACACACACACACACACACACACACACACACACACACACACACACACACACACACACACACACACCCTGCATGTGAGAGCAGTAAAGGTGCTGAAAGCTTTATGTTGCACATGCTACACATGAGCTTTCAGGCCTCCATTTCAAGTAATTTGCATGATACAAATGTTATGAAAATACTATTTTTTGGCTTGTCTATATACATTTGGCTTGTGTGACTATACACACGCAAAAACCCATATCACATGGGGCTTTACAGCACAGCCAGCCAATTCATTCATTTCTGCACAGGTCTAAAAGAGACAACAATACTTGACGAGAACCACAACAGACATTTCTGAAGTTCTATAAAAATCAGACAGTGGGCTATAAATACAAACATGGGCGCTTACCCTATCTATTTGTCCAGATGCTGCAATGTCCTGATTCTCCTCCTCCACCTCCCCGCAGGTTGAGCTTTTACTCCGCATGTCCGGCACCTCCTCCATGAACTTGTTCCATCCAGTTTTATCAGATAACACGCAGCCCTGCGGTTTCTTAGCCAAACCCACCTGTGGCTAGGTGTTCGGTCGCCGGGTTTTCCTCCTGTTGCCATGGCAGCCCCCCAGCTCCTGTTCCCGAACTGACGAGTTGCTAGCTGCTTAGCTGCCGAGCTAGCATTAGCACCGCTGCTCACTAGCATTAGCATCGCCCCCGCCCCGGTTCGTCGCCGCCCTCATTCGTGAAGAAACTTTATCAGGCGACTCTCCTTTACTTTTTAACCGGATACAGAACCTTAACTGTCTTTTTTTGGACGTTTTTATTTTTCAGTTTAACACTTGTAATTCTCTCATATGAAGTGTTGTGGCTGTCTCGCGGGGTTGTAGCCTTCTCCTTTTCTGAGGCCTAATTTACCCAGCGTGCCTTTCGCTCAGTGCTCGCGCGGGCACAGCCGGTTAGATCAAAGAGGATCTCCCGATTTATTTATTTATTTTTATTTTATTTCTATAGGGTAGCCTGCATCTGAACTAATACAGAACATAAAGTTGATTTAAACTTCTGTTTTTAAAAGGTGCTAAATAAATAAAGTTATTATGAGGTCAACTTTAAATGAAAAAGGGCAAAAGAAGTGTCAAAGCTTAAGGAGACCAACCAAAGAATCAGGTGTATTCTAAGTTACGTTATGATGCAACTTATTTTGTGTATGGCCTTTGACCATATGGCCACTGAACCGTCACCTGACAGTGAACCATCATGTCATACCTGACTGGGAAGCAGATTGATGGTATTAATTACACCTGATCTTCTTTTTTTCTGCTGTGATATGTGACATCGAGGGAAGTGTGAAATTATCCTCTTCTCCATTTAAACAGAGGGCCTCCTCCCAGCGCTCACACACACACACACACACACACACACACACACACCTCTGGCTATAATGTAAATCAATATGCTGAAGGTGTAAAACTGATGAATATTGTCTTTCTCACCACAGGGACAGACCTCTTTCCCAGCGGTGTTTTTAAAATCCTTATTAATGGTATTATTGTTTAACTTTACAGCACCAGTACTTTACCAGGGACTGTGAGTCAGCAGAATTTACACAGTTCTCCGTGTTGCTGGTCAAACATAATTACACTCCTTCACCTATAGATATTCCCATATTTTTCTTTCTGAACATAGCACTTTCAAATAGAAAGAAACCCTAAAGTAATAGGCAAATATTATTATTATTATTATTATTATTATTATTATTATTATTATTATTATTATAACGTTATTTATTTAGCATCTTTAATATGTTACAAAAGTCTTCACAGAGAAGGACAACAAAACGATTAAAATCAAAGCCAGTAAACTAAAAAGCATTTGTCGTATTACCTGATCACGTGACCCGGCAGTCCTCTCACCTGTCTGCTGCTCCTGTGTTGTGATGGTTCGGGTTTTTCATGTCTAGGATTTCTGTACCGTAACGACGCCCAGTGTGGCGAGTTTGAACTGGATTTATTCCTGTATTCTGACTGAAAATGGAAATTATAGAGCCAAGAGCTGCAACCATCCATCCACCCCCACCCCAGCCCTCCACCTCCCCACGCAGAACTCCGCATGTTAACCCTGCAGTGGCCTCCCGGGCGGGGCTATATGAGCAGATATAAAAGAGGAGAAAGTCCGGTGGGTGGAGGGAGCATCTCCTGTGGACCTGCTGCGACCCCACTTCTCCTCCATCCCTGATTCGCTGCCTCCTGAACCCTTCTCCTCCTACTCCTCCTCCTCCTCCGGGACCAGAACCACGGACAGCTGCGGGATGCTCCGCGGGTTGCTGTTCGTCGGCCTCCTGTCCGTCCTGTGTCACGGACAGGCCTCCCAGGAAGTGTCCGCGGAGGACTTTGGAGCGGAGAAACCCGAAGCAGCCGCAGACAGAGACCTGGTCAGTACGCGATGGGCTCCACTAGAATTCAGGTCAAAGTGACTGTGCTGGGTCACGTGTTCTGAGTTTGGCAAATACCTGACAGGTGTCTTTTGCAGAATAAATTACTTCTCAGTAATATTCGGCATCTGATCTGCTGTTACGTCATAGAAAATACTGAGGAGGTTGATTTTGCATGAGTTTACAGGCCTGTGCACGTCATCATTTTCTTTTATTTATGTTTATTTTATGTACATACTTTTACATAGAAGTTAGTCAAAGTGATTTACTTATTTACTTTAGAAGATTCATGGAGCTGGGCCTTTATTTTTCTCCTTTTAACTCTGCAGCCCAATCCACATCCATTTATTTTCACTCTGAGCAGAGATGCAACAGTTTTTAAACTGAATTGTGAATGAAGTTTACGGGGAATGTTTTCCATGGAGAAGTGCAGCTGGACAGACCTTGACCGTCACTTTTCGGTTTTTGTGAACGAGCAGGTAGAAGCGCTGGAGGCTCTGCTGGGCAGGATGCACAGCCGGATCTCCTCCACCGAGAAAAGAGGGAGCATCCCGCTGGTAACTTCACTTTAATCACTAAATTTGTGCCGCACGACTGGAGATGCACCTTTTACCTCACTGCTAAATGCTGCTACGTCGCTCCACTGCTGTTTAATTAAGCCAGTTAGCGAAAGATACCTAATTAAAAGATAATAAGAAAATATCAACTACAGCCTCTCTCTCTCTCTCTCACTCACTCAGTGCAATTACAGACTAATCAATGCCCCCCCCCTCAGCTCCAATGAGCTTAACTGTTTTCCATCCTCCTGTCGCCTCAGTGGAAATATAATCACAGAGAAATGAGATAGAATCTGTTACCTGCAGGCTCCATTTGAGCTAACGAGCAGGGTTTAATTATTCCACTGAAAAGTGCCAGAATGATAAACTTCTCTCATGTTGAGCAAATGAGAATAATTAACAGAGAATGAAAGCAGTTAATCAAAGCAGATGAGGCCAGTGCTCCACACGAGAGATAATCCTACCAAACGCCATTGTGATATTTGTACAAAATGCGGATGAATAATATCTCTCTCTTCCTCCTCCTCTTCCTCAGTGTGGGATGGGCGACCGGTGTGCCATGAAGTTCGGGCCTCGCATCGGGAAGCTCTGCGACTGCGGTCGAGGAGCCAACTGCAACTCCTACCTGCTCAAGTGCATCTGAGCCTCCGGGACTCTTCTTCTTCTTCTTCTTCTTCTTCTTCTTCTTCTTCTTGTTTTTCCTACAGGACCAAGCATCCTTCACCTGTTTGCACACCAACCCCCGAGTCTCGTCTCTTTGTCTTGATGTGATCGTTTGTTGTATGTCATGCACTGAGTGGCTACTGTGTGGACAAGCATGTGTTTTGTATTGCTGGCAGTGCTGATGATCTACTGTAGCATGTAAATGATTCATATTAAATAAACAGATCTGTCAACACATCTGTCCGTTATATTTTAATTTACTCAAAGTTTGCTAATCGATAACATTATTTACTTTATTAACTTATAGCTGAAATAACACTGTCACTTTTTGTCCATGCTTTGGGTAATCCTCTCTAAATAATAATCTCTGTGTTGGCTGAGCGACACCAACATTAAAAATTCCCCTAAAAACCCTTTTTTTTTTAAACGCACATTTTATTACTTATATTATTTATAACCCGCTCTCATATATTTACCTGCCAAAAAGTAACGTCCTTTTCCAAATACACAAGTCGCAAGCAAAAAAAACTGTATTGTCTCATTGGAAATGAGACATGCATGTTTTGACTGTATTTTCATATTACCTGTTATGCAAAGGTTTTTTTTTGGTTGTTGTCTGTTTTTGTTGACATGACCCCCCCACAGGAAGGAAGCAGGAAGTGCACTCAGCTGGAAGCTCAGCCGCACTGTGCACATGGGAGAGCAGCCTGAGTCTGATGTCTCAGATCCAGGCCACTGAAGACCTACACTGTGTCTTCATTATGTCTTATATATTGTAAGTCAGAGTTTTAATGGAAGGATGTGGGAGCAGGCCAGCCCTCACATCAGCCTTTAAGGTCACATGGGCGTCAGATCATACGGACACCTGCTCGTGGCACCAGAATGAAAACAGCTTGAGACATGCTTGTTATTAATTTAACCTTTTAAAGGGCAAATCATACAACTAAACAAACATTTAAACCTTTCTAAAGACGTATTTAAAGTCACCATGTTGCATGAAAACTCAGCTTGAGTTATGAGGGTTTAATTCCCGCCTCTTTCAGGAAGTGTGCGCCCCCACTGCTGCGCACATTTATCCACAGCTTTTGATAAATGTGGCTCATTCACAGCTCTTTTGTTGTATTTCACCACCAACAAAGGACAAATGAAAGCCGAGCTTCCAGCTGTGACAAAAGCCACATTTATTCCAAGAAATAATGATTTCTGAGAAGTCAAAAAAAAAAATAAAAGTGCTGTAACGCAGAGCAGATCCGGCTCGTGCAGCACATGTGTCCTGCAGCCAGCAGATACGTGCTCTTCATTCGTCCCGGGAGTCTTAATCCGCAGGACCATAAAAGACCGAGGAGCTCATTTAAAGCTCCTTTGGCTCCTTCCGGCTCTGGGGAGGAGATAGGAGACGAACAGCAGCGTGATGTTTCCCTCATCCAACGCCCGGAGCAATTTAGCCCTGTAATAAAAACAAGTCAATAGTGAATGAAGAGTGTCTTCATCGTTCACGTCGACCTGGCTCAAGCTTTTTTTTTTTTTTTTTTTGCAGAAGAAAAATAGCAGAGCAGCAACATATTCAATAAGGTGATTAAACTTCATGCACTGATGAGCACATTCTATATGTATGTGACATTTTTCCTGTTCCTGTACTTAGATTATATTAAGACAGTACCTATAAAATATCTTTTTAATGGCAAATATTTTACTGCAGATTCAAGGATTTCAGTTTATGGGAAGATAATTTAACAATTTAATTGGTAGCATATGAAATATATTTAAAAATTATATAATAAATGTATAAGATTTTGATATAATCAAATGTACCAAGCACACTCCTGACTTAAACAGGAACCTCGAGCGTCTTTTATCACAACTTTGATTTCTTGTGTTTAAGTGACAATAAGAGGATAATCACAATAAATGCTAAATCATTGTGTTACACATGTCAAGAAGAGTTGGGAAGTCAGCCATTGTGTCAGTTAAACATTTCCACAATGGCTGACATCACAAGAAATGCTGCATCAGCAAAAGTTGTGGTTAAGTGATGAACGCTGCAGTTTAATCGCTTGTCATTTGTGAAGAGGAACAAAATCTCTCCCAGGGTCACGTCAATGTGGGAAGTGAAACTTTGATTTTGGAGCAAATCTTTGTTTTTCACGGCCCTGATAGAAACATCAGTATCCATACGGTTACAGTACATGGATTTATTGCAGTTATTTTCTGATCTTTTTTGAGGTTGGTATTGATTTCCTTTGGCACCTTTTCCAGACAGACAGCCCGTTTTTATGTGTCCCAGGAGACGAAGAGATGTATGGAGCAATTACTGGCACACTGCTGCATTTATAACCTGTTTAATTTGAGGAGACAAAGCAGGGGCCCAGAGGTAATGTTGTGATGGTCAGCTGTTAACCTTTAACCCTGTGATGAGATGAACCCGTGTGACTCATGCGCCCTGATGCTGCTTCACAAAGCAAGAAGCTGGAGATTCAGTGAAAATTATGAAATTTACTGTCGCATCAAAGCTGACTGGATATCGTATCCATAATGTTACCTATATTTGAAACTATATACATGTGTATGTGATTAGAAAACAGTAGCTACATAGGAAATGTGCAGCTACTGTTTCAGATGGTTATCGGTATGCAGCAGTTTTTATGTTTTAATGCAGTGGTATCAGGTTTGAACTCAGTTTCAGGGCGATAAACAGGTTCAGATATTGAAACTGGCACCGGGAGGGAAAAAACAGATAATCTCTAAAACCAATGTTAGATCTGACTGTCAGGAATACGTCTTCATGTACTGACTGCTCAGCTAACTAACTAACTTCACTTCAGTTTCGACGCTCTGTGGGATCACCACACAACGCTCAGCATAAGGAATTATTTAATTACACTGACACACCATAATCACCATACACTGTGATAAGGTTCTCCTGTTTGTTAATGCAGCGGCGGGATAAGTGCTGCTCCAGTGCACCCACGGCCGAGAACACCAAACTAATTATTTCACTCAACATGTTTCCATTAAAAATACACTGAGACAGAAACAGTGGAAGCGCTGGTTCAATATATGGACGTTCTTTCATGGGGTCGATGCTGTACAGTTAATGTATGAGACGTATGAGCAGATGGTAATCGATGTTTACACGTCAACACTAATGCCGTGATCCTCGTTTATGGCTCTTATTGACACGCGTGGAGTCACGAAGGATAAATTACACAATGTGATTGTTTTTTCAAAATTTATTTTGTATATTACTACCAGATGTTAACACATTTTCTTGATAAATCTGGCTGTTACTGATCTGTCTGTAAAAACCAAAAGCAGAGGTAAAGTGCTCGGTACGAGGCAACAGTGACCCTGAATGGAAAGGATGCCCCTTGGTTCCATGGATGATGCTCTAAATGCTGCGTGATGTGTTTCTGCTCAGATAACCTGTGTCTGCGTGACTTGTCTTGAACGCAGCACAAAATATCAGCCACTGAATATAATAAGAGCCAAGTGGAAGTCTCAAAAAACAGGTCCGTTAGGTTAAAAATGTAAAAAGGTCTGTACTATAACTCATATAAATGCCCCAGACATTCATGAAAAACTAACAGCAAATTCCATTCAGATTCTCTGAGCTACACGACGCTTATGAAAAGGATCAATCATGTGTGTCTCTGGGCAAAATATGTAATTGGGTTCTGTATTTTCAATATGAATGGTTTGAGTAGTGAGCTAACACAGTGGCATAAATGGAAACCCATTAGACTGAGATGTAATTCAAATATAACTCAAAGCATCGAACCTTCATTTTCATTTTTAGATCTCACCGAGCACGTTTTGATGTGTGTGTGTTTATGGATGGACAAAGACGACATCGGGCCTGCGAACAAGAACAGATACGCAATTACTCCCAAGTGCAGTGCTCAGATTGCAATGGGTTTTTTTAGCAGGGTGCCAAAAACCTGCAGGGAAGGAAACCCATCTCTGTCCGCCGCCAGCACTGCGGTACGGGCCAGATGTTAATGAGCTTATACTGAACAGAACAAAGAAACAGACAGTCACAGACACAGCTGTCTGGACTCCACTGCAGAGGGGTCAAGAGGTTAACAATTCAATCTGTGAATGGTCAGTTCATCCAAATTGCAAAAAGACATGTATATATACTGTCACTAACAGTTTCACCTGCTTGGTGAAATGGAGGGAAACAGGCTTTTTTTTGTCTTTTTGAACTCGGTTTTATTACATTTAAAAAAAAGTTCAATCTATCTTTCCAGAAGAGAATACCTCTCTATGAACAGAAAACGAAACTAATATACATTAATGCTGAGTTTTCCAAATGTAATTTTTCAACAAATATCATCCTCTCTATTGAAAATTTCTTTTTTTTCCCCCTTATAAACCGCTTCAGATGCCATTACAATGGCTGTCACAGATTTCTGCCACTTATGAAAAAAAAACATAAGACATAGATAAATAACTCAGGCAGATGTGGGAAGTTATTTTTGTTTAGGGAGTAGCGTTAGCACTGCTGCTAGCTGCCATTTCTCACAGGAATCCATGCGTCATACAAGTTAGATAACATGACGCTAACGTCAGGTTAGCTAGCAAAGACGACGTTAACATGCTAACATGACGCTAACGTCACGTTCGCTAGCAAAGACGACGTTAACATGCTAACATGACGCTAACGTGACGCTAAGGTCACGGTAGCTAGCAAAGACGACGTTAACATGCTAACTTGACGCTAACGTGACGCTAAGGTCACGGTAGCTAGCAAAGACGACGTTAACATGCTAACTTGATGCTAACGTGATGCTAACACGATGAACACCCTCTTTACTTGTAAAAGGGAAGCCCGTGTGGGTATAAGAGGACTGAGTACTTCATTTAAAGCTAACTGGTCCAACAAAAGTACATGGAGGTCTTGGTTTAACAGTTTGCTCACAGTTAATCAGGCACAACAAGTGGAAAGTGTTGGGGGTGTGACGCCCACGTTGAGTCTTTTAAACTTAAATTATAACTTGACCTTTTCAAGGCCTTTGTCAGTGCATCTAGTGCACTCAGGCAACTAATACGTTTAAAGACGTTTTAAGCAAATGAGGGTTCGCTGACAGAAAAAGTCTTAAGAGAAGAACTATTATAATTTCCAAGGCACACTTGTTGAAGCATGAAACTTCCTCTATATTCATCCTAAATGGACTTTAAAAAAACAACATATCAGAATGATAAACTACTTTGCTTCTCCTTCACACATTTTCCTTCCTCGTATCCAGATGCAGCTTGATCTTCATTCCTTTGTGATTAATTATTCCACTGAAAAGACCTGACTTTTCTTTGGCATATTCATCAAATTCATATTAGTTAATCTGAAAAAGCTGTGATGGAACATGTGATGCGGGCACATTTACCACTCTGTGTTAGAAACAAGGTGCCAGATTTAGTGTTGATGACAGACGTTGGATGCAGCAAGGCGTAGTGATTCAGTCTGTGGACAGACTTCAGAGCAAAACATCTTCTTGTGCCATTAAACACATGCCAAGAGCATAAGGAAGCAAAAAACCACATTAAATGTGATGCACCAATTGGATTTCAGACCACGACGCCATGCTGTGCCTCTACCAGAAGATGGTGCTGTTTCTTTACATATATTTGCTGAGCCCCGTGGTTCTGCTGTGCTTGTTTTTTCCCAGATGGGGTTAAATTCTGCAGGATTCTGGACAAGAATCAGACAGAACCGTCATGTACCAGAAGGTTTAGCTCTTCAAATTAGTTCGTCCTCCACTTAAAGTCTTTCTGACTTGACTGTCAGACGTGGATATGCACATATAGACCCATGTGGTATCACATTACAGACCTCTGTTTTCATTAACTACCTTCTACTTTCTAATGAACTCATCTTTTTCGTTGGAAGCAAATTGCAAACAAAAAAAAGGACAATAGTGGATTCTGTGATAAACTAAGTGTAATATTCCTGCTCCTTGGAGCGACATTGGGACACGACAAGGAAATACATTTCACTTGTCTCATGGTTTGGAACCTGATTTTCGTATGAACATTTCTGCATGTTCACGCTAATTACATATGCACTGATTGTTTTACTATGTCTTATTACATGCAAATGAGAAAATAATCATATCTACTGTGTTATATGATCTTCAGCAAATAGGGTTGGCCTAGCTGTTATGGAATTGCAGATGTCCTCTAAGGACATTTTGTCCATGTTTAAAAAAAAAAAAAAAAAAAAAAAATGGAAATGAGCAAACTCCATCTGCAGATGAAGACCGAGTAACTACAGTGAAAAGAGAGAATGGAGCAGCTGCTCCATTGGACCTCGTGGTGAGGCTGCCAAGGTCCAAGAATGAGTTCTGGAGCTCAACAATAGGAACGCTCTGATAAAGGCAGCGTAGTGAACTTGAACGTATTGTAGAAGAAAGTTGTTAAAATAAATGCCAAATTGAAGCGTCTCTTTAATGTCATATGATGCGCTGGCATTTAATAAAACAAACACAAGTAAAGTGACAAATCTATTTCTAAAAGTAAAGTAATGACGCCACTTTTACCACAAAAAAACTCAACGCTGACATTTTACAAAAGCATTTCTCATCAGCACTTCCTGCACTCTGAATAATAAAAATGTCCTTTTCAGAAGAAATGTGAATTGAAATGACTCTTTGATTTTGCGGCCACAGGCCTTCATGTGTTATATAAGATCTGCATGGACCCTTAATCCTCTCTCGAGTTTTCCTTTCCCTCTCGTGTTGCTCCAGGAGGAAACAGTCTGGCAGTGAACGATGTTTTATCAGCGAACAACAGGAGATTAAAGACGGCCACCACTGACCTTTGGGCCTGGAGTAATTTCCCTAACCGAGACATTACTCTAAATGTGACTGTCAAACAGAAAGACATTACATTGGTCCGGCAGCAAAGAGAGAAATCCTTCAGTGACTAATGTGTGTCATTACGACAACTCTAATAACAGCTGCTCTCCAGGATTAATTATCGAGAAAGGCTAATTAATTTTGGATGCTTGTTGAACACAAGCGTATTTTCTTTTTTGATTTAAAAGATAAGAGAAAAATTACCCCCCAAAAAAAAACTGTGTCGAAAGAAAGAAGAAGGATGGATGATTGCGAAAGCCTCTTACTGTCAAAAAAAGAGAGATTGTCGTCCCCACAGTCAACACTGGCTGTGACCATGATGAAGATTCCAAATCACACTGTTCACCCTGAGCCTTCCCAAGTCATCCTGATTAATAAGCATCCCATGGGCATTCGTTTATAACGCTTCAACAGCCTCCATTCCCTGAAGGGATTTGCTCCCATTCAGCCAGAACAGCATCGGTGAGGTCCGATACTAATGTTTGGTAATGAAGTCTGAGCTCCAGTTCTCTGCAGGGGTCTGGACTCGGTGCAGGTCATTCAAGATCTCCCGCCCACATCCCGCTGGACAAAAACATGTCTTCATGGAGCTGGCTTCGTGCAGAGGACACACGGAATCCGTGTTTGCAGTTTGTCGTCAGCGATGAAACCTCTCGGGATCAGCGGACGCAGTTCACACCTGCCGGAGAGCGAGCTAAAAGCGCCGCGTAGGAAAGTCAACATCTCATGAGCGTCAGCACGTTTTAAGTTTCCCCAGCTGAGGTTCCAATTTGATAAGGATCGCTTTTATGAAAAAGAAAAGTATTTCACCTCAGGTTACATATAATAATATGCTTCATTTCTCATCGGTTAATAACTGTTGGAAAAAAAGCAGCAAGATTCTGTAAAAGACAAGTGTGACATTTTGGTAATCATTATCTACCTGAAAGCATCTGCTGCTCATCATTCTGGACAATGGATTAACGAGGATTAGGTAATTTATGCTAATGTCAGATCTGTTCAAATCCCCTCTTCCATCCACCATCAGTTGGAGAAGTGTTTCTACTTTCTTCTCAGGTCGAGTGAATGATGTGAAACTTATCTTGACCCAAACTAAAATGCCACAGTGGATGATTTTACGCCTCATGATTTACAGCTGATATTCCGAGCTGATACAGGAAGCAGAGTTCACTTCACTTTAAGTGAAGGATTAGCGTGCAAGTTTCATTCATCATTTTTTTTAATTAATAACCATCTTCATCAGTGTTTAATCATATTGAACTAAGTTTTATTCTATTTTTGTTGCATTACAATGAGCATTTAATACGTTTTCTTAATACGATTCATTGAAAAATGGACAAGTGACACTTCCTGTTACTGGGAGTGAAAGTTCAAAGGTCAAATGAGCGCAGGTTAGCATTCTTCACGCCATTTAATTGGTGCTCAATGACAGCTCATAACAAGCTAGCTGGTGTGTGTGTCACAGTTTTGATCACGTAAATGCAAAAGTTGTGGTTCGGATCTAAAATCCCTGCTGTACTTATTTATGAGTTTATCTCTTTAATGTCTTTAATGCCTGATTTAGTGAAAATGGTGTGAAAAAGTCTCCTCACCCGGTCGGACCCGACCACGTCGGAGGATTTTTCACGCCGAGCGGGGAGTTTTGGCCCGAGGTGTCGTAAAATCAGTCCCGAAAACAGAATCTGAAATTCAAATAACAAGTTGTGATGCAAAGTGTCGTCACTGCCACGCAGGATTATGTGATAGCGCACTTCCCTACTTTTCATGTGTAAATTAACATTCAGGCAGGCGGAGAGGGAAAAGCGAGAACGGATGTACGGCATAAGCAACTGGAAGGGTTTGGTAAATGAAAGCCTTTTATTTTACACATAATGTACCTTGAATACTGAGGCGACATTTGTCTCTCCTGGAAAATTTCATAGCAGAAAACAAAACAAGTAACGTCAGCATCAGTTTTTCTTTTCATATTGCTGCTTTTCTCTGGGCGCAAAACTAAATGTGTTAAAAGCTGAATTATAAAGAACAGAAAGCAGATTTTAAAGATGCAAATTGCACCGCAACAACTCCTCATTTCCTCCATTACATAAACATAATGTTAATAAAGATTAAATAACAGAGAGGCGGAAAATAAAACATGCACAACATCTTGCAGCCTGTTTGCATCTTCCACGTGACCTCCCTTGTCATTTCGAGTTGCCACATCCCGGCTGTGAAACGCCCGGCTCAGACTTTATTGATTTTTTTTTCTGCCCCCCCCCATCTTGAATGGCGAGCACCGACTCTGTACCCGCGTCTCACAATGACAGAAACTTAAGATTGGTATTGATTGGAGTCCCAGTGGAGTCCAGGTCCGTTTAAGACATCGCAGGGATTTAATGATTCCTCGGGTCACGCGACACGACACTAATTGCGAGTGTGTGCAGGTTCGACGCTGAGACCGGCTGTGGTCTGTGGTCTGAATTAATGTGGACCCGCACGTACCAGTGGATTATTAGAGGATTATTTTCAGGCTAGTGTTTGGTCCATAAATCGTCATAAGACGGAGTAAATCATGAGGCCCAAGGTGACGTGTTCAAATTATACTTCAAATATTAAGTTTGCACTAAAACGCTCAGATTGGAGTGTTCAGTCTGGATTAAAACATCTCATCTACTCTGCTATGAAATCTTATAGATAAACACAAACACGCTGTAATACCAGTGACTGTGTGTGTGTGTGTGTGTGTGTGTGTGTGTGTGCGTGTGCAGAGATGAGGGGAAACTCTTATCACTGCTGCAAAAACAAACCTGTCACCGGAGCGCTTCTCTGCACTGCAATTACGCAGCGGAGAACACTGTGCATTATTTAAGGACAAATGTGTAGACAGAAACAGAAAGGTCCCGAACCCACAACCCTTAATTACCTCACAGTGACGCACAACAGCGTCTGTGAGGGAAGCTGGGGCTGACAGACTCAACTTGTCCGTGTTATTTAGCGAGCCACTGAACTCGCAGCTTTTGTCCCGAGGGCTCAAAGGGAAGTATGAATACTTTATTATTATTATCAAGTCTTTATTGCTATTAATTTTATTATTATTATGTCTTTGATATTCTTCCGTTTCATATTCTTTTCTCCCGGCTGATGAAAGTTGAAATATTAATCCTGAGGGTGGGGGGATCAAAGCTGCTGCGTCATCCCTTTGTCACGCTCGAAATGTTCCGCAACATGACAGGCGCTTCCCGCCGCCATCCTGCGGCCCACGCCGCCGAGCGCTGCCGAGCGTGCAGCGCGCCGCTCGGCCGGCAGGGCGGCCTGAGCGCGGGAAAGTGGTTTTTTTTTTTTTAAAGCATTAATCATCGCGGCCACCTCCGCCGCCCGCTCGCATCTGAAACAGATGCGTTCCCGCCTCCGGCGAGATAATGATGCACATTGTGTAAAAATCAAAGCGGGTGTATGAAAAGAAAAGAAAAAAAAAAAACTATACATGTGACAGATCCTTCGTGGTGACAGGAGGCAGCTGCTCGGTTGCATAAACTGTCATCGTTTGGGGTCGGGGGGGGTGATAGAAGAGAAAACTTGTCGGGCATCGAAATGAAAGATCTGATTTCAGGACGTCTGATTGGTGCGGGTGTCGTTACTCTGCGAGGCGACTGGTGCAGGAGATGGAGAGGCCGCACGTCAGTCGGATAATCACGGTGCGGGCGGAGGATCTGCCTCCCGCCGCGTTAAACACACCTCATCACACCTGGATGCTCTGCTGACGGACGCTCGGCAATCAGAGGCGTAATCAATACACAACCCTGCGGTACTGAGCAGGGGGAGTCCAACACACACACACACACACACGTCAGCCACAAACCAACAACTTTTGCAAACAAAAGTCCAAGCTATGACAGCAAAGGAAGCCGAGAACGTCACCAAACCGCTCAAACCAGGAAGTGCTCGACCACCCTGAACCACAACAACATCACAACATCCGTCCCTGAAGAGACATTTTCCAAAACATCTGGAGCAGCGGCACCTTCCCCGAAGATCCCAAAGAAATCCCCGAGAAAGACGACATAGTTTGACTGCAGGTTGGTCAGCGTGAGGAGGAGGAGGAGCCGGAGGGGAAACGACCACGGTTACACCAGCGAGTCGCCAGAAAAAGCCCCGAAAAAACTGCAGAGATGTTTTTTTTTTTCAATAGTTTTTGTTTGGTTTTAAAAACATTCGCCTCCTGACGCCGGTACAGTAGCGAGGCTCATTAATCACCGCCTCGCTTTCCCACGCGGCGACTCCTGAGACTCGAGATGGCGGCAATTAGCGATGAGTCACAGCTGGAGCCGACACTCGACCCCGACGACGTCCCTCTCGCTGCCGGCGCCGCGTTCCGAGGGCCAATCGCAGGCCGGCGCCGAGAGGACACGCGGAGAGAATCGCTCTGATGTGACGCTCTCGTGTTTTCCGGGGAAGGAGACGCTCCCCCGCTAACGACGGCGCTCGGCGGCTCGGTCGCCGTGTGTAATTAAGGCCTCCGCAGACGGACGCCTCCGCCCGTGCGGCCGCGTCAGCGCGGCGTGGGCGCACACGGGTTCAGGAGCCGCCGCCGCCGCCGCCGTCCCGTCCTTTGGTCCAAGAAGCAGAGCTGAACTAATTTTAAAGCTTGTGAATAGTTTTTGGGAGATATGAGGCCTTTGACCCGACGCTGCAGTGAAGAAATGGGTGGAGGAAGAGGCGTGAATGACGCACACACACACACACACACGTGTGCACACACACCTTGATTAGCTGCTCCTGGCTGCTGGGCAGATTGGAATCACAGACCTCATTAGGATCTGGGACAATCGATTGAGGGAGTGTAATAACTCGGCGGGTCCAGTGTTGGACCTGATAGAGCTGATATCCTCAAATGAAAGGAAAAACACTGCAGATGCTTGTGTGTGTGTGTGTGTGTGTGTGTGTGTGTGTGTCACCGAAGCGACGTGAATCATGCGCTCCGGGGGCCTGGACCCGCTCCGACACCTGAGGGAGGCGCCTGACGAAGGGGAGACGTTGTTGTTCGTCCCTCCAGATGAGGATTTAGTGCGAGCTTAGTCCGACTCCCTGCGACTTTATCTCCTGTCTGTTCCCCACATGACTAAAATAATAACACATCATTATTTACTGCGTGTCCGCTGACCCCCGTCCTTTGTGTGTTTGTTGTCTGCGTGGGTTTCCTCCCACCGTCCACACAGTTCCTTTTATGATATAATATATAAATAAATGTTGTTGTTTTTTTAACAAAGTGTAAAAGAAGGAGCTCTGTGTGTCCTGTTACGTATTATATATTAAATTATACATATTATATGGATCAGGACGCCACGTCACTCATCCATAACGTTTAGGCAGCAGATAAAACAGCAGAAATCAACTCTTCTTTCTTCAGCGGCCGCTGTTTTGAAAGCAGAAGAAGAGTTGATTTCAGGAGGTTTAATTTATTTCTTCCTCGACGTATTTAGTTGTTCAGGTCGTATTTTACTAAACTGTTTCTGCACTTTCAGGTTGTGTGTGTGTGTGTCTGGGGTGATTTATTCCCACACAGTCACATTCGACGATTTGTGCGATTGTGGAACCCGTATCGCGTCCGTGCAGCGAGCAGCTGTGAACACACCGGTATCGGATCACGGCGGGATCAGCGGCTGCTCGGGCTGCCGGGGAAGGAAAACGTGGGATCAGAACCGACTCAGAATCTCATCAGTTCTGCTGAAAGGTTGTTACTCATGTCTGAGGGGGAGACTGGGCCCAATCACCTCGTGTCCTCGAGGTCTCGGCAGAACCACCGGAGGAAACCAATCACAGCCGGGGGGGGGGTGTGTGTGTGTGTGTGTGTGTGTGTGTGTGTGGGGGGGTCAGCTCCGGCTGGACCTGGCAGGCGCTCCTGCACACAAACTAATGAAGTGGCGGTCAGGAGTGAAGCGGCCCGGTTGTTGTGAATGAAAATGTCAAATTGGCGTCTCGGTCATTAGGAGCCGCGGAGAGAGAGACGTGAGTCATGCAGCCCCCCCCGAGCGCCATCACAGCTTCCTGCCCCCCCCCCCAAGAAACAGGCGATCAATGCACCGATTGATTCATAACTCAGGATTAAGAACACAACACAGCAGCTGTGTGCAGGTCACAGCCGGCAGCGACAAGTGTCCAGTTTGCAGTATTGTTTGCAGTACCATTTGCAGTACTGTTTGCAGTACTGTTTGCAGTACTGCTGCCCTGATAACGCCTTTAATCTGCAGGTGCTGAATACTTCATTCATGATTCAGCAGTGAGGACACCTGAACTTTAATTAAAGTGCACTAAAATAAAATGTGTAACGGCAGCTTTTTACGAAACTAAAGAATAAATAACAAACTAAAAACGTCCTGACATCAACTCTTCTTCTTCTTCTTCTTCTTCTCTGCCCTGAAACAGTAGCTGCTGTTTTAGGGCAGAGAAGAAGAGCTGACACGGTGTCACATCAGCGCACTGACTCCTGCACTTCAGACAGTATCAGAGCTATTTCTGGTACTTGTATAAGTATCACGACAACTCTTATAGTATTTCTTTAAAACCTGCGTGCAGGAGTTTGACCCCTGCTGGTTAATGAGATGACCTTTCAGGGATGGACCTCAACTGAGTCTCACACCAGAAAGAATAACAACACCACAGCTGTTTGCTTTAATCATTTCCAGCAGCAGTGAAGTGCCTGAGTCACCGCGGGGGGAATAATGGAGAAGTGATCGACTGCGTTTCACTGCTGCTCCACCGCTGAATACTAAAAGTCCTGCTGCTGCTTAAATGTAACCACGACACAAAATAACGAGTAATCCATTACTTTACCAGTAACGACCCCTCCTGCTTGTTGTTGTTGTGGACTTTTTTTAGGCATATTTTGCCCAGCAACTTTTGCGGGATGACTCACCCGCGGCGGCTCTTACGCATGACAAACAGGGGAGGAAAAAAAATAAATAAAAATCAAAGGATAAGGTGGAGCGAGCAGATGGCGGGAGTCAGATAAAAAGGTGTTTTTGGGAGCCGGGGGGGGAGTGACTAGTTGAGACCGGGGAAAAAAGGGGGCCACACATGCTGCCGCTACCGCCGTCGCCCTTGCCGCCGCGCTCCAGGACCATGCGGAGCTCCGGGCTGCGCAGCGGCGCGCTCCTCTGCGCGCTGCTGCTCCTCCTGCTCTCCTCCGCCGCCGCCGAGCTGCTGGACGCCGAGTCCGAGGAGGAGCTGAGCCCCCGAGCCCTGCGGGACTTCTACCCGAAAGGTCCGAACCTGACCAGCGAGAAGCAGCTGGTGAGTTGGACCGCGTTCCCTCTGCGTAAAGACCGCGCAACTTCGATTCGTTCCCCCGTTACGGCTTTTTTTTTTGTTGTTGGGAATTTGTTTTTGCACGATTTGGGAGTTTTGTTTTAAAAATGTCACCACCGTAAAAAATTTCTGTCGTTCTGGCTGTTGCAATATTTTTTTAATATATATATATAAAATGTCTTAAATATGTTTTGCAGAAGTGAAATGTTTTCCTCCAGCACAGACTTCAGACTTTTTGACGACATTCATGGATATTTTCTATTTGCCTATTGCAGAAAGAAATGCCAGGTTCATCATGAAACGTGGTGACATGTATTTTGTATTTCACACTCTCTGTGTGTGTGTGTGTGTGTGTGTGTGTGTGTGTGTGTGTGTGTGTGTGTGTGTGACTCCTCGCAGCTTGGAGCTCTCCAAGAAGTTCTGGAGAAGCTGCAGGCTAAACGGCTGCCTCTGTGGGAGAAGAAATTCGGCCAAGTCCCCACGGTTAGCGTTGCACTCCTACAGATCTGGTGTTAATTGATGACACTGACATTGATCATCGATGCAGCAGGTATTAACCCCCCCCCCCCTCTGTCAGTGTGACGTAGGGGAGCAGTGCGCCGTGAGGAAAGGCGCTCGGATCGGGAAGATGTGCGACTGTCCCCGCGGAGCCTTCTGCAACTTCTTCCTGCTGAAGTGCTTATGAGCCGGATCTGAACGTGGCATCGGGATGACACGGAGGGGGGGGGCGTTCGTTTGTAATTATACTGTCATATTTTTTTATGATAACAACCGAGCTGAGCTGGCTGACCCCATGACCCTCCCGTTAAGAGAACTACAGTAGCAGTACAGTAGATTATTTTAAAAGTTTAATGGTGGACAGAGAGTTAAGTGTAAATATCCACAACCCACCTCATGTGAGTGGAACAAACCCACAGGATGTAGAGATTACCCACAATGCACTGTAAACTCACCTGTCGCTCCGTCGTGGTCGTCCACAGTCTGTGTGTTTTGTGTGTGTGTGACAATAAAAAATAAAGTGCGGATCCTGTCGTTTTGTAAAGCAGCCGAGTGGCCTCGTGTTGTGTTCGTCCGCCCCACCTCCGCTTACATAACACACACATCTCATGAGGGTTTCATGCTGGACACACACACACACACACACACACACACACACGGGGGAGAGGAGGAGGGGGGGGGGTCAGGCTGCACCACTGCCATTATACAACCCAATTCTGCTGCAGAGCGACTGTCACTTGGGCGCATTAAAATAAAAAAAAGCTGATGAATTCAGATTTGGGGAGATGTAAAACTAAATATAGCTGCTGAAAACAATCGGCAGTTTGTGATTCATGCGTCTGAGCCCGCGGGGACAAACACGGTCCACGTGTTTGGCAGCTGCCAACTTAAAGGCCCCGTCCGCCCCCCTCACACCTGAATCCAAGCAGGATTTGGTGACATCATACGCAGCAGCCAATCGTCGCCCGGCGTTGAATCATGAACGACGTGGGAGCTTTAAGGATTTATCGGTGGGAGGTTTTTTTTTTGTGCCCAGTTGTTAAAAGCTTTGAAATGAAAACTAGAATATTTGCATGTTTATAGATTCTGAATTTATTTTCCTGTGTGTGTGTGTGTGTGTGTGTGTGTGTCTTTAAACCCCGCGGCCTTCGCAGTGATCTGGATGATTTTAAAAAGTTCACTAAGCTGCGTCATCATGTTCCACCTGACCTCCCCCTCCACTTCCTGTCAGGACTCATCAATAATACAGAGCAGGTAAAATGTTGACTTAGTTCGTTTTAGCTCCGCTGTGTGTGTGTGTGTGTGTGTGTGTGTGTGTGTGTGTGTACCATTTGGGAGGTGCAGACACCTTTTTCCTGTCGCTCCTGTTATTTCCAGCTGTTATCATCATGAATATTTCAGGCGACGCGCTCCAGCCGTCAGAAATAAAACAGATGGCTGCAGTACGACTTCTTTTTGGTTTTTCAAACCACTTTCACAAACATTCATGGAGGTCAGAGCGACAACAAGGCTGTTGATCATTCTCCACACACACACACACACACACACAGCACAGCAACGTTTCAATGCAGCATCCGCGGTTCGGTTCTGGTCGGGGATCTTCTCAGGTTCTCTGTGCGACTTCAAAGTCCCGCATGCATGACCACTGCTGCCCTCTGGTGGGTTGAAACGGCACTGCACGTCATCGGCTGCAGAATGTGACGCGATCACACGTCACATCCTGTTCTCTGTTTCGACGCAAAAAACGCACAAATGACGCAGCTGTGAGATACAGGAAGTAAATTTTGGAAGTTGGAGTTTGTGGAAAAAGTAAAGTTTCCGTCACTTTTACTCCCAAATGTTTTGGGTCTGAGACGAGCGAGTGGAGCACCAGCTCGTCCCGGGTCACCGATTTTATTTCTAATCTTCACCAGATTACATCGGCGCCCACGTTCAGATTGTGCGCCAAAGGGGAAATAATCTGGGTGCAGCCGGGTGAGCGACCACTGGGCCCGTGACATAAACAAGCTTCATCTGTGAGCGCTGACATCACAGCGAGTTTCTAATCATGTGCTCCAGCATCTGCTGAGTCGTCTCTGATGAAGAGCTGAGTCATCGTGTCTGAACCTGCCAATCAGCACCAACGCAACATTAATCTCGTTATTTCTCCTCCTCATCAGAAATCCTCCAAGTGAGATGTCCTGAAAACAACAACAACAACAACGAGCTTGTTTAAATTATGTTTATTTAAAAAACAGATAGAAACAGAGCCACTGGTGTGAAGGTACAGTAACATGGAACAGTGTCGATACTCACACGTCAATGCAACCCTGTTCAACTGGAAATTAATAAAACAGAAGGAAAAATAATCCCACATCACAGCAGCACCGTCAGAACCGAACACACCGGATTTCACTGCAGTCAGAAGGAATTTCCTCGATTGTGACGCACAATTTATTTTCAACACCGTGTTTTTTTTTTGTTGCTTTAAATCAGATCAGTGAACATTGATGACGACGTAAAATAAAAAGGTGCACGGTATGATGGGAAATGTAGTTGGCTGAGCACTTAAGAGGAACAGGAAATGTGAAAACTCAAACGCTGTGTCGCAGAAACTGTGTGTGTGTGTGTGTGTGTTAATCCAGCAGATTACGACCTCCCACTTTTAACTACAGATCAGCGTCACGACTCACCGCAGTTTACTTCAACTTCAGAACTTTGGCGACTTTAGTTTGTGTTTTCATGGCTCCTACTGAAAAACAACAACAACAACAACAAAAAGTTAAAGTTGCGTGGCTCCGTCCTGCTCCGTCACCGGGGAATGAGAAAGAAACTCCAACCTGTCTCACGAGACAAACCCAAAATCCATCTGTCTGTCGTACGTGAGCGGTGGAAACGTCAACAAACCACGTGTGAAATCACCAGAACAAACTCCTGTCACGACTGGAATGAAACTAAAGTGTGTGTGTGTGTGTGTGTGTGACACGCACTTCTCATTTTTGGAAGGATGAGAACACGTCGTCCCGCGGGTGCGACGCGACACGTGGAGGCCTCACCTGTTTATGGCTGTTTGACCTTTAAGTGACGGCACAGGCTGCGACTCCACACGCAGTTTGTCGCCTAGAAAACTGAAAGAGGTTGAAAACGCGGCCGTACAGTAAAAGATTCTTTTTGCCGATGGGCCCCGCCTGTGTTTTGACACCAAAGTAATGCGTCGTGACCGTTAATTAAAGTTACGCTGCGATGCTCAGCTGCACCGAACGCTTTGGTCCCGACCCCGTCGTCGTCGACTCCTTCAGTAGCGAACGCCGCTTGCGTGGACGCGTGTCCTCTACGACGCGGCGTCCTCCAGCTGCTCGTCCTGAAAGGGGTAGCTGAGCGCGGGAGGAAAGCCCTGACTCCGCGGCTGTTCGTCCAGCAGCACCAAGTCCTCCACGTCTCTCCCTTTAAACCTCCGCCTGCAGATCTTTACTGTCACTTTCCGCCCCTGAAACACTTTGAGGGCTTCTTTGGAAGCCATGGCTCTGGCGGCCGCCTCGTCCCGCCCGTACCCCGTCCCCATGTAAACAGTCTGACAGCGGATCTCGCACACGTGGCCGTCCTTCTGCGTGCGACCCGCGGGGAGGCCCGCGATGTCCTTCAGCGGCACGAACACGCAGGTCACGGTCTGCTTGCACGCCTCCACGCAGCTGCGAAGTATTTCAAAATGGTCCAGGTTGGGACCGAAGCCCCCCGCCGACACCAGCTTCCACGCCACCGTCTTGTACAGGCGGTTGAAGAAGGGCTGCTGCTCCGCCGGAGCCTGCGGACGAGGTCCCTCCTTCTGACCCGCCGTCCTCCCCGCCGGCTCGTTAGGCCCGGATCTGGCTCTTTTGCCGCAGCTGTCGGGATCTGCAAACGACGACACGGCGGGACAGGCGGGTCAGCGCCGACCGCACGAAGGAGCAGCTTTTAACGAGGAGGCCGACACGTGGGCGTGAGAGAGGAAACTGTGTGCAGGTCATTACGCTGCCACAGAAAAGAGCTGGTCCCTAAACAAGCTGAGGAACGTTCACGTCAAAAACTACCATTATAATACAGTGTTTTGTGGGTATTTATATTCACCTGAGTTGTTTCTCATATCAAACATCATACACTGCAGCCTGCCTTGCTATATAATGTGCATTACCAAATGTGGCGCTCCGCTTTCCCCTGGCTTCACCTTTGGCGGTTTTGTGGACGGGAGGATCTTGCACGACTATCCCCTCTCCCATCTCCTTGATCTTGTCCATCACAGCCTGCGGATAGCTGAGGGGGATGAAGAGAGCAGACACCGGTCACTCCTCGCCCGAAGGCCCAGGTCCTCGCTGCGTGGAGTTCCCGCTGGGTCGGCGGTGAGTCCTACCTGCAGCCGAGGAAAACGTGATTGGCCCAGGCCATGGACAGAGAGAGCAGCCGGTCCAGGCTGCCGCTGGGGACTCCCGGCTCCACCGTGGGGAAAGCCTCCATGTTCCTCAGGATGAACTCCCTCCGAGCCACCCACTGCTTGTTGCTCTCGCAGTAGCCCCTGAGAGTGTCGACCCACCGCTGCAGCTGCGGGTTCTGGCCCAGGTACTCCGAAACTAGGTCCTCTCCGCTCCTCTCCCCCGCCATTCCTGCAACAACAAACACCGGTGAAGAAGACGCACTCGCTCATTGATTTGAGTGGCATCCAAGTGGGCGCAGCTAGCGTGAGACGGGCTAATTAACCCCGACAAAGTCTCCAGGAGACGTGATACGGATGCGCACCTACTACTTAGCTCGCTCGATCGCACGCAGCTGTGTTTTGTTGCCCGGTTGCAGCCATGTTAAGCTAACAAGTAAATGGTTTTTTTTTCCCAAGAGCGGAGCTGACTTTAGCAACTAGCGCTAAGTTAACACAAACGGCTAGCCGGGGAACGTTAGCAACAACGCGGAGGCCATGCTAACGATACAACTTGCTAACGAGCTCGATAACAAACACGAGCGACAGTCTGCGTGAAGTCACCGTTTTGTGTAGAAACATACCAAGCGCTCTCTGTTGCGAGGTGTCGTTAGCTAGCTACATGGCCGAATGATGACGCAAGCTGGCGTTTTGCGTAAAGAACTACATTAACCAGGAGCGCCGGGCACGCACACTTCCGCGCGAACTATATCGCGTTTACCCGTTAAAGCTAAAGCGGCTGCTTTGCTATCGCGTCTCAGGGCCGTAAAGTCTGATAATAAAAAATAATAAAAAAACAATTTTAGTTTTGCGACACGACAGAGTCAAAGTAAACGATAAGCGGGAACGAGCGGGCGGTTCGTTACGCCTAGCTAGCCACCGAGCACTCGCATCCAAGTCCCGTGATGCTTTGCGTCGTTACGCCTGTAGCCTGCGACAGCTCGGGCGCCAGTTTGTTTTGGTGTCTGGAGCAGAAACTGGGCGCTCTCACCACCTCGGACGGAATAAAAATGATCCACGAGCTGCTGCTGGCGTTGAGCGGATACCCGGGGACCATTTTCACCTGGAACAAACGGACGGGTTTGCAGGTAAAACCGGAAACACTGTGCGTCTCTCTGCTAACAGCTAACAGCTCATTTACCGGTGACATGCTAACGTGAGAGTATGGTGTCGAATTTTCTAGACATTTTATTTATTTCGTCTTTTTAACAGGCCGATCGTGGTGCCTTTAGAAAAAAAAAATTAAAAAGTGTTAAAATCTATATATTAATAAATGTATTTACAGCTATGTAAGAGCCAGAAGAAGAATAGTGCAATTAAGATAAGAATAATAAAATAAAGAACAATATAAATGCTAATAGACACTAATATGGCAATTTCTTAGTGCACCCAGCTGGGGCAAATGTTCCTATTATTCTGTCCACTTCATTTATATCAATCGAGTTAGGCTAATTAATAGAAACACCCCTGAGTAATGCGGTATACACACTCATTCATGTTCACTTCATTAGGTAGACTTGTGCAGTGTTATACAACATATACAACAATACGTCTCCGTTATGAATTCGACTTCCACAAAGTTTCTCGTGTTTCAATTTTGTGTCTTTTTGTGTCCACAGGTGTCCCAGGATCTGCCCTTCCTCCACCCCAGTGAGACCAGCGTCCTCAACCGGCTCTGTAAACTGGGCTCAGATTACATCCGCTTCACCGAGTTCATAGAGCAACACACCGGCCACGTGCATCCACAGGTGAGTCCCAGTCGCACACAGCAGCGTTAAACGCTCAGCTTAATCCAGCCTCATTTAAAAAAAGTGTGTGCAGGAGCATCACACGAACCAGCCCAACCCGACCGGACTTCATGGAATCTACCTGCGGGCCTTCTGCACGGGGCTGGACTCCATGCTGCAGCCGTACAGACAGACGCTGCTGGACCTCGAGCAAGAGGTGAAATAAATAAACGACTCGGCAGCGAGCGGGCGAAACGCGCGACGGGATGCTCATTCAACTCCTGTGTGTGTTTCAGTTCCTGGGAGATCCACACCTGACCATATCCCACGTGAATTACAAGCTGGATCAGGTAAAGCTTTATTTAAAACACGGGGAGATGACGTTTATAAAGTCCTGCAGCCGCACATCCACGCGTCGCTTTCTCTCTCAAGTTCCAGCTGCTGTTTCCCTCCGTGATGGTGGTGGTGGAGACGATAAAATCACAGAAGGTGAGAAAACGATGAGTTAAACCACAAACACATTAATCTCACGTTGTCTCGTCTTGTTTTTGCTGCTGTTCACTTCAGAAAACACATCATACCCAGAGGATTAAATGTTGTGGTGGTACGTAACAACAGTGTGTGTGTGTGTGTGTGTGTGTGTGTGTGTGTGTGTTCAGATCCACGGCTGTCAGATCCTGGAGACCGTCTACAAGCACAGCTGTGGGGGGCTCCCCCCCGTCCGCATGGCCTTAGAAAAGTACGTGTGCGGTGTGAGAGTCGTGCTCCTCGTGTGTGTGCGACACGGGGACAAAAACACAACACAAAATAACTGGTCTGACTCCTCATTCTACTGCATTTGTACCAAAACACCCCCCCCCCGCAGGATCCTGGCCGTGTGCCACGGCGTGATGTACAAGCAGCTCGCGGCGTGGATGCTGCACGGGTTGCTGCTGGACCAGAGCGAGGAGTTTTTCGTGAAGCAGGGCCCCAGCGCCGGAGGAGCCGCCGCCAACCAGGAGGAGGAGGAGGAGGACCTGGGCCTGGGGGGCCTGAGCGGGAAACAGCTGAGAGAGCTGCAGGACCTGGTGAGGCGTGCGTGCACACGCCGCGGCGGACCGGGACCCGGGCTCTTATTTGAATAATCTGCGATCGTCTGTCGTGCAGAGGCTGATCGAGGAGGAGAACATGCTGGCTCCGTCTCTGCAGCAGTTCTCTCTGCGGACCGAGATGCTGCCGTCTTACATCCCCGTCCGAGTCGCGGAGAAGATCCTCTTCGTGGGAGAATCCGTCCAGATGTTCGAAAACCACAACCACAGCCCGTCCAGAGCCGGTATCGCACCGAAGAGCCCGGTCGCGCGGCGGTGTCGGTCCTGCGTGTCCCCGACACGTTATGGTTGTGTTTGTTTCAGGCTCCATCCTGAAGCACCAGGAGGACACGTTCGCCTCCGAGCTGCACAAGCTCAAACAGCAGCCGCTCTTCAGCCTGGTGGATTTTGAAAACCTCATCGACCACATCAGGAGCACGGTGGCAGAGGTGAGCTCACGCCGCGTTTCCTTCCCTCAGCGTGTTGAAATGAAAACCCTGTCACTCTCATGGACTCGCAGCACCTGTGGACTCTGATGGTGGAGGAGTCCGACCTGCTGGAGCAGCTCAAGGTGCCGTCCCCCGACGCCGCTTCAGCTCTGGCCCCGCACAGACCGGAGCCAAATCAAACAATCTGTGTGTGTTTTCAGATCATTAAAGATTTCTACCTGCTGGGTCGCGGGGAGCTCTACCAGGTGTTCATCGACCTCGCGCAGCACATGCTGAAGACGCCGCCGACAGCCGTCACCGAGCATGGTAACCGTCAGCGTGTCATCCTGTGACTCAAATTAAAATAAATAAATAAATAAATTAATTAATTAAAAATAAAAATTAAAAATAAATAAATAAATTAGAAGCATGTTTGCAGTCAGCGCTCGTCGCCTCGTCACGGGGGAGAAAAATTAAAAAACAGAAAAAACATTTTAACGCCGTGTGATCTCCGTCGCGCAGACGTGAACGTGGCCTTTCAGCAGGCGGCTCACAAGGTGCTGCTGGACGACGACAACCTGCTGCCTCTGCTGCACCTCACAGTCGACTACCAGGGCAAAGACAGCAAAGTGTGTGTGTGTGTGTGTGTGTGTGTGTGTGTGTGTGTGTGTGTGTGTCGTTCAGGAGGAAGGAGGGAATATGATGCGGGAGTTTCTCTGTTGTTTGGTGTGTGGCGCCATCCGGTGGCTTTTATGATCAAAGTGTCCTGATTGTTTTGTGGGTTTTTTTTTGGTTTTTTTTCCCAGAGGGGGCGGGCCCCAGAGACGGAGCCACGCCCCCACAGGACACCTCCCCCCGCGAGGTCCCCCCCACAGGCTGGGCGGCCCTGGGCCTCACCTACAAGGTCCAGTGGCCGCTGCACATCCTCTTCACCCCGGCTGTGTTGGAGAAGTGCGTACCCCCTCCCCCCCAGGTCGTAGCTCTTCCTCCATCGTCCGTGTGTGTGTTTGTTTTTTAAGCCCCGCCCCCCTCTCCTCCCGCGCGGCCAGGTACAACGTGGTGTTCCGCTACCTGCTGAGCGTGCGGCGCGTGCAGTCGCAGCTGCAGCACTGCTGGGCCCTGCAGATGCAGAGGAAGCACCTGAAGTCCAGTCAGACGGACGCCGTCAAGTGGAGGCTGCGCAACCACATGGCCTTCCTCATCGACAACCTGCAGTACTACCTGCAGGTGTGTGTGTGTGTGTGTGTGTGTGTGAGCGGCGAGCGACATCACACACACACACACTGCACGGTTTCACATCCCCCTCATCTGTCCTCAGGTGGACGTCCTGGAGTCTCAGTTCTCTCAGCTGCTGCAGCAGATCAACTCCACCAGAGACTTCGAGAGCATCCGACTGGCCCACGACCATTTCCTCAGCAACCTGCTGGCCCAGTCCTTCATCCTGCTGAAGCCGGTATTTAACCGCCGAGCGCCGCCGCCGCCGCCGCCGCACGTCCTCCCGTTCGCTCACGCCGTGCTCTGCCCTCAGGTCTTCCACTGCCTGAACGAGATCCTCGAGCTGTGTCACAACTTCTGCTCTCTGGTCGGTCAGACCGTGGCCTCTCTGGACGAGCGGGGGGCGGCCCAGCTGGACATCCTGGTCAAGGTAGACCCGCTCGCCTCCTCGCTCGCCTCCTCGTGTCGGAAAATGCGAAGACGCGTCGCGTAATTCTGCCGCCGCGGTGCGATTCCAGGGCTTCAGACGCCAGTCGTCCTTACTGTTCAAAATCCTGTCGAGCGTGAGGAATCATCAGATCAACTCGGACCTGGCTCAGCTGCTGCTGCGACTGGACTACAACAAGTACTACACACAGGCTGGAGGGACGCTGGGCAGGTAGGACGCACACAGGGCGACAACCAGCACCAACCGTCCTGGGGCAGTTAACTAAAAGTTAAAATGTCTTTGTTTTTCAGCATTTAAGAAGAGCAAAGAGGAAGACCTGCACATCAGTGTCGTCATAAATAATAATGTCTGCTGAAATGATCTTTAAAGGGTTCGTTCACCCCGAGTTACAGATTGATGTTTTCACCTCCAACATCTGGATGTGCAGATATTTTCTGTGAATCTTTATTTAAACCTGAGGGACACACATCAGCACCGTCCGCCTGGTCCAGATTGATCTGATCCCTGTGTCGTGTATAAAGTGTAAATAACGAAACCTTGTTGTTGTTGCATGAACTGTTTTTTTCTACAAAGTGAAATAAACTTAACCAGCTGTTAAAATGAAACCAGGGTCACAATTTATTCTCCCATAAAAACGGACAGGATGGAGTTTATGTACAGCAGAGTCATGCAGCGGGACTGACGGAACATTATGAGCAGAAGTCGTGGCGATACTGAGGCTTGCTGCGGAAACCCAGGCGCTCGCCGCAGATGACGCTCTGGATGAGCCACTCGGGGGACACCAGCGGGACGTCCTGCTCCGTCACGCTCTTCTCCACCAGCGGCGGACAGGCGTGGTCCGTCACCACCACGTCGTACTTGCCGACGGGAACGTCTGCAGGGCGGAAAGCAGTTTGTCGGCGACGGGGGTCGTGTTTTATGACGTTTTATGCATTGGGACGTCCCGTACCTGAGCTGTCCTTGTCTCCCTGCACCTGTCGGACGGATGAGCCTCCACCCATGGCGATCAGCTGGGCCCAGAGCTCCACCGGCTTCTCGAACACCAGGAGGACGCGCAGGGCTTTGAACGGGCTGCAGCGGGGATGCCTGGGCGGGAGGAGAGAAACATCTCGTTTAAATCTCGCCGTTTTTTTTTTTTTTTTCTCCGCCGCGGTTCTTCCTGCCGACGTCGGGACCGTCGTACCACTCCACCATGGCGTCGTCGGGCCCCACGCCGGCGGGCAGCAGGTAGTTCCTGTAGTTGAGCAGCTTGTTCTCTTTGCAGCAGTCGCGCACCCACATGTGCGACACGCACGGCACGCCGCTCGCCAGGCACAGCAGGTACTTCCTGGTGCGGCAGTGCTGGTCCGCGATCAGCAGGCTCTGGTACGCCGCCTTACACTGGGGGGGCAATATTTATATTAATTATCCAGTAATTATACCGCAACCTTTATAATAACTTTATGAACACGTGCTGGACCTGTTCTTCATTGAAGTCCGGCAGGATGAAGCCTCCGCCCGCCTGCAGCTGCGACTCGGTGTACGCTTTGTTGTACGGGCCCGTCTGCACGTAATCTGTCAGGGGGGGTGGGGGGTGGGATTATAAAGATTATTGATCCGACAGGAATTAACAGGGAGCAGGAGACCGTTTTGCGTCAGCCTCACCCTCCTCCTCCTCCTCCTCCTCCTCCTGCTGCTCCTCCTCCTCCCCCCCGCCGTCGCCGAGCTTGTTGGTCAGCCGGTCGACCTCGGACGAGGCCGTCAGCATGAAGGCGAAGCCCATGAAGAGCGAGGCGCTGGGGGGCAGCGGGCCGTGAGTGTCGGCCACGTCGCAGGACGGGCCGGGCAGGTCGGTGCCGCTGCCGGAGGTGTTGCACACGCCGACCCGCTGGGCTGCGCCGGGACGACACGCAGGGACACGTTTACTGAGCGACCGCGGACAAAATACTTATTTTTTAAAAATTCGGCTGAACCAAACTTATATTAAAACGGCCGCTGAAGCACCCGTGACATCCACCCTGCACCGCCCTGCACCCGCGGACCAACACCGTGCTAATGCTGGTTATTAATTACCCAGTCAGCCTCAGCGGCAGGCAGCGAGCATCATGGGAGATGGATGCCGGTCGTACGGAGGTCAAAGTGTTACAGACACACAAATTATCAAAAAAATCACACAGAATGAAACCGTCTAAAAACCGTCACGGCGTCGAATAAAGTTTTAAAAAAGTTCATCATGTAACAACATGTAGGAAGTAAAACATCGTTAAAATCATTAAAACTAAATAAATGAAAACACAGAGTCAGGAGTTCATGGTATTAAAAACAAACGCCCCCCCGGGTCCTCGCTCAGTATCGGGTCTCAGTACCGGCTCGGGCTCCGGCGGCCCTGCGGCTCTTCTTGGCCGGCGTCCCGTCGTCCTCGGAGGTCGTCGCCCTCGGCCTCCTCTTACCGGAGGGGCCGGGGGTGCGGGGGCTGCTGCTGCTGCTGGTGGTGGTGGTGCTGATGGAGGAGGAGGAGGAGGAGCCGCGGTTGGGGGTGCTCTGACCTCCGAGGGTCACCCTGCGCCTCCTCTTCCCCTCCACCAGGTTATCTGAGGAGAAAAACAGGAAGAGACGAAGAGTGAGGCGGAGCCAAAAGCCGGCGCGTCCGGACCTCCACCCCCACCTCCACCCACAACACCCGCGTCCCCTCACCCAGGCTGATGTCCGACGCCTTGGCCAGCGGGGCCGAGGGCTCGTAGGGCCCCAGGCTGTGCTGCTCCCTCAGCCGGTTCCCCTGATCCAGAGACAGGATGACCGAGGTCCGGTTGTACCACTGCCTCTGTCCGTCCCGCTCCACGCTGTAGAACAGCTCCTGGCCCTCGGTCTTATGGCCCCGCACGACACCTGCACACACACACACACACACACACACACACACACACACACATCCAAGATGGACCCGGTTCCCCTCCATGGTTCTCGTTCGACTTCTCCGGCTCGTCTTCCTCACCCACGCTGAAGTACTCGTCCTCCAGCAGCGCCGTCACCTCCGTCTCCAGCGGGATGGGGTCGCACAGCAGGATGTCCTTCCCCACCACCTCGCACTCGTAGCCGTCGTCGAAGCGCAGCCGGAACCGGCCCTCCCCGCCGTCCTTCACGATGCGGCCCGAGTAGAAGTAGCCGTTGGACGACCACTTGGCCACCACCCGCAGCCCCACGAAGCTGCCGCCGGCCGCGCCCGCCTCCTCCGGGGAGTCGGCGTCCGCCGCGCCCAGGAGCGGGAGGCGCGGGGGGAGCGAGCGGGCGTCGGGCTCGTCCTCGGAGGACGACTGCGGCTGGGCGGCGAGTCTCTGCGGCGAGCCCGCGCCTCCCCCCCTTCAAGAGAAACACGGGGGCGTGATCAGACGTCCATCGACAACCAGCGATTGGAAGCGCTGTGATGTCACTTCCTGGTGTGACGACGGGAGCACCAGGAAGTGAGAGAATAAAAGTACGGACGCACGTACAAACACAATCTGTACTGTGAGAGAGGAAGAGGAGCGAGGACGGTGCAGAGAGGAAGAGGGAGGTGTTAGTGGAGAGGGTGCGGGCGGGTCGGTTCTGAGGGGGGGGGGCGAGCCTCAGGGAGGACTCACCTGGACGGGGGGCGGCCCCTCCTGGGCCGTCCTCTGGGAGTCGGCGGGACGAGGGCCCGGGACCCCAGGGCGCCGCAGCCTCTGTCCTTTGCGAGCGCCGCCCCTGCCCTTTGACCCCTGTGACCCCTCTGTTGGTGCCCGCCTCCCCTCCTGGGACTGCAGACACACAGAGGGACCCGGTCAGGTGGCGCGGGCGCCGATCCGCGGGCACCCCCCCGCTCCCCCCGGCAGCGAAGTGGGCAGGGTCAGCTCAGGCGCCGCCGTGTTAGAGAAAGCGAAGGAGTGAAGGAACCGGCATGCAGCGGCGAGAGAGAGAGAGAGCCGGCGAGCGGAGCCGGTACCTGACGGACCTGGACCCGCGGCCCAGCGGCACCGCGAAGTCCGGCCTGGCGCCGGTCCCCCCCGAGGCCTTGGACGACAGGGAGCTGATGTCGGCCAGGTCGCCGGAGGTCAGGGAGCTGCTGCCCGTGCGGCACGGCGAGATGTCGCTGTCCAGCACGTGGCAGTCCACCACCGGCTCCTCGCTCTCCTGGGGAGACACGGCGACGTTCAAACGACCTACGACCTTTGACCCGAGCGCGCGTTCGACGACGAAGGGGCCCCGTTACCTCGGTGACTTTGCGCTCCACCTCCTTGCCGTCCTCGTAGTAAACATCCGTGATGATGCGCGTGACGGTGGTGCGCACTTCCTGGATGGTGCGCACGTGTCTGCAGTGGGAGGGGCCCGCGGTCCTCCTGAAGGACGGAGCGTCGGGTTCGCCCTGTCGGAACCACAAGGTGAAGAGCGTGAGCGCGGCGACCGTCGCACGGACACCGACATGTGACTTCCTGGTGTCGTACCTTGCCGGCCGGGCAGCGCCGGCCCGGTCCATCGAAGCTGGTCTGCTGGGACACGGTCCGCTGACGGAGCTGGAGAGACACGGGACAGATTTCAGATTATTATTTTTGGATTAACGAAAAACTTTAATTATTATGAGAGCGAAACACGGACCTTGTTGGACGGACCGGAGGGGACGGCGTTCTGCCCGCCGTCCCTCCCGTTCGGGGCGGAGGGCTCCTGAACCTCGGGGAGGCCCCGCCTCTCTTGGGACGGCTTGTTTGTCTGGACGGGGTCGCGCTGCGGCGCGTCCCGCTCCGCCTGCTCCACCTGCTCCACCTGGCTGTTGGGGAGGCTGCTGCACCCCAGCGAGGACGCCTGCGAGCTCCTCTGCGGCGAGGCGAACAGCTCCCCCCTGTGGAGGGGACGGGACGGGACGGGACGGGACGGGACGAAGAGGACGGAGTCAGAAATCCCACCTCCTCCCTCCAGATGTAGGTCTCACACACACACACACACACACACACACGGTGCAGACCCATTTCTGTCGACTGAAATAACATCTACAACGGGGGAAATCTATCTGAGCCTCCTCAGGTCAGACAGAGGGTAGACCGGCACACGAATCAAGCGCACCCTCCCAACCCGAGACGCGGCGGGCCGGGCGGGGTTGTGACATTTTTTCGTGTCACGTGGCGTCAGACGTCAAACATTTTAAATTACATCTCTGCAACTTCCTGTTTGTGCAGGGCGTGACGTCACGTGACGTTTACCTGACAGGTGTAGCGCTGCCTGTGGTCCGGCTGTCCTCCTCCTCCTCCTCCTCCTCCACCTCCTGCTGCTGCTGCTGCTGCATGTGCACCTGCCGGACCCGACTGAACACCGACGGGCTGCGGAGACATCGAACGCTACACGTTTGTGTCTGCGACCTGCAGCGCCGTGCAGGACGAGGCGTCCGAGCTAAACGCTAACGAGGAGCTGGTTACCTGCTCACGCCCTTGGAAACGGGCGTCACCTTGACGACGGACCCGTCCTCGTCCGACAGCGCCGGTTCTGGAGAGGAGAAGAAGATTATTGAGAGGGGGTGGGGGGCGAGAGGCGTCGCCGTCGCCGCGGTTACCGCGGACAAACTCCTCACTCTGCAGGCTGAAGCGCTCCTCGCTGCCGTCTTCCACGGGCGTCACCAGCCGCATCCTCAGGCTCAGCTTCCCGTCCCCCGTCTCCGCCGCGTCCTCGCCGCCCTCCCCGGGCGTGATGTCGCTGGCGGCCATCGCCGCGTCCGCGGAGACGTCGCCCGGCGCGTCGGGCTTGTCGGAGAAGGAAGCGATCTCTGGATGACGGACAGAAGCAGATCGTGTCACTCCACCTGACGTTTGAGCGGAGAAGCCGCCGCCGCCGGGCGCGGGAACCCACCGATGGGAGTGCTGTGCCTCAGCGTCTGCTTCAGCTGGTTGATCAGAGGGGGCGTGGCTCCCACGGCGGGACCAATCAGCTCGCCTTCCTTCGGGAGCGTGAAGTGGAAGGAAAGTTCTGTCGGCCGAGAGCAGAAGTGGAATCGGATCAGTTTCAGCATCACGAAGCCGCGTTTCCTCGCGCTCCCGTCACTTCCTGTTTGCACGCCAGATAAATACACACGCAGGCGGCCGCCTGTCGGGGTCGCGACCCTCAGGTTGGGAACCACCGCGTTCACCTGCGTACAGGAAACTCACCTCCGGAGCTGTCGCTGAGGCTCTTCTCCCTGAGCCCTGAGTCTGGTTCGGGCCCCGCCCTCTCTGTCTGGGAGAACCTATCAGGAGGAGCGCCCGCCTCCTCCGCCGCGGCCCGGGGCTCGTGGCCGTTGGTGGAGGCGGGGGAGATCGCTCCGATTGGCTGGGAGCCGTTGGTCTGCGGCACGGCGTTTCCCTCGCTGTCCGTGACCACGATGACGACGGCGTCCGCTCCTGGGTCTTCGCCGTCCTCCTCCATGGGCTCGGGGGACAACAGCTGGCTCTGGGAGAGCGCCAGAGCCATCCGCTCCTCCTCCTCCACCTCCTCCTCCATCACCGCCTCCTCCTCTCCCTCCCCTTCTGCCCGGCCCTGCTCACACTCGTCCATCATGTCGTTACCGAGCGTTCCACGCTGCTGTGGTTCTGCAGCTGGGCTCTTCGCACCTCCTCCTCCTCCTCCTCCTCCTCCTCCTCCTCCTCCTCCTCCCGCCTCCCTCGCAGACGTCTGGGAGATCATGGACTGTGAGTCCAGAGTGCAGGGCGTCGTGTCCGGGGGAGTCTCCTGCACGCAGCTGTTAACGGGCGCAGCGTCAGCAGACCCCGCCTCCTCGCGAGAAGCCGCAGTCGGATCGGGCCGCTCGCTCCCGCCGCCCGAAGCTTCCTCGCCGGCGCCGATGTGCGATTCCGAGAGGACGCCGCTGCCCTTGCTCGCCGCAGATTCGCCGGCGTCGACAGCGGGCGGCTCGTCGAGCTCCTCCTCGATCTGCGTGGCCTGGCTGTCGTCCTCGATCTGATCCGAGGTCTGCCGGGCCGGGCTGCGGCAGCTCTCCGTGTTCACGGACAGCTGCAGAGGCGACGCGAACGCGGCCGACTCCAGACGCTGCGACTGCGACTCGCGAGGCGACGCCGCCGGCTTCCTGTCCGACGGCTGCGGCGTCTCCTGGCTCTGCGTCGGGACAAACACGTCCTGAGGAAACAGGAAAAGAAGAACCGATAAATAAACGAAGAGGAAACTGATTACGCGCCGGAAAATATGAAGCACATACGTGCGAGAACTCTGGCTGAGAGGGTAAAGAGAAAGGACGCTCCAGCACAAAACCAGGGGAATTCTGGGATACGGGCGTGGAGGCGGACGGGCGTGGCTTGCAGGCGGCCTCCGTCTCCATCGCCTGCTCCTCCGTCTCCTCCACCCGGTCGTCCGGCGGCTGCGACGTGTCCATGGGCTCGCCAGCACCTGACGGAGCAGACGAGTTGTTTTTTTTTTTAAAGCTCCGGCCGACCGACTGAAGTTCAGGCGTTGGCGCAGGTTTCCGTCGGTTACCGTGCTCGTTGTCTGGTCCGGTCGGCGAGCTGGGGACGATCAAAGGAGTGTGGTCGTCTGGGGTGGGGGCGACGTAATCCACCGAGCTCCTGGAAAAAACAACAGGGGTCAGAGATGGAAGTCACGACGGACGGACGAACGAACAGACGGACGGACTCACTGGGACAGACTCTCCGTCACCAGCGTCCCCTGCCCGGACAGGTGCAGCAGTCTCAGGGTGCTGGCCGGCGTCGGGGTGGGCCGACCCTGCTGCTCCGGCTCGGACACGGTGCTGTCGACTGCAGCGCCTGTCGACGGCGAAGAGGAGGCAACACGCGCGGGGTTCAAAGTTCAACTCACGCAAACTGCAGGCAGGTAAAGACTGATAACACACACGACTGTGTGTGTCCCGTGTGTGCGGACGCACCCGTCTTGTCGGCGTCGAACAGGTCGTCCTGCGAGGACAGGATCTCGCAGTCCGGCCGGTCCGGCTCGCCCGAGGCCCCGAGACCCTGCGAGTGCAGCAGAACCTGGACGCTCAGGTTCTTCCCGCTGCCGGACCGAGCCGGGGAGTCGGACGAGCTGCTGGAGCTCACCTCAGACCTGGAGGAGGTCGGGAGGAAAAGAAAAGTCCTGTTAAAACCACGACGCGCGGCTCCAGTGAACGCAGGACTTACAGCAGCACACGGACCTGCACCTGGCAGACTGGTCCACCCGACCCGCCGGAGGCCCGGAGCTCAGGTTCTGCTCCGCTGGAGGTGAAGAGCAGGTGCAAATTAGATTTGACTGTTTAAACCATCAGGAGCTGCCGAGCTGATAATGAACTGTGGCATCCTGCAAGCCTCCTGCACCCACACACACACACACACACACACACACACACACACTGTACTGCATGTGCACCACTAGCAGCATCACGCTACATGCTGAAGCCACGCTAAGCGGTTCCCTCGCAGCAGCGTCAGGTTAGCACGAGGGAACTGGAGCTGCACCAGATCTGGTCTCAAATGACCCGGTTGCCTGACTGCAGCTGTGCGCGCCACAATCCAGATTACAGGGCAGATTAGAGGATGACCAAAACACAAAAGGTCCCGGTACCTGACTCGCTGCATCCGACCGGCTGAGGGACGACGTCGTCCTCCTGACTGTTCATGGCTTCGCCGCCCAGACACTGACTCTGAGAGAGCTCCAAAAAACCAAACTGGGAGGTTCCCTCTGCAACACACACACACACACACACACACACACACACACACACACACACACACACACACACACACACACGCTCGGCGACACACACGGGACATTTTTCACCCGTAACGTGTGAGAGGAGCTCCCACCCTCAGGCTGACCGCAGTGCGTGGTGGAATCAGCTCCGGATTCCATGACGGCATCTTCCGGTTCACACCTGAAGGGAACAGGAACCAGAGTGAAACCGCTTTCATCACGCTCCGCACCTGAGCGGCGTCAGACCGACGCCCCGGCCGGGTCACACGTACTTTTTGTGGTTGGGCGGAGGACAAACGCTGAGAACTTGACTCTCCTCCTGCAGCACTGAACCGGGGTCGGTCGCCGTGAGAACGGCTGACAAAAAGAAAAGAGGTTTTTTTTATTAATATTGTTATTTATACACGTTTATGTTTGTGCCGTGTCCACGCTGTGAGGAGAAGCTCTGACCCGGCTCAGCCTGGTGGTTGCTGTGGGAGCTCTCTGATTGGCTGTCGGTCTGAGAGCATCTACTTCCTGGTGGTGAGGAGATCAGTTCCTGAGAAGGAAAGAAAAAAAACAAAACAACCTTCGCTTGAGTCACAAAACAACAAACTGTCCCACATGAGACACACCAGGGTTAATTTAAAAAAGAAAAAAAATGTATAGACACTGGGTTGCTTTTGTTTATACCCACACACACATACATACAGACAAATAAAAATAAATAAATAAAAGTACAAAGTTCAGACACATATCTTGGTGGCAAACAACCAAATAAACGATCCGTGCGCAGCCTACCAGGACCGGGCTGCGGGAGGAGGGCTGCAGGCTGGACAGGCGGCGGGCCAGCAGAGCCCGGTAGCTGCTCTCGGGGTCGTCCTCCAGAGCGACGCTGTCCGGCTGGGAGTCCTCCACGATCAGGCACGGATTGTCGGGCTGCGGCAGGCTGGAGTCCAGTTCGCTTCCGCCGGGATCCATGAGGTCGGGCAGCGGGGCAGGGCAGGAGTCGGGCGGTCGTTAGCTATCCGAGCGGCGGGGGAGACGACGAGGGGAGCCGGTCATTGTTACCAGGCACCACCCGGAGTTAGCATGCTAGCTAGCTAGCATACACGGTGCTCCGGGCAACAACAATAACGCCGGAGTCGCTGCGCACCGAAGAGCCTCCGCGCTCCGCAGAAGCCTCGCCGAGCGCCCGGAGAGGTTGCCGGTGGGTCCGCGTCGCCGGTACCGTGGTGAACTACAAAAAGTTTCCGTCACTCATGTTTTTATTTCCCCGGATATTTTCACATTTACCTCAGAAAACGACGCGACTCGCTGCAGCCCGACTCCGCACCTCGCGGCAAAAGTTACAAGCAGCGATTTCATTGGTCCGTGTGGGTCGATGACGTCACAAACCCGGATGCCGGTTAGTTTTATGGTTGTAGGACGCTTTTAATTTATTGTTCATTAGGTTTTTTGTTGTTTTTTGTTACAGCTATTCATTTTATTGTTTTTTTGTTTTACTTAAACATTTATAAAGGATAATTTACATTTACTGGTTACTGTTAGTTTCTTGTATAGAATTTTCCTATTTAGATCAAACATCTAATAAATAGTTATTATAATTCATTCATGTCTGTCTGGTGCTTTGAGCAACAAGAAATCGTTTAAAATAAAATTAACAGCTTGTGTGTTAACTTAACTTAACATATGGTCACATTAAGTTTGTGTTTTGTTCAAATGAATTAATGTTCAGTAAGTCTAACATCCTCATTCTCCATGTTTCTTTCTGTTCTCCCCTGATTGTGGTTTAGATTTCTACTTCCTACTTGTGCTTTTGTTTTCGTTTCATGCTTTTGTGATTTGGGCCCGTGAAAGAAAAGGCAAATCTGCTCTGAACCAACCTGGTGTGTGTTGTATTGTTTTACATGTTACACTGTGGAGTCTAATGATGAGAGAGGAATCTGGGCCATCGCGTCCCACAGCGGGATCTCAGAGACCTTCGCGGGTCCTTGAGGGGCTTCCAGAGAAATGATATATAGGTTAACTTTTTCACCATCATTTCCTCAGCTTGAAGAGCCACTGAGTATTGCCTGTGTTCAGGTGTTCACTCTCTTCTCCTCCTCTAAAAAATGGACACCTGTGTTGAACTCAGTCTCATAAAACCTGCCAACAAGCACGGGGAGGACGCATTCTTTTATAACACGCTTTAAATGGCCAGACGCCAGCTCACGGCTTTGAAGATTAACAGCCGGCCTTTTAAAATGTGAACCCTACTTTGTCTTCAGTCATTTGATGGCCTCAGTTTCCATGGAGACGCCACATTTCCTGTAACATGGCACTCTATGCAAAAAAACCCCACAGATCATAGGGATTGGCTGCTGTTTGCAGAGGAAGTATGAAGCACCAATCACTCGGCTGATTGAGGCTGCTGGGAAAGTGAGCTGCTGCTACTGCTGCTGCTGCTGATGGCACATCTGGGGGGGTCACAACATCATGATTGGGGGGGTCTCCTTACCTGAACACCTTGAGAAATGCTAAAGGTAATGGTTGGTGCATTTAGAAGGAGACATCAAACAGCAGGATGCACAAGGTGACTGTAAATGTCTCCATGAAGCAACATGACAGTTTCCTCTGCAGAACCCACATTTAAATGATGTCAGCAAACAGAGAGGATTCTGTCCAATCTTTTTTTTTTTTTTTTTTTTTTTTTTAAAATGCTCTGGAGTCTTTTTTCTGCTCTGCTCCAGCTGAAGGTGTAGCTGATATCCTGGCAGACAGCTGACCACAGCTCTGGTTTCCAGGAAAGCAGCAGCAGCCTGACGGACCGGTGACCGGTGGTGGCGTCCTGGGCTCGGCGTGATCGAGCCGAACCGGCCGCACACGCGTCAAACACAAAGGACGGGGAGTTGGACGGATGCCGCGGCGGAGCATCCACCTGGCACCGCCAGGTCCAGCGTCGCGTCGCCGTGTCTGCGGGTCGGGCTCACCCCCCACATTAAGAAATGCGCAGCCACGACCCAAAATGTCTAATCTGAGACACACACACACACACACACACACACACACACACACACTCTCTCTCTCTCTCTCTCACACACACACACACACACACACACACACCGGGGAGCATACGCGCTAAGCAGCCCCATCACGATTCATCGCTATTTCTAACAAAAAGAAACGTAAAGAGCTTTACCTTGGAAATCAATCTGCCGCTCCTGGGTTGTTGTTGTTTTTTTAATCCCCCCTCCCAATCTGTGTCACTGTCCCGCTGGTTGCGATAATAACGCGTCCGACATCGCTCAGTCCGTCCCTCGCCTCTGTTTTGCTGAGAGTCAGGGTGTGGAATACACACGCATGGCACGTCAAAGATGCAAAGGCATTTTTTTTTAGGTTAATGTAGATCCCATGCTCATTCCCTCCGGCATCACCGAGACCGGAATGATTACATCTACAAAAGCAAAAAAAAAAAAAAAGATGAACTCTGATATTTTTGCCACAAACCAAACTGCACTCCAACTTTTAAAGGAAGCAGATAAAATGCCATATAATGATGGATTTTTAAAAAATATTAAAATGAACCTGAAACATATTCAGTTTCATCTCCTTTCATTCAGCTAGTATGTCATATAAACCATATCATCGCTTTATTATCCTAAAAGTCTGATTTATTCTATATTCTACATATTGGAAATCAGATGCAGTAGGTCAGTTATAATTTATCTCTTCCTCATATCAATTGTATTGGACCACGTAGGCTGGATGTACTGTAACCCTGAGACACAAAGTGATTAGAAAGTTTTTTTGTTTTGTATTTTTTTTGTTTTTATTTTTTAAAGAAAAACGTATTTTTTATTGTTGTTTTATTGTTTTTTTTTATTGTTGTCCTCATTTTCTTTGTCTCCTCTTCTCTAATTTTCTCGCTTCACATCATCTTAAATTTAAAATAAAGTATAAAAAAAAACTCGATCATCTCTTCATTGTTTCATCTGATCTCATCTGCGCTCACATTGTTTTCTGAAATTATTTATCTGTTCTCGGCTTCCTGGTTTTTGCACAACACTGGACCTTTATTCGGAATTAAAGGTGCTGTTGCAGCTCCGCGTCCTCCCAGCAGAGGTCAGCACACAAACACGGTGTGCGAGTCTGTGGCTGGAGAGTGCTGACTCACTGCCCCGGTGTGACTGACACACACACACACACACACACACACACACACACACAGAGAGAGAGAGAGAGAGAGAGAGAGAGAGAAGAAGAAGCCTAATTAAAACCATCTCCAAGGTGGAAGTTCATGCCACTTCATGAAAACCAAAGTTAGTCGTGGTGTTCCACAGGGTTCTGTGCTGGGACCTGTACTTTTTGCCCTTCAGCATGCTTCCTCCAGTGTGATCAGGGAGCACCATATAAACCTCCGCTGCTACGCAGACGACACCATGTTGTGTTTGTGTATGAACTCAGATAAAACTAATCTGTCAAACTAAAGACCTGGACCTGTTTTGTTTGTTTTTTTACTTATGACCCACATTTCATCACTGGAGCCACTACTGTGACCATCTTTCATTAAAATCACCTTTCTCTATACATGAATATTTGAAATGATACTGAAGTTAGTGCTAGCACATGTATTAACAAAAAAAAAAAGTAGTAAAGTGAAAGCTCCATATTAAAGCAGGATTCCAAGCTTAAATAATGTTTCTCACGACAGCTGCTAACCCCAGTGGTCTCATACTAACCAGATGCTAGCAGAGAGTTTCTCCGCCCTTATCTGTTCCATCTCTTTGCTCCGACTTGGACGTCGGCCCGGAGCGCACTAAAATCTGCAGCGCGGGGCACTCGCCATCCATCAGCAGCCGGACAGAGAAATTAGCCATAAAGTCTCAAGTGCAAATATTTTTAGCGCCGTAATGTGAACATTAAATATCGACTTGGGGCGTGAGTGAGTTTTGGAATCAGTTGAACATTCACATATGACATTGAAGAGGTTATTTGTACGGTCATGCGTTAATGCACAAGGCCGGCATTATTCTGTACGTCAACAAAACCCTTTAAAAAAACAAAAAACCAACAATGTGTTTTTCTCTCGGCTCTTTCTGACTTCCCTATCCTGTCTCCTATATATAAATATATATATATATATATATATATACTGTATATTAAAGCTAAATATTTTCCTTAAACATCTGGACACTGTAGTTTTTAATCAAATATTTGTCAGACATGAGGAAATGGTGCTTTTTTGGGTGGGGTGGGGTGGTGTTGTTCTAGTAGTATTTGGAGTAGTGGGACAACTGTAGTCCTAGTTACTAGCCTCAAATTTATTGCTGAATAAGATCTTATTATGGTATTTCTTAGGTACACATATATTTACATATATAGAATATTGCCAAATGTAGTCATTAAATAGTGTATATAAATGTAGTATACAACATGTGTAATGCTATTTGCTTTTTTTAGACTTACACAGCTCAGTTTGTTTTGAACACAACTCCGACTTGCAGCTTTTGTGTTGCATAATGAGCTTATTGATGTGTCTCGTGCAGCCTAAAATAAGTGTAACTGTTGCCACTGTCCCTGTCTGCACAGGCGACGCTTTGTTTTGCTCTTGACGGGAACAAAGAGGTGTCAACCCAAACCCCGTTGCCTGGTACTCGCAGTGACACCGAAATAAATAGAACCTTTATGTGTGCCACAAACGTCTCATTTTAAATCCTGTTTCGCTTGAAACTCGAGTTCAACATCAGAACAACACTGAGTAACTCATTAACCCCCAAAAATTATCTTTAAAGACCATTAGTGGCTTTAAACGCTGTCGAACATTTAATTCTTGACCTTTAATTGTTAAAAAAAAATCTTTGTATAATAATACATCCCCCGCCTTCTTCATCATCACCTTCACCATCGTCTTTATCAGTGATAGTGTGTTTCAGCCGTGTCATTTAGGAAATAGGATCAACATAAATTCTCATATCCCTCTTTTCCTTTCCTCCAATTAGATGCTGCGACATCATATAGCCACATAACCGGCCAGCCAATCACACGTACTCACTGCCCGCCGCCCCCTCCCACCTCATCCTGCACTGTCATGGTGCTCGGTGCCTGGATGCAGTTGTCATGGAGATGGAAAAGGGCTCGGTGTCCACTGGCGGCACTGTTACCATGGAGATCCCCACCGCAGCAGCGGCAGCCGGAGCCTCGGCGGAGCGAGCGGAGCCGGAGGAGAGCGTTCAGCTCCACGGACAGCAGCGCCACGCCGGAGCCGCCTCCCCGCGCAGGAACCACCGCATGCTGATCGTGATCGGAGAGATTTCCACCGGACACCACCTCGACGCCGCCAGGAAGCAGATCACACAAGGTGAGGCGATGGAGGCGACGGAGGTGACGGAGGTGATGGAGGAGATGGAGGAGCGGCTCGGAGCTTGTCTCCCTGAGCTGAGAACCGGCTGTAAACTTCAGAAAAAAAGTACTGAGCAATACAGACAGGCCCAACAGAGTACTTGTATATATATACATCTGTATAGACATCTGTTCAACCCCTGACAGCCTGATAGTGTCAGAAATATAGAGGAAGAACTACTACTACGCTGTTGTGTAAAAATACTCCTGTACTTTTACTTCAGTAACATTTTAAAGTCGCGGCTCTTTAGAGTGTTATCAGCAAACTGATCAAAACGCAAAAGTGTTCGTCTGAAAAGAAACTACGGGAGATCGTAAGCGTCAAATAAACGGAGTAAAAAGTAAAATATCTCATCTGTCAATCATTATCCGGGGGTGAGAGGCGGGGCACATCCGGCGGCGACGTCAGTCATGGGAAAATATTTTGCTCTGAAATGTAAAATATAAGCATAAAGTGTCGAATACACTCAAGAACAAGTACTTCAAGTTTTGTGTTTAAGAACGGCACAAGAGTAAATGTACTGTACGTCTGTTTGTAATAGAAATGAATGAGTTTAGACATCAGGTCGCACTGTTGTTGTTGTTATTTATGATAATGCGACTTTAGCCTGCAGGTGTCAGCCATGACACCTCATGACGTCTTGTGCGTTCCACGTTCGTTCACGTTCTTCTTCTTCTTCTTCTCCAGGTTTGCGCTCATGGAACGTCGATCTGAGCGTCTGCGACCTGAACAAAGAGCTGCAGGCGTTTGAGACCAGGCACACCGCTCAGTTCTCAGCACAGGTCAAAGGTCAGTCCGAGCGCGGCAGCTGTTTGTATGTTTCTGTCGCCGCCGGCTCTGAGCAGGTGACGGCGTCTGAGCTCGCTCGCTCTGCCGTCGTGTCGCCGTCCACGTCCACCGAGAGACGCTCGGTTTCGCGTCCTCGCTCCTCTGCAGCTGGAGACGATGGTGCCCGTATTGATCACGCTCTGGTTGTGTAGACGTTAGCGAATCAGCGAGGGGCCGAATGTGAGAGTAAACACTATCCGTTGATGCTAACCGACTTTACCGAAGGTCAGTGGGGTCAAACGAGCAGCTGAAGCACAGAGGAGGTGCTGAAGAAAAGCAGCGCGGTCGTCCGTCCTCCCACACTGCTCGCTACTCGTTATGTAAAGAGGGGAGAAAAAAAAAGCACATCGGTTTGTTGACAGCAGCGCTGTGGGTTTTTTTCTTTTCAAATAGGCAAGAAATCAACACTAGTAGTTGCTAGGAATCGACCTTGAATGTATATTCTGGCACCTGTAAAGACGAGGAAAATAGCGCACATGCAACCAACAGCAGAAAAAAAAAAACATGTGGTCGAGGTCGGATCACCGGTTCACACGGTGCACAGCAGCATTACAACTGGTGTGAGTCATGTTTGTGTCCCGAACACTCCGGTATTCCTTCTCTTTTTTCCTCCGTGTTTGGTCTCCACCAGTTCCTGAGGGAGATATCAGGCTTTTTAGCTGCCGTCTGCTCACCAGCTGGACACGGGTTCATCCTGAATGTGTTTCTGGAGATTTATTTGTACTAGAGGTCAAACCTCGTGCCATTTTTTTAATGGTTTGCTTTCTACATTAATTCAGATTTCACGTTATGTCGTCGTCTGGCCGCTCGATCCGCTCAGGATGCATAAATTCACGTCTCGCGCTCGTGCCGACATGTTTTCTCCACGGATCTGCATGTGTTAGCTGGAATATAAATAACTGTTATCACCTCTCCAGCATCCCTCCAGTGAAGGATGTCAGTGTTCCTCTGGGATGAGCCTGTGCTTTCACTCTCATTGTCCTGGCAGCTCCATGAATAATTCTCCATTAATTACCCTTTGCCATAATGAACAATTATTGCCTGAATTTCCATCTTTTTTTTTTTGTGTGTGTGTGTGTGTGTGGCAGATTGAAGCTGTGAACCCTCTGCCCTTCTCCGTCTCGCCCTGTTAGCACTTTCTCCTGCTGCATTTCTGTGTCGATGAAAGGAATGAAAGCGGCTCGGCCTTTTTCTGACGCATTTCTGAGAACGTCACCTGGATGACAATGTGTCCAGCTGATCCACTTCCATGAGATTTAATTGAATTGTGCAGTTTTTACATGCATGTTGGTGTTTTTTTTTTCATGACGGGCACACGAAGTAAAATCTAAACAGAAGGTTTCAGGGAGTCGATGAGGTGACGGCAGACCTGCTGCTCCTCGTGACGCTCCGGCTTCTCGTCTTCGTCGGATTAAGTGGCTGAGCGCGTGTAAACGCGGCGAATGGCTCGGCAGCGGAGGATTAAATCCCCGGCGAGCGCAGCGGTTATCGATCGCCCGTCACTGCACGTACGTGGACGTGTGTGCAGCAGCAAACACACAGGGGACGCACACTGCTGCGGTCTGCACGCACAAACAGTTGTGTCTCAGCTAAACGCTGCATCAAAGGTGATGTCATCACCTTATGATTTGTCTAATTATTTTCAGCTAATTGCTGCCTACGCCGCGTTATCTCCCTCCCAGCGCCAGATAAAAAAAGCATTTAACCCACTTGTCGTTACAGTCTATGCACCATTAACTTCATGATCAATACATGTCTGTGTATTCAAACAGAAAATGTATATTTATATAAACTGGGGCCAGTCTCAGGATTTGGGTTTGAGGAGAAGACGGGGAAAAAAGAAACTGCTGCGCAATTTCCCCTGAGTGAAAAACGGTTTGTTGTTTTATCTGGGAAAAAAAAAAAAAAAAACAGCAAAATTTTGGCGTTTGACTGATGTTTTAAATAAAACAGCATGAGACGTGGAGAGGGACGGACATGAGGATAAAAAAAACTAATTAGAAAGGCCGTGTTGCCTGAGGCGCAGACTTCAAACAGGCTCACATCAACAAGACCAGTCAATCAATAGGAGGAAGGCGATCCATCGGCTTGATGGGATCAGGTTTTTTTATCTCTCTTCATGGGAAGAGAAATGAAGAGTTTTATTTTTTACAGTATGAAGCGTTTAAAGATTTTCTGGTTGGAGGTGAAGTCGTGCTGCAGTTCCATAATTACCCTCATCGACATCAGTGGATTGAGTTAAAATGAATGAAGCGAGACGCTAATCATTTTTGTGTGTGTCAGGAGGTGTGTGTGTGTGTGTGTGTGTGTGTGTGTGTGTGTGTGTGTGTGTGTGTGTGTGTGCACTGATGTGCAGCGAGAGCAGCTGATAAAAAAAGATGCTTGTTATCCCTTTTTAAAAACCCATCATCCGCGCCTTCCATGAAATAATGTGGTTTTTATGCCACGCTGGTTTCCTGTGTGACACATGAGATGTGGCGTGTGTGTGTGTGTGTGTGTGTGTGTGTGTGTGTGTGTGTGTGTGCGTGTGTGTGTGTCTCCATCAAGGAGTCCACAGTTCAGACGGCAGAGGACGAGCTGGGACTCGCCCACATGCAAAGGTCACATTGGAAAATTGATCAGATCCAGGCAGTAAAAACACCACACACCCCCACCCCACACACACACACCCCCCCTGCCTCATCTGTGCCTTGAATACTGATTTGTATTTACGCTCAGCTGGTGGAGGCCTGCCCGTGCTACAGCACGGTCATCATGGCTGACAGAGTGTGTGTCGTCAGGCGGCATCAACACACAGTGTGTGTGATCGCATTCACCGACAAGATGGCAGTGACCCCCGTGAATTCACAGACGAATTAGGTTGAGGATGAAGAGTCACATCGGTGCTCGTCTTCCTCAGAGCGCCCGGATTACGTCACAGCGAAACCGACACAGCGCGACGCACAGGTGTAATCATCCATCACTGTGTGTCCATTAGTGTCATGACTGACTGATGAGGGTCCAGCAACATGAGAGATCGGGTTTTATCCCCGAGGGATGAAGAGGAGGAGGAAGAGGAGGAGGAGGAGGAGGAGGAGGAAGAGGAGGAGGAAGGGGAGGAGGAAGGTGGCAGTAATGGTCTCCATGAATGCAGCTGTCGCCCACACAGGGCAATTAATAAAGACTCAGAGGACCAGACTGACGGCCAATAAACAGAGGCCGCTCATAACGGGGGGGGGATCACACAGGTGTGTGTGTGTGTGTGTGTGTGTGTGTGTGTGTGTGTGTACGCACATATCAACACACACGCTGTGTATGGGAACATTTTCTCAGCAGTGAACACATCCTCCTCTGACCACAGTTCAGAATTACTGCACACAAACACATAAGTCCAGGTAACTGTCACTAAAACTAATATTATATATATATTATTATATATATATATTATTGTATTATTGTTTTTAAACAATACAGCTGAGCCACAGTTACTGGTTATTACTGTGATAATGAAGTGTAATCACAGTAATAAAGGCGAGCAGGTGAATGTTTGTTGTGATGGATTATTTGGGCAAAAATTAAAGTGCGTCATCAGCAAAAAATTTTACTGTCAGGTCCAGTGTCAGTATATATTTACAACGTGTCCAACCAGTAAATTAAAATACAAATAAATAAATAAACAAACAATAGAAAACTCAGTGTAATCACAGCTGTGTTTCCTTCAACACAGATTTATTCATTTCATTAACTTTTCCTTCATGTTGCGAAGGAAAAGTTAATGAAATGAATATGGCCGCCGCCGGAGAGCTGACCGGCGTTATTAAAGACCCCCCCCCACCCACCATACACACACACAGACACACACACACACACACACACACACACACACACACACACACACACACACACACACACAAACACATGTATGTGCTGGCAGCGAGACAACAGGCAGAAAAAAAAGGGCAGAGCAAACAATATTCACAGAAGAGCGGAGGCGGATTAAATAATCTGAATCCTGCAGCGTCAGCGAGTGTGTGACGGTTGTGTTACTACATTATTAACTACACTTACAACATGTAATGTCATTTTTTGTGCGCTCTCTATACTCTTTAACCCCCCCCCATGCTGAACCAACAGAAGTGGCTGTTATGAGTTCCCCCCCCCAACGCTAATCCGTCTCTTTATTGATTTCTGTCTGAATTACACAACCCCCCCCGGGGGAGCAGGAAACGACCCGAACCTGTGTCGTCGTCAGTTTTGTAACGTGTGTGTGTGTGTGTGTGTGTGTGTGTGTGTGTGTGTGTGTGTCAGGTAAACAGCGTCCCTCCCCGGGTGTGGTTCAGAGGAGAACGCGTGCTGATTAATAATTCAGGGGCCGTTATTGATCGGCCCCTCTGCAGTCAGGCCCCTCCCTTTTATCTGGACACAGACTCACATACCTACGTGTGTGTGTGTGTGTGTGTGTGTGTGTGTGTGTGTGAGAGACACACACACAAACACACCACAATGCATGTCACATCAGTGTAACGTGAGCTGCAGAGACGTTTGTAACGTCCTTCAGTGGAGGACGGACACGGCGAGCGATCACTTTATTAAGTACAGCTGCTGTTTTCCATCTTATTTGGGCGCAATTAACTTTCATCCGTCAATTAAACGTTATTAAATTTATTAAATTCATAACGATGTCAAACTGAGAAAAGATAAAGCTGGAGCCGCTGACACACTTTATCGTAAACAACGCACAACTTAAAATACTGTAATGTTTTATGAGGGAGGGCGTGTCTGTACTGTTGGTGCTCTGAGTGCTAACGCTAATGCATTAACAATCCAAATGACGCTAACGCTAACGTGCAGCAGGAACAATGCTCACGGCCTGAGTTTAGCATGTTGAGATGCTACCGTGGCTAATGGCTCTCAGAGACGCCGACAAACCATGTGACCTTGACCGGCTCACAGCTTTTTATATACAGTGATGTGAGGAGGTGTGTGTGTGTGTGTGTGTGTGTGTGTGTGTGTGTGTGTGAGGACGGCCGAGCAGCTGGGTGACATTCGGTCATCTGAGATGATGCTGCATCAACGTGAGCAGGTTTAAAATACCAGAGCACCCGAAGGCGCCTGAAGACCCGCGTGTTTTAACAGTCGTCAAACGTAGATTAAATTATTATGGGATTTAATAACCAGGTTTATGCCCTGTCATTTTAAAACGTCTCACTGTCTTTTATTTTTAAAATTTTTTTTTATCCACCTTCGTCAGCTATTTCTGTATTTAAGACAGACAAAGGGACAGGGACGTGTCTGGACGTTTTTAAGGGAAATGGTGACGTGTCTGTGTCAGTGTATGCGTGCGTGTGTGTGTGTGTGTGTGTGTGTGTGTGAGAGAGTGTGTGTGAGTCAGATGTTATGATTCATGGTTTTACAGTCGGTCAAACTAACAGCGACTATTTTGGTTGTGTCCCACCCAACAGCAGCTGGTTGAAAAGTCCCCGTCCCAGAACAGAAAACCCACCTGCTTCCTTATTATTTACATATATAAATAACATATATATGTATTATTATTTACATATATAAATTACATCCCCGTCTTAAAGCTCTTATTTAATTTATTTATTATTATTGATATACTTTTATTTAGTGATGGTGATTCATATATTCTTTACAAGGTTCTTGAGATATCAAAGTTATAAGGTGAATTTGTCAAACCGCTTCCTCATCGCTCATATTTTCTTCCTCGTGAGAGAAAAAGTTCTTTTTTTTTTTCTCCTCCCCGATTCACGTGAACGCTGCGCGCGCGTACGACGGGTCCGTGAACGCAGCACGAGCCGTCACACGGCCACGGTGAAGCAGGCCGCTCGTGCCTTCATCCTCCTCCTCATCCTCATCCTCATCCGCAGCAGCAGCAGCAGCAGCATCACCGCCCCTCCCTCTGCTCCATCCACACCATCGAAGGACGGTAAGACGGCCCCTCAACCACCCCCATACACACACACACACACACACACACACACACACACACACGCACACACACACGCACGCACGCGCACACGCGCGCGCGCTGACAAGCCGGTGGGACTCTGGTGCGTCGGAGGCTTTTTATTTTTATTCGCATCCAAAGTGAGACGCGCGTAAAACCGGATTTGTGTGGAGAGGGACCGCTGGTTCTGCTGGTTCTGGTGGTTCTGCTGGTGCCGGTTCTGCTGGTACCGGTTCTGCTGGCCGTGACTGGGCTCGGCGGCTTGTTTTGTAACAGCGCCGCAGCGGTAACGCGGCCGCGGACGGTGGATTCTGCGCGCGGAGGACCGGGGATATTTTTTTTTTTGCCGTGACGGTGAAATTGACGCGCGGATCCGCGTCGCGGGTGTTTTTTTTCCAGAGCGCGAGGACCCGCGGAGACGGTGAGTAACACCGGGTCCATCCGTTTCCACCCGCTGTCTCTGTAAACTCTGCACAGACGCGTTCAGGGAGCACGGGGTTTTATAAATCCAGAGGTGGAGGCTCGAAAATGTGTTTTTCCTCCATTAATGTTAATAAGATTGTCGCAGATATTAAATACATAAATACGCAGCGTTTAATTTATGTCAGGTTGATTTAAAAAAAAAAAGCCTCAGCAATGACGTGACTTCTTCAGGTGAGCTCCGGCTCCTTCTGGGATTGGTCGGAGGTCCTGACCCGGGATCAGGCCTCCGTCCTCCCACAGCGTTAACACACTGGTGTTGGAACTGGGTAAACTGGGGGCGGCCTGATTTGTGTGGAGGTGGAAACGAGAGACAAACACGACGCACCTTTTCGTACCTGCGGCGCGAGATCGGCGGTGCCGGCGCCTCTGTCGGCGTTAGAAACTGCGCGGGGGGACGTGGATTCGACGTCGCTCTCCCAATAACCCCCGAAATTTACACAACCGCCCAGACAGGCGTGTCTAAAAATAGAGGCGGTACGGATGTGGAGGAAGTGACAGCTGTTTTAATCCGGGAACGCGCAGGAAGAGCGGCTTTAATCCCGTCAGATATGTGGAGATTACACAACGGAATCGGAGAATAACGTTTACATCAAGGAAAATAATCTGCAACTGTTGGGCGTCGGGCTCCAACTAACGATTGTTTTATACTTGTGGATTAGTGGATTATTTCGCAGCAAGCGCGAGGTGACGTCACCTGTCCAGGTGAAACATCAACTTCCCAGAATCCCCTCTGGCAATCGCTCATTTTGTTCAACTGACAATCAAAACCCAAAGACTTTTACTGACAAAAAAAAAACAAAGCAGCAAATCCTCATGTTTGAGAAGCGGCTTGAAATTTTCGTCCTAAATTTAACCGTAACGCTCGGTGGTCGGACAGAACGAGCCGCCTGAACGTCTCACCGCCGCATTCCTAACAGGAAGTGGTGAAAACAGCTGCAGTGGCCTGTCTGTGAAACGCCCTTGAGCGAGCTTTCAGGCAGGCCGGAGGACTTCAACACGCGTCGGAGGGCGAATGATGTGTCTCCTCTGAGAAAGAGGAGTTTGTTCTGCTGCAGTTAAACTCCACCGCGGCGTCTTTAAAAGCTAAATCCTTGTTAGCAGATGCACTGCATGGCTTCAAAATACCCAGAATGCAATGCACGCATGTTCTAGAAGTGGACAAAGATGGCGTCCGCCCACTTGACTGGAGTTGTTTTTTCCTGCGCCTGATTCGCTCCTGTATTGTGTCTCGCAAATATAAAAGTTCCGCAGGTTGAACGTTCGTCACAGACAGAAAAAGTGATAACTGACCTGGTTTGCGGCCGCCGGCGTCCTCTCTGCAGATTTAGACGTCTCTTCATAACGGAGCGCCATTTTTTTTTTTTTCCACTGCAATTCTGCAACTGACCAATCAGGAGCGAGCGGCCCTCGAGGGGTCGAAGAACGGCGTTCTTGTAGATGAATGGAGTAAAAAGTGGACAGAGCGATTCTGAAAGAATGGATCAGAGAAAAAAAAACTAAACAACAGAAACAACTAAGCTCTTAAGCTCATTTCGAAAAAAAAAAAGGCAAAAACGCTGCCCGGCTGCCAGATATGGCCACCGGAGCGCCAGAATGTGGGCTAATCCGCCACAGAAAATAGTCCCCAGCAAACGCAAAGGAACTACAACACCCGGCTGACGTTGGATCCCGTCGAGCGTTTGATGAGCTGAAGGCCGATGTCGTCTGAAACATTCTGTACTGCAGCTCCTCCCGTCCCACCTCAGGCCGTGAACGAATCAATCGTCCCTCGCATTGAGCTCGATGTTTGTGACCAAAGAGCTAAAAATGAATAAAACGGTAAATGACCACGTCCAGTTCAGAAAGTAGAAGAGTGTTTGGATATTATTTACTACTGTAATTACCGGACTCTTTATGATCCTTTGAACGCACCGCGCGGCGCCGAACGACCCTGACCGCTCGTAACGAGGGCGACTCGTCGCTTCGGTTTGTTCTCCTGAGGTTCCGCCGCCGTAAACCCACGGCCCGGTTCAGTTACGCGGTGGCTCTGTTTCACATCATCTGTCCTGATGTTACGCCGAGTTATTTTCACGTTGTCACGGAGGTTTTTATTTTTAGACGCTGCGTGCGTTGGGCGGCGGCGGCGGCGGGAAAGTCACGCCACGCGGAGTCACACGGAGTGACAGAAGTGGGACGCGGCCTATTTTCACAAACAGCCGATGTCACCCGCGGCCTCGGGGCGCGTGGAGCGTTCCTCGGCCTCGAGCGGGCGGTGCGTGATTTCCCATCATGCACCACAGCGCGTGGGCCTCGCCGTGAACGCCCACTCGCTGGCAGAGATCCTCCGGAGCCGAGGGAAACAAAGCGAAACGTGTCGGAGCTTTTGATCGGATCGCATGAGCTTCCTCAGCACGAGCTTCCTCCTTCTGAGATTAAAGGTTCATTTTTCTAAATTAATCCCACAGGAGAAGACGCTGGTTCACAGAGTGCAGATTATACTCTTCATATAAAACAAAAGGAACCGTTCGTACCCGTTCTCCGCCCTCGTGGAACGGTACCAAGGTCGTAGGGGACGTTTGTGCGGCCGGGTCCAATTTGTCTTTCAGACGTCTGCTCTGGTGTCAGGACACGTGCTCCGCTAAAAAGGCGCTAAAAAAGATACGAGGCAACGATTAATAATCTGTGTCAAGTGAAGACGAGGCCTCGATTCATCACTTTTAATATGGAATATGTTCATTCTCATTTAACCCGAGGAGCAATAACCCTTCTGTTCACAGTGTCTGTCTCACCTGTCTCGCTCAGAGCCAATCAGACGGCACCTTTAGGTTCTGTTAGACCTCAGGTAAAAGTCAAACATGTCCTCCAACAACAGGAGACCGGACGTTCAGCCGTCTCCAGACAAACGTCTGCTCATCAGACACGCCGCTCGTCTAAAGCGTCTCGCGACTCGGCGCCCGGACGCCCCTTGCAGGTGCCACTTGTTTTTCGGATGCGTGCGGTTTCCTGACCCAAAGCGTGACCCCCTGAACGCCTCATCTCCTTCCCCGCGTGCTTGATCACTCCCTCCCCTCCCCTCCCCTCCGTGACGACGTGACAGCGTCTTCACGTTTTCTCGAGGAGGCGTTTGAATGGAGCGCCCCCCCCGACGCCGCTGCAGCTCCCCTCCCTCTCGCAGAAATGCTGCAATGCGTCTCCCTCAGCCAAGACTGGGTCAGTGTAACTCAGCTAGCAGCAAAAAAAAAAAAAAAAAAAAGAGGCTCGAGAACCGTCCCCATAGCAACAGCCAATGAGGCTCCAGGACGAGGGATTTTTTTTTTTTTTTTTTGCACAAGTGTAAATAAGAAGAGCGTATGTGCAGGATTAAACCCGTCGGGGGTCTGAGGGTGCACATGCAGGGCGTCGCATCAACATGATGCAGTGATTCATCTGCACAGCTCAGGTTACAGTGTTCATCATAATCTGGCAGGATTACAGGCATCTGATCAGGAGGGATTGATCAGTCACAGGGAGCTGCTGCTGCTCGATAACATCGTCCCTCGTAGACACGCGAGGGTCGGCGATGTGAAACACAAAACAACTGAGGAACATAACGACGACAAACACTTCCTGAAACCCGATGCAGCAGAAACGCGTGGGGTTTCGTAAAGGCGTCCCACCTGGTGACTCTGTCTTGTTTCTGTGTGGGTCTCTGTTCTCCTGAAGGCCAACGGACCCTCCAGTACCAGAGTGATGTCCTGGAGACGGTGGTGCTGGTGAACCCGTCAGAGGAGACCGCCGCTTCAGAGGTGAGTCCCACCCAGACCCAGCACCGTCACGTCCACGTGACTCTCAGCTGAAGCCCCTCGGCACGAGACGCTTCAATCACGACTTGTTCGGCCTGAGAGCATTGTCCAAACATCTCGAAAGTCCTGTTGTGGTCCACTTCAGTCTGTCTCGAAAACCCCCGGCACAGCGTAAAACTGTCCCGGACCCCGCCCTGCTCTCGTAGCTCAGTACTGCCTTTTTTTTCACAGACACCGCTCTTCCTCGGATCCTCAGCAACGCACCTGCAGAGAATGAAGTCGATCGGACGAGCGGTTGTCAGGCAAATCAAACGACAGACAGAGATTCCTCGGTTTTATTATATGGAAGTTATGGGAAGACGGTTGCTGGTTCAACCTACATTACTGGAACGCACCTGAACCTTGTTCAGGCACTGCACCGCGAGAATATTCTGCATTTACTCTTTATTTTCAGTGCTGCAGCAACATCAGCTTATTCAGCTATTAATAACTTAGACAGCATGTCCCCTTTCTGACTCAATTTTGACGTTTTTGCTTTTTTGCAAACAGTCTATTTTGGGCATGGAGCGATCGCATTAGGAAAGAAACTGACAGACTCTCTTCAACTCTTCGGAGTAAATTTAGAACGTTATTTTAACATTCGCCGTACGAGCGGTTCTTCAAAAGCGAATGGTCTGACCTTTCATTTCAGACTCGCTGTGATTTTAATTCTTCTAAAAATGTCTCTCGCTCGCCGCTCTTCACTTGTTATTATCACTCTGCCTGGATGATCGTTGATTTGGGGTCAAATTCAGCATCTCTCAAACTCAATAACACTCAGGGAGACAAAGTATTAACCAACTCCGTTGCTTGCGTTCCAGATCCGCTCGTTGATCACCGACTTCGCTGGGAATAAGCTGCTGGTGCTGAGTGGCCAGAGCTCGGAGCAGGGAGGGGACGTCCTACTGCAAAGTGGAGCCTTCACCTGGCAGCACTTCTCCGACATCATCTCCAGCCCTCAAGTAAGCCGAGCACGCTCTCTGTCCAAAAAGCTTGTGCACGTGTGAAGCTGTTGTTGATGATTTAGGTTGACGCTTCGACCTCCCCGTTACTGTGTCCCCAGGTGATTGAAGTCCTGTCCAGGACCTGCTCGCAGCAGCCGACAAGGCTTACTGTTTCCTGTCAGGGAGACGGGGGCTGGAGCTCCCTGGGCCAAAGCCAGGAGCAGCAGTTACTCCAGAATCTTCTGGAATACCGCTTGAACCCCGAACCCCACCTCGCCGCCATGGACGGAGTCACGGAGTTCACCGAGTACGTCTCAGAGACGGTGGACGTGCCGTCGCCCTTTGACCTTCTGGAGCCCCCGACCTCTGGAGGTTTTCTGAAGCTGTCCAAACCCTGCTGCTACATCTTCCCTGGAGGCCGGGGAGACTCCGCTCTGTTCGCAGTCAACGGGTTCAACATCCTGGTGGACGGAGGGTCTGAGCGGAAGTCCTGCTTTTGGAAGCTGGTTCGCCACCTGGACCGGATCGACTCTGTGCTGCTCACGCACATTGGGGCGGACAACCTACCAGGCATCAACGGGTTGTTCCAGAGAAAGATTGCCGAGCAGGAGGAAGAGCGGAACCAAGGATCTGGCTCCAGCAGCAGCGGTGACTGGATGAAGAACCTGATCTCTCCCGAGCTCGGGATCGTGTTCCTCAACGTCCCGGAGAAGCTTCGTATGCCGGAGTCCACGCTGAAAGTGAAGCGAAGCATTGAAGAAGCATCTCTTACACTGCAGTACCTCAACAAGCTTGGTATCACACCAGAGCCTCTTCACAGGGTAGTTAGCAACACCATCGAACCAATCACGCTGTTCCACAAACTTGGCGTGGGAAAGTTAGACATGTACGTCTTAAACCCTGTAAAAGAAAGCAAAGAGATGCAGTTTCTGATGCAGAAATGGGCCGGAAACAGCAAAGCCAAGACAGGGATTGTGATGCCCAACGGAAAAGAAGGAGAAATATCTGTTCCCTATTTGACATCGGTTACTGCTCTCATTGTTTGGATTCCCCACCGTCCCTCAGAGAAATCGTCAGGGTGCTGTTCCCAGGAAATGCACCCCAGAATAAAATCTTCGAGGGCCTGGAGAAACTGAAACACCTGGACTTCCTGCGGTACCCAGTGGCCACCCAAAAAGACATATCCTCCGGTGCACCACCTCCCATCATCAGACAGACCAAAATGAGATCCAGAACTGACAGCAAAGAGAGTCTCAAGTCATCACCCAAACCACATGCCAAGACGACCAAGAAAGAAACCGGTGGGCAGGAGGAAGAGGCCAAAAACGACATTACTAAAGAAAATAAACTGGAAAAGAAAGAGGAGAAAAAAGTCAAAAGTGAAAGCCTCAAAGCCACCAAACAACAGAAAAACAGTGAGGTGGCCCCTGCGACGGACAAGAAAGAGAAGAAGAAAATATCCAAGGAAAAAACAGCCAAGCAAGAGAAAGCATCCAAGATGGATGAAAAGAAAGACAAAGAGAAGAAAGAAATTAAGAAAGAGAAACGTGAAATAAAGAAGGATGACAATATAAGAAAGGAAGAGAAAAAAGAAAGCAAAGCCAAAGAGGACAAAAAGAAGGACCCGGCTAAGCCGGAGCTGAGAAAAATCACCAAGCCCGACCTGAAGCCGCTTACCCCGGAGGTGAGGAAAACCCTGCACAAGGCCAAGACTCAGGCAAAGCCCAAGACGGACAAAAACAAAGCCGTCAAAGAGGAAGCCAATGAGAAAAAGCCGGTTCCAAAGAACGTCCCTGAAGAGGTCGCAGCAGCCGCCCTGGCTGACAGGTCAATCGTGTCCTCGCCTGAGGACCTGACCGAGGACTTTGAGGCTCTGAAACAAGAAGAGCTGTCCAAACGTCAACCTGAGCCGATCCAGAATGATGTGATGACCGGGAATTTGGTGTACACGGATGCTAAAGTTTCTTCCCTAGTTTTCCCCGATGAGAAAGTCACATCCCCGGCCGCCGAGGAAAAGTCTGCTTCACCCATATCCCCTGTCACGCTGGAAGAAAATGACAAAGACGAGGGCGCTTCGGAACAGGCTGAAGCAAAGACGGACGCAAGTGACGGCTTTGACAAGAAGTACGAAGAGGAGAAAATGGAGAAATATGACAAATACCCCATGAAGGACGACATAAAGGACAGATCCAAGAAGAGTGACAGCTCAGAGGAGGAGGGCGATGTGATTGAAAAAGCCGAACTTGAAGGAACAGAGGATGACGAAGTGCTGAAATATAAAACTGAGGAGGCGAAGAAGGAAAAAACTGCAAAGGAGTGGGACACCAAGCCAACTGACCAAAAACCTATGTCAACCGCCGCCCCGTCCGGACAAGCTGTGGGCGCCTCCGCCTCAGAGCAGTTCTCTTTCATCCAAGACGAGACGATTCCCGGTTACTCCGAGACCGAACAGACCATCTCTGATGAGGAGATCCACGAGGAACCGGAGGACAGGATCCCACAGCTGCGCTACGACGTGGGCTCCTACGACATCTCCGTTCCCGACGTCCCTGGCACCTTCGACTCCATGCACGGCATCAAAGAGATGAAGATCTCCGCCGCGAACGACGTGCCCGACGTCAAACCAAAAGCATTCATGGGAGGACACGAGCCTGAGCTTGCCCCCTACCCCGCCATCATTGCTGCTCCCCTTGCAGAGGAAGAGCACATCTCCTCAGCAACATCCATCACAGAATATGACAAACTGTCATCCTTCGCCACATCTGTCGCTGAGGACCAGTCCATAACCTCGGTTACAGCCCCTCAGACAGAGGAAGCAGGAAGGAACTCTCTCCTGCTCGACACCATCAACAGCATCCCGTTGCGCGTGGAGGCTGCGCAGGGAAAGGACTATCTCCACTCAGCGGGAACCATCTCACCTACCTCCTCCCTGGAGGACGACAAATGCTTCAAGTCTCCGTCCTCTGATGAGTACCAGCCCAACATTCCCGAGATGGAGGGCGATGCAAAGATCAAGTCGGTCCACGAGGAAGACGAGGACGAGGAGGACGAGGATGAGGACCAGACGCCAAATGTCGACATCCCTCTGGGTAAACTCCAAGAGGGATATGAACACGCAGCCTCCAAAGCACTAAAGGCATCTTCGCCTCCGCCTCCTCCACTCTCGACCACACAGTTTTCTCCCACACAGGCTGTAAAAGAAAACCAGGCACTGTTCAGCGCTGAGGATTTCAAGGCTGGTGCAGATATCAAGCCCGTCTCCCCTCCTCCATCTTTCTCCCCTGGGTTAGAGTCCCACTCCAGGCAGGAGAGTGAAGAAAGATGTCTAAGTCCAGACGACAGCACCATGAGACTGGCCTCACCCACTCAGTCTGTGCCCACAAGCAGTGGCTACTCCCCAGCAGAGGAGAAACTGTTTAAGCCAGATGACAAAGAAGAGGAAGTGACCAACATTCAAGCTGACACCCAGAAAACAGAGAAGTCAGTCACTATTTTAGACAGCACCTCCTTTATCGGTCTGCCAGGTGACAAGACGGCGTTGGAAGTATCTGAAGAATCCGATGAAGAGAGTGAAGAGGAAGAAGACTTTTATGCCAAGAAGGATTTACAGCCCACCGTTAAGGCCAAACTTATGGAGGCAAAGGAGGGGTGCTTCTTGGATGACGACTATGCCGACGAAGTCAAATCTGCAAAGACAGAAACAGAAGTCAAGATTCTGGACAAGACACAAGTATCTTTAAGCACCGAGGTGAAACCAAAACCTCAGGTGATATACTCAGATGAAGAAGATGATGAAAATGATGATGATAACACAAGCAGCACAGGGCCCGAGCCCGAAGAGAACAGCGCAGAAACAACTGATATGTATTCCAAAGAGCCTGAGAAAAGTGTTCACTTCAGTCTTTATGAATTCACAGAGAAGGAGAGCAAAGAAAAGGCTTTGTATATAAGGCAAGACACACCCTATGTGCATGGCAAAACATTTTCTTACAGCGACATTTATGACAGCAAAACAAGCTCGGTGGATTCGGACTCCTACCGTCAGGAGTCTTTGGATAAGGTGGAGAAGGACGCCGCAAAGAGTGGCGTGGACGTCCAGAAACATGAGCCCCCCTCCCCGGTAACAGCGACGGATAAGATCTCAGAGAGAGAGGGATTTGCTGCCTCTTACGGAAAAGAGTCCTCGTCGTGGCTCGACTCCAAGATCACTTCTGCCACTCCCCCGTTTGAAAAAGAGGTGAAGGCAAAAGAGATATTTGAATGCAGCGCAGCTCAACAATTCCCTTCAGTGGCCGACAGACCCGAGGCTTTGTCCACTTCTTTGTCATCAGATAAAGACTCTTTGTCTTTTAAAAGCCCGACTGACGGCACAAAGCCCCACATGTACTCCCCGGTGGCAGCTTCTATTGGAGACAAGCCTGCCGCCGCAGGCTTCGGCGAGAAAGGAGCGTGCTTGGAGGTTGACATGCGAAAACTGACAGCAAGGGATGAAGAGGACTATGACGATGATGTAGTTGATGAAGATGATGATGAGGAGGAGGATGACGAAGAGGAAGAGGAGGAGGAGGAGGAGGAGGAGGACGAAGAAGGTGCTACCGATTCTGAAATGGAAAAAGGTGCCAAAGAGAAGTCTGAGAAGGAAGTAAAAAGTCCTGTCAGTGAAATGTTTGGCTCAAATAGGCCCGAGTTCATGGTCTCCATGGCTGGATATGGCTACAACAGTCAGGGGAAGCCAAGTACGAGAGAAAGCAGCTCTGACTCGCTCACAAATGCCGAAGATGAAGCTGAGGTTGACTCTTCACCCCTCAGTGGAAAGCCAATGGATTTAGGGGCTACAGGTTTCTCTGGCTACTCATCAGGGTTTGAATACTCATATGAAAGTCGTGAGAAAGACTCATTCTTATCGAGTCAAACCACAGACAAAGGAAAAGACGATTTCACTCTGAAATCAACAGAGGACGCTTATTATGAGGATGACAGAGCTGATCCTGATTTTGAGAAACAGAAGACACCGGACCTTCTGAGTAAGAGGTCGCTGGACACGAGCTTTCAGTACACAAGCACTGCTGCCCCTGGGTACTCCTCCTCTTCAGCCTACAGCTACTCCTCCTCCACCTCCGGATCCCTCTCTACCAGTCGCCAGTTCGGAGAGGAGCTGGAGACGCCTGCCGAGCCACTCTTTGAGTACTCCTCCTTTAAAGACGAACACTCGCTGGTCATGGATTCTCCCTTCTCCAGCTCCGCTGGTGCCAAAGACGACTATCTGGAAGTGTCTGAAAAACAAATCACAGCTACAACCACGGCCGAGTCCACCCCCAGTTTGGCTCGCTTCTCACCCCTCAGCCCATTCGAGGAGGTCAAACCTTTCCCCTCACTCTCGTCCACTGGTTTTGCCGATGAAAAGAAGGAGCATACAACCCCATCAGGGGGAGTTACGGACAAAGGTCCTCAATCTGACTGTTTCTATAAGCCTGAGTGGTCTGAAAGGTCCAAGCTGGACACAGCTGTTGGGTTTTGGGCCTCAGCAGGACCATTCTCTCAACCAGAGTTCTCCAAGGACAAAGAGGCAGCAAGTGCTGCTCTGTACGGTGTCACTTCCTCACCACGCCCAGACATAGAAGGTAAGCATTACTTTGAGGAGACTGACAGCAGTGAAGAAGAGGATGAGGAGGCTTACATGCGCGAGATGACTCGGCGGTCTCCTTCCAGTGGCCTGGCGGGTAGTCTCTCGTTTTCCGACAAGCCAGTTTCTCCAGCCGCCACCGAAAAGACGGGAGGTGTGCTTCCTGATGTTCTAGGCTCCTACACGCCCTCACCCCTTCAGTCCAGCAAGCCGGACACAGCCAACGGCCCCACAGAGGTCAGCGCAAGCTCCGCCCTGCCTGCAGGAGCAGCAGCCAGTGGTTTGCGGCTTCAGGCCCGTCCAAGGTAGAGTCCAGGGAGGGAGCTGCAGGTTACAGGAGCTCCTACGAGTGGGAGATGCCAAAGCCCCAGATGGGGATGGTGCCTGGAGACTCCCCTCCCCACTACCGCCATGATGATGAGTTTGAAGAAGAATGTGAGATGGAGCCAGAGCACCCTGCTCGTCCACTGTCACTCTCGTCAACTGACCAGCCCTTCCGCTCGCCGTTCTATGCTGAGGAGTGCAGCCGAGGAGGGCAGGATGACAACGATGACAGCGATCAGGATTTTGCCGGCGACGCACCCATGGGAGCCACCTCATCTTATACCAGTCGCACCTCTCCTGGATATTCCTCCTCTGAGTACAGACAACGCAAGGAGGACCTCTCGCCTTCCTTCATCAACCCCTGCATGCGGCGTTTATCCAGCGACGAGGATGATGACGAGCAAGGGTGCAGGAGTGACCAATCGCAGGAGGGCAACGACCACGATCTGTCAGTCAAGAGAAGGGCTCACAAACAGCCTCATCATCACCAGTCTCACAGCAGGGACAGCAGCTCTCTACACCAGGCCGGCGGCATGTCGGCGGGAATGGGTCTGGCCACAGAAGACACACCACCCACCTCCGTCAGCGAGTCGCTCGGTTCTCAGTCAGACTCTGATGTGCCTCCAGGCACTGAGGAATACCCCTCGGTCGCCGGAGAAGGCAACATGGACTCAGATGAGGACGCAGAATACATGCCTGTTGATAAGCTATCTGCCATGGGAGGAAGCGGCCACCAGTCCTCCAGGAGGAGCTATGACCCTCCTCCTGCTCCCATCATGGACCCTTACCCTCACCCCCCACGTCCAGATGTTTGCATGGTGGATCCTGACTCTTTGGACAATGGCTCAGTCAAGAAAGAGCCAAAAGCGAAAGGCTTGAAGAAGGCCTCGGGGAAACCCAAATCGTCCTCCCCCGCGAGACGCAAGAGGTCTCCCATGCCCGTCAAACAGACGCAGTCTCCTCGCACTGCCTCGCTGAAGAAGAAGGAGGCGGACAAGAGCTCCCGCATGTCTCGTCTGTCAGATGGACAAGGCTCCAAAGACGATGACCTCTCCCGGTCGAGCTACAACCCTGGCAAGGGGCTGACTAACGGCATCAAGAGCAGTCCAGGTGAGCAGAACTCAATTAAAAGAGGATTCTGAGCAGTGACATTAACTTAAAAGATTTCGCAAGGTAAAGCTATGGTTGCTTTTCGATCTCCCACCCAGGTTCCCAGAAGTCCGGCTCTTCGGCCGCTCCCGGCCTTCCCATTTACGTGGACTTGGCCTACATTCCTAATCACTGCAGTGCCAAGAACGTGGACCAAGAATTTTTCAAACGTGTTCGCTCTGCCTACTACGTGGTGAGTGGGAACGACGCCGCAAGCGGTGAACCGAGCCGGGGAGTCCTCGACGCGCTGTTGGATGGCAAAGCTCAGTGGGGATCGAACCTACAGGTAAAAAAAAAAAATCCACGTGAAAGATATTTGATATTTGTGCATATCAACATCTTGCCTTTCCTGATCTCCTGTCCCACGCGTCTCAGGTGACGCTGATCCCCACCCACGACACGGAGGTGACCCGTGACTGGTACCAGCAGACGCACGAGAGGCAGCAGGAGCTCAACATCATGGTCCTGGCCTCCAGCAGCACCGTCGTCATGCAGGACGAGTCTTTCCCCGCCTGCAAGATCGAATTTTAAAGATCCCCGTCCCTCCTCCTCCTCCTCCTCCAGGCCTCCCCGGTGTAGATCTGTTTTTAATTGCTCCTCTCTATAGCCTGATATGCAGATCTGTGATTGTTTGGGCCCCAAAGCAGAAACAGATCTGGATAACTGGTCTATTTGTTTTCTAGATTTCTATTCATTTATAAGCTTGTCACGGCTATCACCATTTGTACTACAAAAAAGGTAGTTTTCTGACAACTCTTTGTCCCCCCACTACATTATTATTATTATTATTCCCAGCCCCAAACAATGACATCTTTGTTGATTAACTGAGACAACTTGCCCGTTGTACGGTAAAAAAAAAAAGAAATAAGAGGGGAACCAGCGGTTTCTGTAAATTTAAAAAGACGCTCGGTTGCTCGTCTTCTAATCGGCTCGAAACTCGAAGCACAACGTTGGCGCACCTTAAATCCAGCGACCGAGGAGAAAATCCTTTTGTTCCGCTGAATCCCAAACGTCAAAACTGTCACACCACGGCCGATCGATCAACATTATTGCGCTGGTACGAATCATTAATCGTGATCGATTTTTAATTTTTCTTTACCCCTGCAGCTTCCCCTTCTCCACCTCTCTGCCCCGGTGTTGAACCTCGTGCCTCCGCCAACATCGTGAGATAGAAATCCTGACAGTAGATCCCAGCTCAATACGTCTTTTCAGTATTTTTTTGCCATGGCGTAGGGGAAGACCATACTCAAAAAAAAAAAATCTGTATTGTAGTGAAACATGATATTTCTACAGTGCTCTCAAAGTGGAAAAAAAATAATCAATGGTTTCTCAGTGGCTGTTATTTCTTACAGTGAATTTGATGATTCTCTCTATAATCGTTTCCGTAGTCTTTGGTGTACTTTTTCAGTGTATTTCCAGTTAACATATCGCCGAGGAGAGACGAGGGCGGAGGCTCGTTTCTACCTTCACTTACCGAACGGCACTCTGTGTTCATTAGACAAGAAGAAGAGAAAAACAAAAACCCGATATAGTCTAAAAGATCTTTATACGAAAGCTGCATTGCAGAACGAAGAATGTATTTCCACTACGACGGCAGGCGACAGCCATGTGGTTGTGAGGGAGAGACTGTGTGTTCGATCGGAGGTCGAGGGTTCGACCGTCGACCCCCCCCCCACATGTGCCTTTCTGTCCTGCTGCGCCGGAAGAGGGAAAAAGAAATGTGTGTGTTTGCTGTAGAAATTGAAAGGTACGCCAGCGTGCGGGTACACCCGCGGCTCTGTCGATGTCACTTTGGGTTGTTTTTTTTTTTTTTTTTTGAGGATGTCTGAGGTTGTACATATTGAGCGTAAAAAAAAAAAAAACCCGGCACTTTCAAAAGCACCGTCTCAGTATTATTAGATTTAGATCTTTCTGGAGCTGCCACTCAAGACAAGCACAAGATGTAACCGGTGTGCGAAACCTAAAGTGTTTTTTTTTTTTTGGCTGTTTTAGATTCAGTTTAGCAACGTAAAACCCGTCGTCGAAGCGAAAACGTTTTTATCTTAATGTCTTGAGTTTGCAGACGTTCTCGGCCACAATCACCACAACTTGTTGCAACATCCTGCTGGTTTTTTTGGGGTTTTTTTTTTCTCCAAGCTGCCAGTTTCTGTTACTTCCTGTGGAAAATCAGTGGATGTTTTTACGTAACACTTGATGAACTTATTGTTGCATATAGACGTGATTTAATTTGATATCAATGACTTTATATTTTGATAGGTTTTCCAGTGATTTAACGGATTTTAACCGGGAACAAAAAAAACCACAACAGATTACAGGACCAACAAACCTTCACCCAGGTTGCTATTTTACGAGCCACAGTAAAAATCCAAATATTCCTCTACGCTACAGTTTATTTCCTAAACTCATCTCGGGGCGCACGTACATGAAGGCGAAGGCTCTTTTAAAGAAAACCATAAAAAAAAAAGACCAAACATCAGCGGCTCCAGCTGATCTGAATGTGAAAGATGCAGATTACCTTTACGTTCTCCCCGCGGACGTCTTTCCGTCTCCGGGTTGCCTTGGTTACCGCGCATCGTCTCGGTACATCTGCCTCGTCCTGGGCCCCTTGCGCCCTGCATCGCGACTCGCGGCCTCCGTCTCCGGACGCTGCACCCGAGTCAGCGGTTAAATCGATAAACACAGGGTGAAGTGTGACGTCAGTGTTTCCTGCCCCGTCGGCCCACGACAGCGTAATCTGCATTCCCGTTTAGATTAAAACACTGCGTCGCTGTGAAAGGCCGACGCCGCCGCAGGTCAAAACCCCCAGACTGCCAGACACGAGGTCACGTTTTTATCTATACACTTCCTATTATTCACAGTGTTTTTCCAGACAGAGCTTAACACACACACACACACACACACACACACACACACACACACACACACAGTCACACGTACAGTAGCTGCTGCATTTTTGTATCGTGCAAAACAACAATTAAGAAAACTCGTTCGGCTTCGTCTACCCGTGAAAACGAACCGCCGTCGGTTTCCAGCGAGCCCCGCTTGTACGTGCATGTGTACCTTTTGAATTCTCCTGTATTGTAATAGCTGATGAAAATAATAATAATAATAATAATAAATAAAAAAAAAACAAATTTAAAATGTATATTCGAGAAGCTACGCTGCCCGGTACCGAGGAGGCACATGTAACCTGGCTGTGCTGTGAAAGAAAGCCTCGTCCTTTCTGCTTCGATTCTTTCATCTCTTGTTTTAAGTGCAATATTCTCTCTTTAAACGCTTAAAAAATAAAAAAAGTCATTTATTGTGAAAAGGGAAAAGTGTGGTGAAGACCAATAAAAAAAACAAAACATCATTTACTGAAGTAAAACGTCTCCTCTTACTGTTTGGTGTCGTTACGTCAAAAGAATCTCAGTCAGTGAGATTCATCCTCTGGGAACCATGAGCATCTACACAATATTCTGTGCCGATCTGTCTCTGGTAGATGAAATAAGTGGAAACTTTGACTTGATGGTGGTGATTAAGAAAAAAAAACGCCAGGGGATCACAGGGAGGTATATCTTCTGGGCACCATGAAAAATCTGTACCCAAATAAATGCCAGTTCATCCACTGGTGGTTGAGACACTCAAAGCCACCAACAAAGATCAGTTGTGGAAGCCCACAGGGTAAAAGTCATCAGGGTTCTTCCTCTGGGAACCATGAATGTCTACGCAACATTTTGTGCCGATCTGTCTCTTGTAGATGTCGATGAAATAAGCGGAAATGTTGACTTGTTGGTGGTGATTAAGAAAAAAAATGGCAGGTGATCACGGGGGGGGTATATCTTCTGGGCACCATGAAAATGGTGGTGGTCGAGAGACTCAAAACCACATGTCTCCCTCTTCCTGTTGTTTCATATCACTACATCAGAAGGAGAACCTCGATCAGTGGTGGGATTCATCTTCTGGGCACCATGAAAAATCTGTACCCAAATAAATGACAATTCATCCACTGGTGGTTGAGATACTCAAAACCACAAAGATCAGTCATGGCAGCCCCCCCAAGGGTAAAAGTCATCAGGGTTCATCCTCTGGGTACCACGAACATCGTGTACATGATTTCATACTGAGATACTTCCTGGCAGATATTTTTCTCCTCACAGCTTCACCACACATCTGAAGTGAGGAGGCGTAGCCCCCACCCACCAGAACTCCGACAGCGAGAGGTCCGGTCCGACCCGGAGGGGAGGGGAGGGGCTGCCGAGCGACTGGTGCAATGACATCACCCCCGGAGTCACGTGACCGGGGGTGGAGCGCGAGCACGTAACGACGCCACAGGTCCAAGTACATTATTCACTCCACAACTGCACCCAAGTACAAATTTGAAATACTTTTACTACAAGCAATTCCACATTTGTGCTACTTTATATTACTGTACATGTCACCAATTTAACTCATTAATAATAATGATAATAATAAATAATGGTGTATTAATGAAGATTAAGGCATCATATATACATATACACACAGTATATATGTATATATGATACTGAAACGGGCCGTTTCTGCTGTCCTGAGTTTACTTTGATGTTAATACTGCTGAACTCTGAATCCAGTAACTAAAACTTTTTTTTGTAGTATTTTTAATATTTTTACTTTTTTTAAACTGAGTTCCAAACAGAACCGGTCGCAGAGATCGGGCCGCCGGTTCTGGAAAAGTCCTTTTGAGTGTTCACATTGACTTGTGTGTGTGTGTGTGTGTGTGTGTGTGTGTGTCTTTTTTTGTGCGAGCTGAAGAAGACGTCACAGCAGGCGGTGGGACTGGTGTCAGGTTTCTTTTTTTTTTTTTATATCTGTGCGCACACACACACACACACACACACACACACACACACACACACACACACACACACACACACACACACACACACACACACACACACACACACACAGTACGACAACATGAAATCTCACCGATCAAACACAGGATTGCACATCAGTGTACTTGTCTACCTGAACTGCTTCTCAAGCACGTATGTGCGCGCGCACACACACACACACACACACACACACACACACACACACACACACACAGACAGACACACACACCTGCTACATGACTGCTCGCCACAATAAAAGCACAGTGAACGTAAAATGCCCGTCCTGGTTGTTCAGTGATAAAACGAGAGATTAGCTTTTCAGATTTTCCCAAAACACAAGGTGATTTTTTTTTTTTTTTTTTTTTACAAAAAAAAAATACATTAGCTATGGTACAATTAAATACCGAGTGTGCGTCTCTTAAAAAAATACCACACACACGTTTCTTCTCAAGATTTCAAAATAAATATTTCCTACTGATTATATTAAATCTGGGATGAGGCTGGAGGACTTTGGCAGTAAGCAGCGCACGCACAGGTTTCACCTGGAGATTATTTTTTACTGGTGTGGGGAAACAGGAAATGCTTTTTTTTTTTGGCGCGTGCAGATTAAGGTGTGACGCGCCCTGACACCTGTCCGCCCCCCCCCCTTTTTTTTTGACCACAGCACCCGTTTCCTGTTCGTCACCGGCGGCGACGGTAACGGTGGTTGAAACATGTCGGGGCCTTTGGAGTCTTTCTGCCCCCTGGTGTCAGATATGGGTCAATGCAGCTTCAAGGAAACATCACTATCATTGTGTGTGTGTGTGTGTGTGTGTGTGTGTGTGTGTGTGTGTGTGTGTGTCCTGATTGGGGCCTGATTGACAGCAATGATGTCCGTGACAAAAGTTAGCTTAGCACATTCGTTTCTGGCGGGTCAGCTGTTCTGTAGCCCCGCCCCCCCATCCCCCCGCCCTCACGGCTCCGTGGCGTGCGTGGCCCCCACCTCCAGGGGCCCCTCGGGGGGGGTTTCCGGATTGTCCAACCACAGGTCCATGGACTCCTGGGTGTCGAAGAACTCGTCGGGCCCCTCAGGGGACTGCGGCGTCTGGGAGCTGGATCCCGCCTCGCTGCTGCTCTCCCTGAGCTCCAGCAGCACGGGCAGGGAGCCCGGCAGGCAGTAACCCTCCATCCGACCCAGGGCCAGCTCGGCCAGCGCCGAGCAGGGCGGCCTCGGCCCGGGGTCCGACGCCGGGGGGTCCGCTTCCTGCGAGGGGTCGGGATCGTCCGGCCGGCGGCCGGCGACGTTGTCGTCCTCCTCCGGCGAGTTGTTGGGAGTCAGGGGGACTTCGGCGGGGTTCGGGCTGGCTGGCGGGCGGGCCGGGTCGAGGGCCTGAGACCCGGCGGCGGGCGCCGGCTGAGCGGGAACGTTCGGCGAGGGGTGAGCTTCCTCGCTGCTCTGAGGCGTGAGGGAGACCTTGTCGCTGAAACTGAAGCGCGGGGAGGTGTCGGCCGTGGTGGGGGAGGACGGCCCGGCGCTGGACACGGTGCTGGAGGGCCCGCTGCTGTCTGCGCGGACAGAACACGGACGGGTTAGAACCCGGGACGTGAGGAAGGAGCGCGAGGCGAGACGTGGATACTCACACCAGGGCGGCCGGTCCGAGCGGGACCTGAGGGAGATGGAGGACGTCAGGACCCGCTGGGGGATGTACGAGTCCACGGACGGCTGGTTGTGAGCGCCGAACATGGCCGACAGCGCTGCGGCGGGGGAAAGGAGACGGGAGCAGGGGTTAGACAGACACGATGACCGCGGCGTCGTAAATAACAGAGTCGGGGTTTTCGGACCTCTGGTGGTTCTGGTGTGCGGGTCTCCGGCGCTCTCGCACACTCGGGTGAGGAACTCGTTGACCTGCTTGAGCGACAGCGAGTTGTGCAGCGTCTCCAGAGGATAGATGGAGGGAACCATGGAGCAGCCTTCGAAACCTGCGGCAGAGGAGAGACAGGGCGCCCGCGGGCGCGTCAGCCCCCGGGTCAGACCGGGCCGGGCGGAACCGCTCCGCCCCCCGACGCCGCCGCGCCGACCGCCTCGACACGGCGCCCCCGAGATCCCCCCGCTCCCGGGTTTCCGAAACGGGAACCCGAGCCCGCCGAAGAAACTCCCGCCGGGCCTCGCCGGTTCGTTTCCCCCAACGCAGGCAAAGTTGCAGAAGAACCATGCTGGACGCCAAGACGCCATGACCGCACGCTCCCGGGTTCCACGCGCCCCCGAGGGGGCCCGGCAAACACAAGCAAGCAGGTGGTCAGACGCATGACGTCTGCCGTACCGCTCAGAACCACCACACACACACACACACACACACACGCGCAGGACGAGCAGCGGTCCACACTGCAGCTCGGGTCCGACACGCGTCACCGGGTCGTCCGCTGTTAGTTCACAACCAAAGCCGCATTTCACCAGAGCCGTCACAAAGCGTCAAACCTCGCCTCGCCTCTTCACGACGGCGCCGGGCTGCGTGGGGGGGGAGGAGGGGGAGGGGGAGGGGGGGTGAGTGCGGGAGCATGCTGGTTAAAGTTTGGGGGCGGGCTTGGGGCGCCCCAACGCTGCACAGGTGAGTTTACCTGCCTGAAGCAAGTCTGAGCGGAGGAGCACGAGTCTCCGCCAGAGGGAAATTAATGTGCGAGCGCTTGGATTAACGATGGATCGATTATTGGAGACGTGTTGATTCAATGAACGTGATTATTGATTGATTGGCTCTCGGCCCCCCCATGTGATCAGGAGCTGAACATCTTCAGACCGGAGCCGTCGCTTTAAAACTTAAAAAAAAAAAAAAAAAAAAAAAGGGGCTCTAGATTACAGATTCATAAAGCGACTGACAGCAGGGTGGGTGCAGAGGGGGTGGGCGAGGTGTGTGTGTGTGTGTGTGTGTGTGTGTGTGTGTGTGTGTGGTGGGGGGGGGGTGTTAAAGTTGCTCATAAACGGACCCACAAGTCCCAACCAGCTCAGAGCAGTCCAGGTGGCAGCAGAGACAGGCAGGCATGCAGAGGCAAAGCAGGAGAGTCCACCACACCACGAGCACAACGAAACCGTGAGCAGCGGGGGGGCGGGGGGGCTGAGGGGGGGTGGGGGGGTGGGCGGGGCCTGGGGCTGACCGTGGAGGTACTCTAGGGGGTCCTGGCCGGAGATGAGCCAGTTTCGGAAGAGGCGGAGGTGGTAGGAGCACTGGTGGAGGTGGTGGGCCAGCGCCCCGTCCAGACAGAGGTGGCGGCCCAGGCTGAGGTCGGTGGAGAAACGCCTCAACAACTGGGCCACGTGGTGCTCCTCCAGGGGCTCTGAGGAAGAAGAGGGAGAGCGAGGAAGGGCGGAGCAGGAGGAGGTGGAGGAGGAGGAGGAGCAGTACAAGAGAGAGGAAACGACAGGGTGTAAGCAGGAAGGGGGGGAGAGAGGAGAGAGAGGAGGAGCGGAGCGGGATACAGGTGAGAGGAGAGAGAGGGAGGGGTACAGCACAGAGGAGGGGGGTGTGTGTGTGTGTGTGTGTGTGTGTGTGTGTGTGTAGAGAGGTTGTTTACTGTAAACAAACGAGGCAGCCCACAGCTCGCCACGGGAGAATCAGGAGAAGCAGCAAATCATAAAAACGAAAAATCATCCAGCTCCTCGGCAAAGCTCGAGAAAAATAAATAAAAATAACGACTCGTTGCTCCTCCGCCGCGTCGCGACACCGAGCCAATCCGCCGCGACGAAACCCGCCAAAGGAGCAAGGAAGACGCAGGAAGTTGGACAGGAAAGTGGACAGGAAGCAGGAAGAGCGGCAGAAGCGACACGAACACGTCGCCCTCGTTTTTTTTTTTTTTTTTTTTAACACAAAGCTGCTGCAAACAACAGAAACTGCATCACTGGGGGGGGCAGGCAGGCGGCATATACCTGTCGCAATGCACCAGAGAGGTGGAGCCACCTCTGTGGTGGGTGTGTCATCTCGTGTCCCTGCGACGAACGATATATGTGAGACACAATCAAACCCTGTGTGTGTGTGTGTGTGTGTGTGTGTGTGTGTGTGTGTGTGTGTGTGTGTCGGGGGCGAGCTCGGACACCTCACGGCTCTGGGCGACTCGTCAACTCTCACAGAAACACTCGAAAACAAAAGAGATGGCGAGGAGGCGGGTCCGTCCCCGATGCTGCCGGCCACGCCTCCTCCTCCTCCTCCTCCTCCTCCTCCCTCCCTCCCTCCCTCCCTCCCTCCTGCCTCCTCCCTCCTCCCTCCCCGGGCGCCGCCCGCCGCGATCGGCTCCACGCCACCGTCGCACACCTGAGCGCGTGGACGACCCACAGGCGTGTTTGTGTGTTCAGACGTGACAGACACGGACCAGGACGGGAGGAGGAGGATGACGATGATGGCAATGATGATGATGATGATGATGCTTTAACCCTTCCCCAGGTTCCTGTCGCTCAGCGTTAATCCACGTAACACGGGCAGAGATTTTAAATGAGATTAAAATCCGGGTAAAACAGCAGATTAACGGGGGGGGGGTCAGGGGTCATGGAGCTGAGGGAACAGGAGGAGGGTTAAACATCCACGTGCTGCTGGCGGCGTCTTAATGAGCTCACTTCACATCCTCTATCATGACGGCAACAGGTGTGTGTGTGTGTGTGTGTGATGTCATTACTGTGTTCACACACACACACACACACACACACACACACACACACACACACACACACACACCTATCCACTGAAAAGAAATAATAAAACACACCGAGTTATTGGGTAATGGTGACCGGTTTACAAAATCGTATGCAGGATGTTACACAGGGTTCCCACCCACGGCTCAGTGCACAGTTGTGCGTCTGTGTGTGTGTGTGTGTGTGTGTGTGTGTGTGTGTGTGCGTCTGCGTGCGAAGGTTTAAACATTTAAAAAGGAGAAAGACGAGTCTGTGTTCGTCAGCATCGCTGCTGCTTCACTTCACAACCTCCTTTGTCTCTTGCAGGTCCTCGAACTCGACCGAGGGATGCACCGATACCACAGTACAAGTACAAGTACAAGTACAAGTACAAGTACAAGTACAAGTACAAGTACTCACATGTGGGTACTTGCTGATACCGAGCTAAAGAATAATACAGTTAAAGGATCTAACTTTACTTTCAAAACGCGTTTTATTGTCATGGGATGCTGCTCGCGACAAAATAATACGATCGTCGGGTCACCGCACTGCCTGTCAATCACAGCTTGGCCACGCCCCCCTAACCTCCCCTACTTCCTGGTCTTGTTTCCTCTAAATGGATCATAACATGAACACGGTGTTAAACTCAGTGTGAAAATGTTTCCTGACGTCATTAATCCATTTCCTCACTGACTTCTATACAAACAGACCAGAGGAGTCGCCCCCTGGTGGTCGCTCAGGAGAAGACGGGTTCAACGCTAACCAGGAAGCTGCGTCCGTTTGTTTTCCCGTCTACGTTCAGTCATGTTGCCATAAAGTGGTAGCGGGTGTATTAGTATTGAAGTACTTTTACGCTTACATAAGCGCATGAGTACGTGAGCGTAGTATCAGGTTGATACTGCTTTTTGGTATCTGTGCATCCCCAGTTACGACCGCCGTTACCCAGGAAACGAAAAAAAGGGGAAGGAGACGAGCCGCGAGTCTCGGATTTAAACTGGGCGATCAGGAAGTGACGGACACGGCGTGAATATTCGAAAAAAAAAAAAAAAATAAATAAATAAATAAAAAAAATGTCGTGATGTTTGTGAACGACCGGTGGGAACCCTGGTTAGAGAGAGAATGTCAGGTTGTGTTAGAGAAGTCCAAAGCGAATGGGTAGATTAAAAATCATTAGAAAAAAAAAAAATAAAATAAAGGAATTAAAAAAAAAAAAAAACGGAAACCTGGAATGCTGGAGGGCCATGTGAAGAAAAAAAAAAAAAAATAAATCAAAACCCAGTTTGAAGACATGCAAGACAAAAGGGAGGTGAGGTGGAAAAATACTTGAAAGAAGCAGACGTACCATTAGTCGGATGCTTTGCAAACGACACAGAAAATCGTTTTACTGCCGGCATAGACAACAACTCTGAGGAAATAAAAAAAATAATCAAATTCACTGGTGTCACGATGAGCCACAGTCACTTGTCATTTCATGTTTGTGATCATGTCCCTGCTCTTTTCTAATGTGGGCGAGGCGGGACGTCCCGGGCGAGACACTTACAGGTGTGATGGAGCGGCTTCTGATGGTGACGGTGGTGGTGGTGGGGGGGGGGGGTCGAGGTGAAATGGGGGGAGGGGAGGGGTGTGAATCCAGCCCAACACTCAGCGCCGCCGCACGACAACGAGCCGCCCGCCGAGTCCAAGGCTCGCGCCGCAAAAGCTGCGGGCGACTCGCCGATCGGCAACGAGGTGCGACGAGGAGATGGATGATGACGGAGGATGACGGAGGGGGTGAGGGGGTGAGGGGGCGGGACGACACGACGACAGAGACGATTTTCTCGCGTCTCGTCGAACCGCGAAACTCAAAAAGCGACTTTTCACATATTATTCTGAAAATGGTTTGAATAATATTTGCGCGTATCCAAAAAAAAACAAAAAACAACAACCAAAAAAAAAAAAAAACGGTTGATGTATGCAACACTGCAGCATGACGTCTGCCGTGGGAAATATATATATAATGCTTCAGGTCCTGACTCTATTAAATAATAATAATAATAATAATAATAATAATAATAATAATATAAAATGCAGGAAAGTGAACGTACTGCAACAGGAAGTCAGCGCAGCCATGGAGCGTGCAGAAAAAAAAAAAAAAAAAAAACCCGACGGATGATGAATGAGGCGCTTCATTAACGTGCGGTGAAATTAAAACCCCGCCCTCATAAAAACCTCGACGCCCAGCGCCCGGCTGTGATTGGGCGTGATGCGGCACGTTCGAAAAGGAGAACGACGACAACAACAACAACAACAACAAAAAAACCAAACAAACAAACAAAACACCACAAGTGGAGGGAAAAATGATGGAGAACAACCAATGAACGTGGAGTCAACACACACTGCTGACAGACGTGACTGTGGAGCGCTACCATGTGCCGACACGAGGGCGCAGGTGTGTGTGTGTGTGTGTGTGTGTGTGTGTGGACACCTGTGTGTGTGTGTGTGTGTGTGTGTGTGCGCGACACTGATCTGCCGTTGCCCTGTGCAGGTCTGCGAGGCGGCGCCGCCTCCAACACGTACCGTCTTTGTAGGACAGACTGCCGGAGGAGAACTTCTTGCGGTGCGCGCGGGCGTAGTCCTGCAGGTTGGGGGCGCTGGAGGACCCGCCCAGGACGGTGGTGCTGAAGAGGCCGGCGCACTGAGAGCCTGCGGGTGGTGGTGGTGGTGGGGGGGGTGGGGTTTAGTCACCGCTACACAACATCCAGTTACACAAACAAAGTGACAGACGCCGAGAGAAGAGGCTGCATCCAGCGTCCGCGCCCTCGCAGGCGGAGGGAAGAGCGGTTACAGCCGATTGGCCGGCGGCGAGTTTTCGTCCAGTACGACACAAGATGGCGCCTTCAAAATGGCGTCCGCCGCTCGCGAGGGGCCGACGCCCCAGCCGTGGATTGACACGTCCGCACGTCGCCGACATTGACGTCATGTGTGATCTTTATTTAAATCCTTCTAACAGCTTGTGTGTGTGTGTGTGTGTGTGTGTGTGTGTTTTCCCTGTACATGCTCTCGCACGTCAAATCGCCCGTTTCAGAACAATCAACGGCAAACGCCGCCGCCGCCATTTTGTCCCGAGTCAGCGCGTCACGTGCGAGGAACACCGTGTGGCGAGCTGATGTAGAGACCAGCTGTCGGCGCGCAGCTCTCAGCACACAGTGTTATTTCCACAGATCAAGTCGTCTGATGAAACCCGTCCCTTCTCACACACACACACACACACACACACACACACACACACACACCACGGCAACACGGATACCCACCTAATCCACTCTGTTTCATCTCAGGGGACTGACGCGAGCAGAAGGAGAAGAGGCGATAACTGCCGACTTTCAGGGGACTGACGCGAGCAGAAGGAGAAGAGGCGATAACTGCCGACTTTGGAGGACGACGTCTCTGACAGGACCTGGTGGAGACGCACACAGACGCACACAGACGCACACAGACACACACAGACACACACAGACACACACAGACACACACAGACACACACAGGCCTCAGGCAGGGTGGTAACTGTCATAAAACAGCCTCCACTGCTCGTTTGCAGAGTGAAACACGACCTCAGGCGGCAGGAGAGGCCAAAACCACAGAGGGAGTGTGATGACAGACGTGTGTGTGTGTGTGTGTGTGTGTGTGTGTGTGTGTGTGTGTATCGCTGTGAAACTGATCCAGAAGCAGCTCTCACCTCCATGGAGCCCGTCTTGTGGTTCCGTATGAGCGGGGACCTCCTCTGGATCGTGATTGGCTCGGACAGCGGCACGGCCCGGTCCGTCTCGTCCCGGGACAGGTCCTCCAGGCTGCCGGGGTCCGGCTGCTTCTGCCCGTTCTGAGCGCGCACAGAAGAAGAAGAAGAAGAAGATGAGAATTCACACGCTGCCTCACGGTGAAAAGGCGCCTGGACGCGATCGGACCGGTACCTGCCGGGCCACCTCCGCGGAGGCGGGCCTGAAGCCGAACCCGGTCGGCGCGTTCTCCTCCTCCTCCACGCCTTTGACCCCCGGGCTGAAGTGAAGCTCCACGTGGAAGCGCTCCTCCGAGGTCAGGTCCTGCAGGGGGGGGGGGAGCGGCGCGCGATCAGACCGTCGGCCATCTTTGTGCACGACACACACAGCAACAACACAAAAAACAACACACACACAACCTTGTTGTTGTCCTCGTACAGCATGATGACGATCTGAGTCATGTAGTTGAGCTCGGACACGGCGCAGAGGTAATCCATCGCCCGCTTCCACTGCTGGTCCTTCTCCTCCTGTCGCACACACACACACACACACACACACACACACACACACACACACACACACACACACAGACACACACAGACACACACACACACACACACACACACACAGACACACACAGCTCAGCTTTAACCTCTGAGAGACGCGCCGCGGGGACGTGGACGTCTGCCTGCTTACGTCGAGCAGGCCTCCGTAGCGGAAGATGCTGAGCAGCGAGTGGACGTGACTCTCGCTGGTGAAATACAAACGCGTCCTGACGTGGCGCCCAGGCGACATCACGCCACGGGAGTACCTGCAAAGACACGCCGGGTCTTACAGCTGTACTGCACAAAGTACTATATATATATACACACATAGATATATATATATATGAAGTGCAGTGAACGCTCACAGAGGATGCAGCTTGTTGACGGACTCGTCCTCGTGCGTCCTCTGCAGGTCCAGCTGGATCTTGCGGACCAGGGGGAGGCAGTAGGCGTACGCGATGTCCAGTTTCTCCACTTTGTTGATGCCGTACTCCTGAAGAACAAACACATGTAGATGTTTGGTGACCGTGCATCCTCCTCCTTCCTCCTCCTCCTCCTCCTCCTCCTCCTCCTCCTCCTCCTCCTCCTCCTCACCTGCGGGATGACGATGTCGGCCAGGGCCCGGGACAGCCGGAACAGCTCCAGCGTGTCCTCCAGGCCCAGCGTGGCGTTGTGGATGACGTCGTACTTCACGCAGTCGTAGATGTCGGGGATCTTGCTGATGTCGTAGCGGCCGTTCTTCATGCGGAAGTCCCGCTCCAGTTTGGACCAGCGCTGCAGCATCAGCTCCAGGGTCTCGCTGTGGTACAGCTGCAGGTCTGAGGAGGCCAGAGAGGAGGTGGGGGGTCAGATCCAGATCTTTACTCCTGCACGTGTTCATCATACATTAAAACTGGCCGTCCCTCCGCCGCTCACCGGCCGACTTGGGGTCCTCCATCCTCTTGCGGATCTGGGAAGTGAGGCTCTGGATGAGGGCGTAGACCCGGTCGCATATGGCCACCGGGTTCTGGACTATCTTCATGGAGTTCACCAAAGAGGCGCTGCAGGTCGGGGCCAGCTGTCGCGCAAAAAAAACACACACACAAAAAAAAAAAAACCTGCGTTAACGGCACGTGGCGGAAACGCGACGGGGGAGCGGGGGAGCGGCTCGGCTCGTCACCCGGTCGTAGTCCTCGTCGGTGAAGTCGCGGTCCTTCTGCAGGATCTCGTGGAGCCGGGCCTTGACGCGGTGCTGGCAGCCGCTCAGCGAGTCGCTGTCGTTGTCCAGCAGCCCGTTCATGTTGGCGCTCTTCACCATCTGCACCAGGATGGGCGTGAGCTCGCCCTCCAGAGCCAGCAGACCCTGCGCGGGCGGAACGCGCGTTAATGCGGGGAGGGGGGGACCGACGGTCACGTGACCCCGCGGGTTCAAACCCGAACGGCCCGGACGCCGCACCCACCTTGGCGAAAGCCGCGGCCGTCATCTGCACGCGGCCCTCGTCCGACGCGTAGATCTTCAGGTCGTGCCTGTAGGTGCTGTGCAGCCGCAGCAGCCCGCAGCCCGGGAACCCGGCGTAGTCGCCTACATCAGAGCGCACAAACACAAACACACAAACCGTCTGACGGGCTTCACGTTCTCCTGCGCGGAACCGAAGGGGAGAAGGCGAGTTAAGAGCGGCTGGTTTGTTTAACGTTTGGACGCTAAAAATAAACGCCCACTGAAGTGTAATGGACTTTTTGGCCGACTCTTCCTGTCCCGTCTTCTCGCCTCTCGCTCCGACCTTATATGGATCGGTCGCCGCTCAGGGCGGAGTCGCTCACAACTTCCCAAACAAGATTAATCCCGCGGCCCGGGGTCTCACCTTGTCCTCCGGGGTACATGCAGCGGAAGGCCCTGCCCAGCTCCTCGGCCTGCACTCGGCCCGCGGGGGTCAGCTCCCCGCCCCACTTCAGCACCAGCAGCAGCGACGGACCTTCCTTCCGCGTGTCTGGAAGACAAACACCCAGGTGAAGGCGGTGAGACTCCGGCGCCGAGCGGGACTCGCGGCGGGTTCGCTACCTTCCTCCTCGCTGGAGGTTTTGGGTTGGCCGTGGGGCAGGTAGGTCAGCTGCACCTTCCTGTTGATGCCCGAGAAGTGGCCGTACCTGCGGCGCCATCGGGAAACAAACAAACAAACAAACAAACATTAGAAGCTCCGTCTCTCCGTGCGGAGGATGTTTAAAGGTCAACAAATCAAACGCTCCCGTCTGCCGACGTCACAAAGCGACACGTGGGTTTACATTTCCAGGACGGTCTTCAGCTGCTCCAGTTTGGACTTCTTCTCTTCGATCTCGCAGTCGTTGTGTTGACCCAGTTCTGCCAACAGCTGCCGCGTGATGTCCAGCACCTCCTGTCCAGGTCGGGAGGGACAGGAGACACACGTTACAGATGTTCTCACACACACACACACACACACACACACACACACACAGGACAAACCTGCAGCTGTTTCGGCTTCTTCAGCTTTAGTTTCCCCGTTTTGTAGCCTCCGTATTTCTGAAACAGGTCGAAGAACCTGGAGGAACGGAGGGAACAACCTTCATTCACCTGCCACAGCGCAAACACACACACACACACACACACACACACACACACACACAGGTAACACACATGGGGTTGCGAACTTCCATCTTCATCTTCTGTTTGGGCGTCCTGTCTCCGTGTCGGATGACGGCGATGACGCAGCGCAGCTCCATCCTGAGGAGAACCGGCCGGTTTCAGTTAGACGGACTCGACTTCCAACAGGAAGTAGAACCGACCCGCCGCGGCGACTCACATGGTGCCGGACGTGGTGGGAACGATGGGGATGTCCTCGGCCTCGGTGGGGATGGACCAGGGGATCTGAAACTGAGGAGCCAGCTCGCGCATCACGATGTTCCTGCGGAGGCACGAAGCTCGGTCAGCGAGCGACGGGCCGGAGCGAGCTCGGCGCCGCGGGCGGCCGGAGACGTACCCGAGGATCTTGGCGCAGTCGTCGTAGTACTTCATGGAGTTCTTCACGAAACTGAAGCCGTTGACGTCGCACACGTAGGAGTGCCCGTTAGCTCGCAGCAGGTCGAAGCCGCACACGGTTTGCTGCGGCGAGAGGAGGACGATGAAGAAGAAGAAGAAGAAGAAGAAAAAGAAGAAGAAGAAGAAGAACTGGACTCACCTTGAACGCCAGGCAGACCTTACGGGCCACCAGCTTCTCCATGGCCGAGAGCATCACCGGGTAGCGCACCTCCTTCCCCTCGCTGTCCCTCTCCACCTTCCCGTCCAGAGCGGGGGACTTCCGGGCCTCGGCGTGGGCGTAGTCCGGTCCGACGGTGTAGACCTGAGACCACAACCGCAGAAACACGTGACCAAAGGGACCTGGAGGTTCGTGTTGGGTCTCCAGGTCTAAGTATCTACTTCTAAGACTAAACTGATTCAGTTTTCTCCACAGAAAGCCAAGCGAGCTGACGTTTCCTGCTGCAATGCATCATGGGAGTCGTAGTCGTCACACACACACACACACACACACACACACACACGCGTTTCTCTCCAGAACGATCGGTGCTCTACCTTGACGTCGGTGCCGTCCGTGGGCATGAACTCTTCGTAGATGTAGGAGCCCGTCTTCCTCACGCTGCTCTCCGGCGAGTACACGCTGCTGCGGCTCCCGATCTGCACCAATCACAGAGAGGAAAAAGAAAACGCCGTCAGTCTGGGAAAAACGCCGTGTCGCCATCGCAGCGACAGATCAGACACGCCGCCTTCAAAATACATCAGGAGAAACAAGACATGCACAAAGTATGACCGTTCTGTCTTCACCCTGAGACACAAGCAGGAAGTGAACGCACCAACCCATGTGACATCGCTCAAATTCAGGCAACACGGTCTATGTTTTTTATTTAAAAGTTGCCCAAAGACCAACAGCGGCAGAATAAAAAAAAAAAGGGCGTGTCACAAATATAGCACCGGTGCTCCTCAGGCGCACAAGGGCACCGACAGACCGTCAGAACCGGGGAGCGGACCCGAAGGACGTCGGGTCGGGACGGACGGAGCGACAGGAAGCACCTTTCTGAAGAGGCGCTGGCTGCCGCCTCCCGCTGAGGTGGGGTAGTAGATGTAGACGTTGTGGTCCTCGGCGCAGACGGGCTTCTCCACGAACGGCTTCTGGAAGATCTCTCCGTTCACCTCCACGTGGTCCTCTCCCTCCACCAGGTTACACTCTGACACACACACACACACACACACACGCACAAAAATCAAACCGACGCCTCGGGACGCACACGTGTCGTCCTGCAGGAAAAAGCCGCGGACCGACCGTCCGGTTTGTCCGGGTCGCGGTTCAGCACGGCGTAGCGCGGCAGGTCGATCCCCTCCTCCTGCAGGATGCGATACACCTCCCTCCTGCCGAAACACAAGAGTGAGCGGGTGTTGTGCGCTCTCGCTTTGTGCGCTCTCGCTTTGTGCGACGCCGGTTTCGGCGTGCGAGGTCACCTGTCCTGGATGTAGTACTGCATGTTCAGGTCGTTGATGAGCAGAGGGTTTCTCAGCTTGGCGTAGCTCACTGCCTTGTCCAGCGGGAAGCCTGAGCAACACACACACACACACACACACACACACACACACACACACACACACACACACACACACACACACACACACACACACACACACACACACACACACACACACACACACACACACACACACAAACACACACAGTGAAACTGGACTCAGCAGAAAGCCGACATTGTGTTATTGTTAGGACAGCGTGCGCACGGTGTGCAACGCTTTATTTACTTTACACAAATACTGGCGTGCGTGTTGTGTGTCTGTGCGTGTTGTGTGTCTGTGCGTGTGTGTCTGCGCGTGTTGTGTGTCTGTGCGTGTGCGTCTGTGCGTGTGCGTCTGTGCGTGTGCGTCTGTGCGTGTGTGTCTGTGCGTGTTGTGTGTCTGTGCGTGTGCGTCTGCGCGTGTTGTGTGTCTGTGCGTGCGGTACCCTTGGAGTGGAAGGAGATGAGGCAGTCGCACAGCGGCCACTTGTCCACGGGCTCGTTGAGGATTACGTCCTCGGGGAAGATGACCACGGTGATGTACTCGAACCTGCACAGCCTCTCCAGGATCTGGGTCATGGGCTTGGACTTGGACTTCTTCATCATGCAGCAGATCCCCACCACGATCTGTTGCTCCGGGGGCTGCGGGGGGGTGGGGAGAGACGGGGGAGGGGGGGGGGGGGCATTTTAATGGACTCTCGGCGGGACAGGAGGAACACAATGGCGGCTTTGTTCTTTCGCGCTGAAGAGCTGAGCGGGGAAAAAAAATGGCTGCACACTGTTACAGCTGATGCAGCAACAACAACAACAACAGACTAAATGTGTAGCAGGCTCGTGTGTGTGTGTGTGTGTGTGTGTGTGTGTGTGTGTGCATCACTGCGACAGCGACACACATCTTATTCAAATCTAATCTCGCGTTTTAGCGGAAAGTATAGACGCTACGTAAACTTGTATGAAAGGCAGCTAGCTGGTTAGCATGCTAACTTCAGTCAAAGCAGAGGAGCGATGGGAACAGCAAACAGCTGTTGACGCTAACGCGGTGACATCACACACGAGCGCCACGACGTAAACCCGACGGGACGGTGAGACGGGACGACGCCTGTCCCCGCAGGACGCCCAGATTTCGATCTGGATTTTAAATCGTCGAGACTTCAGATCAAGAAAACGTCGAGGGTGCGAAAAATCACCGAGTCTGTGTCCTCGTCGTCCTCGTACAGCTCCATGTCTGTCCTCATGCTGTCCTCCGGGACCTCGCTCTCATCGTCCTCGCAGCCCACGAAGAATCTGGGAGCGCCACGCCGGCTCTCGCCCGGGCTGTTGGGCTCTGACATCACAGTCCCCCGCGGCAGCCCTCAGCGTCCCACCGCGCCATCGTACACCAACACGCCGCCGGAGCGGGCCGCCGATGGGAGGGGGCGCGAGGCCTCGGGGGAGGGGGGCGGGTCCGCTCTGCCCGGGGCCGGACAGCGGAGCCGGGAGGTGTGTGCGTGTGTGTGTGTTTGTGTGAGTGTGTGTGTGTGTGAGCGGGAGGAGACAGGGAGAAATGATGGCGCCGGTCACTCCTCTGCGATGACGTCGTCACTCCAGCTTCTCCTCCTTCTCTTCATGCGTCCTGATGACAGTCCTGTCCTCCATGAGTACGGACAGTCCTGCAGGAGAAACAGCACACTCAGTGTTATTCATGCAAGAGGAGGAGGAGCAGGAGGAGGAGGAGGAGGAGCAGTCACGCGTGTTTACATGTGGAACAAGTGCTGGTGTACTTTATTTAAAAAAGTGAGAACACTCTGGTGCTGTTTTTTTTTTTTTTTAAAGCTCAGACACCTGACTTTACACAATAAATAACCCAGAGCGTTCATCGTGGTGTGTGTGTGTGTGTGTGTGTGTGGGGTGCATGAAGGAGCAACATTCGTATGAACGTGTTAAAAAATGTTTTACTCCTCGTCAGCGGCCGTGCGCTCGGGCAACAACGACCTCCAGCACTTACTGTACTGTTAAACCTTTAACCCTGACGCTGCAGCCTGGTGTGTGTGTGTGTGTGTGTGTGTGTGCCACTAAACATTAGCCAGTCGTGGACACAGGGGTGGGGGACAGGCGGAGGACGTGTCAAGCTGCAGGCAGACCACCACAACTTGTCCTTTCTCATCGTGGGACGTCCCAACAACAATAAACAGACTCAGAGCTGGGGGGGGTCCCGCAGCTGAGGCAACACAAATAAGGCCACAGTCACTGTGACCTAAAAACTCTGCTCGTCCTCACACACACACACACACACACACAGGACTGGAAGCTTATCAGCAACTTTTCAGATAATCAATTACTCGTCAATGCCTTCGTCTGAAATGAGAACAATCCCCGGTTTCCTTCAGACGGACAAAAAACAAACAAACCAGGAAACTGTGACTCTGTCCTTCAGACCCTTCGTGGACTGAACGATTCATGGAGAACATGCTCCACATGCTGATCAATAAAAAATAATCATCAGTCCAAATGAACGGCCGGAGCTTCTGTTCACAGACCTCATGCTGACCTCCGCCTCCACAGAGGAGGAAGTCACCTGTGCGACCCGAGTCAGACGACCTGGGTCTGTCCGGGTCCCGTCTGCGCCCGTGTCTCTGCCTCCTCCACGTTTACCTGCCGCCCGCGACAGAAACTCGTTCTTCCTGTCGCGGCCGCCCCAGGTTGAGTTAAAATAAACCGCTTCCGTGCCTGAGTGGATTAGTGTTTCAGAGCTCGAGCAGAACAGTTAATCTCTTCCATTACACCTGCTGGCTCGGGACAGAACCACGTCCTCTTTATTCTTTTTATGGGCCTTTGGGGGGGGGTTAGGTGACATCGGCGTTTACATTTCATCTGTGTTATTTCTGCACCTCCTCCCACATCACGACGGGCGTTGGAAAGATGATTTCCAAATGTCAGGGATGTGAACACCCTTCCTTCTTTTTCTATTTGGAGGATGACGCCCGTCATTCCCCTTCACGCGAGTCACACGCAAAGACCGAGCGACGTTTCTGTAAAAAACCCGGACCCGACTACCTGGGAAAGTTCTTCTACGCACAATACCATCCAACCGGCGTCTCATCTGTCCCATACAGAACTATTTTCAGAGACACCCCCCCAACCCACCCCACAGAGCCTTGAACTCATCATCATGGAGTCAGTCTGGGGTTACACGAGGACACAGAAGACAAACCAGCGTGCTTGTTTACAGAGGAGAATGTATACGCTGTATACGTACGGATGCACGGACGCATGCACCGGTGCTGCGGCTGCACCTGATGGTTCTACTAGAACCAGGCCCGGCAGGTGGAACCGTGTGTATTCCAGACACGAGCCCGGACGTTAACCTGCAGCTGCACCCAGGTGGACGGTGACGGTATTTGACGTTACACCGGGGCTGGCGCTGCAGCTGCACGTTTAACAAGCGCAAATTACGTAACGAAGCTACGCCAGAATGCGAATATGTAAAGTTATAACGTAAAGCGCAGCGCTGTGACAGCCGACTCAGTGGTCATATTAGAGCGTAAAGTTCATCTCCGCTGCCCCACACCGGCAGCCGACTTCACGAACAACGTCACGAGGCGAATAAATTACCGTTAGCGGCGTAAAACACACTTGGCTAATGTTAGCCGCTGCTAGCACTCGGCTAACTAGTGCCCCGGCAATGACGACAAGTTGTCCGAGGCCTGCATTTGACGCAGACAACTCGTGCCGTTATTCGTGCTCGAGCTACAGGCTGGAGAAGACGCGGTGACATTTCCTCTACGAGCGACACACGTTTTAACCGTGAACTCACAGTGTGGCCGCGGGGTTCGCGTCGCTGCCATCGGTTCGCTTCCTTTCCTCCTGACAGTTTGTCTGTGAAACCAATCTTTTTTTTTTTTTTTTTCCTGTTTGACGCATTGCTGATTGGCGTCTAAGGCGACCAGTGGGAAAAGAGAACGATCTTGAGAGGGCGTGGCCTAGAAAGCCACACAAGCCAATAGGAAACGGGGACTCAGAAGCGCCGCGAGAACCGAGAGAAGAAGCGACGCAGCGGCCTCTAGCGTTAGCATTGAGCGCGGCAAGGAGCTAACAGGCGCTAACAATAAATAAAAATACGTTTGTTCAACGAAAATTACTTTTAAAAAATGGACCACGCTTTAACAATTCAGATTAACCTGTTGGTAATCTATATATACACCGATACCATATGTACAGTTAATTCATTTTGCACATTACTGTACAGCTGTAAGGAACATAAACTTGAGACTAAAAACCTCTACAAATAGAGACACAAAACAGCCACATTAGGGAGGGAGATTTAAGATGCCACAAAAAGACGCAAGAAGCACAAAGCAACACAAAACGAGCACAAAGAGACAGAGAAGGCTGCAAAAAGACACAAGTCTATTATCTATTTATCCAAAACTGCTGTAAAGCGCTGAACATCAGTTCAACATTAGAAGTAATACTGTATTTGTTGTTGCACTACACGTGTTTTTACTGCTAATCTCTGCCACTACATCCGTTACTGTTCCTGACCACTGCTGGTACATTTTAGTCGTTTTATTGCCTTAATCCACCAGCAACAGGAAGTTTAGTGACGTCCTCTCTGCATTTTTCAAAACATGACCTCCTTCAGAAAACACTGACGTCAGCGCGTGCAGACGGGACCCAGCGTGACCGCCTGCGCCGCCCCGTCGGACCCGTGTGCAGGCCGTGCAGCTCCACCCGGTCACAGTGGGCGACTATGCTGCTTATGAAAAGAGCATTTTATAATCAGCAAACAAGGCTCTTCTATGATCAACATGCAGCAGAGAGGGCGCGCCCACTTACGCAAATATGCATGAAAATAAAAATACCTTTTACCTCTCAGCATTTTTTTAAAAAAAGCAACAATTTACACTAAAACCCGATGATGGTGTTTGCGTTGCATCACCCAGGCTCCTAATGCACTCGGAGCACAGATTGCGGTTGCGTTGGAGGTGCAGAGGCGGCGTTTGTCGGCTTTTTCGCTCAAACTTATCTAAACGATCCCCGTCTCGTGAAGCTGCTCTCACAAAGACCCTCTGTGAGGAGGCGCTCTGCTGCCCACCACCCTCATATGGCTTCCATTTGCAGGGGCTGCTCCGCTCTCTGTGACTCTCAGCAACGGGTCAGACCAGGACAAGGATCCTCATTATTAATGCAGTTCCAGTTTCGGGCCGGTCGCTTTGGTCCCCGGGCCCCCCCAAACTGTAAAACACAATCAGCAACTAATCTGACCTGCTTCTGAAACAGGCACGCAGGAGAAGCATGAATCTTAATCTGCTTCAGATTGATGCTTATACAGGTCGTTTTCTGTATCTTTCCCAGAGCGGTTCAGTTTAATCTTTGCCTCTCCAACCAGAACCGAGGCAAATTCAAAGTGGCTTTTAACACCACACGTTCCCGTCCGACCAGAGGAAGCCATATAACAAATGTAAGGCTCCTTTCAGAGGGCGGGGGCACGTGTGGCGGCACCACGAGACAAACCCGGCGGGTTTAACGACTCTGACCCAAGTCGCCGCCGGTGGACGCCGGCTTTTATCAGCTGCCTTTTCCAGCTCTGCTCGGCCAGAAGAAAAAGTCTGCTCTGTGCTCCGTGGAAAGGAAACAGGGTTCTGTCGGAAAACACCCCCTCACTCACTCACACACACACACACACACACACACACATTCATTCATTCATTCTCATTTGGACCGGGGGGGGCATGCATGAACCCACACAGGCATGTACTCAAACACATCCCGTGTGGTTCTGGGTTCAGTTTTTTTTTTTTTTGATGTTTTCACTCATTCCTGCAGCATCGTGCTAATAAAGCAGCTTTCACAATAAAAGTATCTGTTTTAGTTTCATACAAAACTACATGAGTCAGAACTGGGAGGCGGGTTTTTAACCGCCGCGGTGATGTAAAGGTAAAAACTGGCCACGGGGTGATGTCAGGTCTGCAGCCGGCGTCACGTGGGTTCAACATGTTGCGGTTGTGTTTCCGTGAATAAATACACTGACTGAACATCTCTCCGTTAAAAAAAAAAGGTTGTGGACTAAAAATCGGGCTCGGCCAAAGCAAACCGACGCCATGTTTGTTTCCCTCCTTAACCCTGATCCTGTTAAATCCAAGACGCCTGCAGAGTCGTCCAGAATAAACCCCACACATGCAGACAAGTCGCCCGCAACACAACTCTAACCTCTGCGGGTACAGGGCGACAGCAGCACACAGCGGCCATTCATACGCACGAGGGAAAAAAATAAACACACTCCTGCTTTCAACAAAAAGAGGTTGTTTTTTTTTTTCTAACAAAACCCTCTCAGCGCTGGAAGGCAGACTTCCTGGCTGCGGGGGAACGCTTCTCGGGTTCGGAAAGCCGTCCGTCAGCTCGGGAAAAACCCCTGGAGATCCACATCACAAGTACTGAGCTGGAGCTGCACGCCACCGGTTAGCTTAGCTTAGCATCAGATACTGCAAAAACTGCCTCTGTCCACAACTAAAGACAGAATCCACCGGTGCACGCGGCCATAAAACGAAAAACTGCTTCCGGCTTTGCAAAACAAAAGCGAATGCTTGTGTTCATACCATAAAAGCAATAAAACCAGACGCTGGTTCCTGAAAAGAAAACAAGTGTCAGTCTTCATTACTGTCCTCTGCTCTACAGAGAGGAGTCCTGTTCAGTGGGTTCAGTTCAGGAGCCTGGTGCACTGAGCTCAGTCACTGTGCACTGTTCAGGTTTGAATCTGGCGAGGGAGCAGGTATGACCCGCTCAGGTTTAGCTCCTGTTTCCTCCCGCGGTGTGGGCGACGGAGGCGAGGTCACAGAGGAGTCAGCGAGCATTAAGCTGATTTCACTCGCACCTCGTTAAAAAAAAAAAAAAAAAACGGAACACGTGCCGGAGCCGTCGTTATGTCACGTCAGCTTCAGCGTGAGCGAGGTTCGTTTGTGTGCGCAGAGCTTCGACCGTGTGAATTCTCCGGAGTCGCTGGTTGCTGTTTCCGGAGTGGGACCTGCCGGACAGAGCAGCTTTGTCTCCAGCTTAGATGATTTTTGTTTTTTTATTTACTTATTTCGGAGCGGAGAGAAGTCAAAGGGGCGAGGTGTGACGCTCTCACGTGTTTTAAAGAGCCCAGAGGTGACAGAGCAGGGAATCATGGGATAGGATTTAGTCACAACAGATGATAAAACGCAGGGAAAAATGAATGGGAAGATGGAGCCATCGCTTCTTTAAAGGGCAAATTATTCTATAAGTTACTCTGGAACTTCACTTCTGAAGTTATAAACAGTTTTAATGTGTTAAAATGATCCACAGTGTCTTGTGCAGTCCTACATATAAAACATCAATATGTTGGAAATGTATGTTCTGGATAAACAACAGTACACGATTTCTCATAATTCTGCATTAACTTCGAGATCTGAGGGCAAACAGACGTCGATCAAAACCTAACTTTGAATTTACTGTGGATTTAAGTAGGAAAAAAAAAAGTGGAGAGTAACTTTAGTGTCAAAACTCATGACAAAACTCCACTAATGTTTTGAGCAGTTAAGATTATGAAGAATATTTAGTTAATCAACTTACATGAGTTGAGTTAATTAAACTTTTTCATACTATTTATTGAGCGTAATCCCATTAAAAACGTGTTTTAAAATGTATTTTGTATGAGTGAGATTAGCTCAGCCACCTCCAGAGCAGAGTTTCAAGAAGCTTTTATTTTGAAATCTGCCATCAGAACCCCCCCCCCCACAACCCCACCCCCCCATCTCCCCCCATCTCCCCCCATCTCCCCCACCCACCTTGACAGTGGTGCCGTGTTTCCCTCTGAGGTCTCAGACCTGGTCCCAGTCTCTTTCCTCCGCGGACAGCCGAGCATCCCGAGCTCCCTGATCCTGATCCTGATCCCGATCCCGATCCCGCTGCTGCTCACTGGGACTGTCACACTCACAACCTGGCAACCCGGAGCTCCACTGACCTGACAATCCACCACCGAGGAAGAGTTGGGACCGCACCAGGCCTGAAGGTGAGAAGGATTCTGTCTTGAACACTTTTGTCAAACTTTACTTTTTAATTTTGAAGTCAAGTGGTCGCTGTGAACAAGACACCTTCATGTACCTGTGTTTAATTATACTCAGTAATGAATACACTATATTATCACCCACACAGACCCACATCCCTATACTGTTATTTATTGTTATGTATGTTGTCAAGATTTATTTTTGTTTCTGGAAAAAATGAGTTGAAGATTAAATGAAAATTTGCTGGATTCATATTCTATCTTTGTCATTAGGATTTTTTTTTCTGCAAAAAGGAAAAAGATCTTTAAAAGAATATACTGCACATATATATAGGAGAAATTAAAATATTGCATTTGTGATTTCCTCTGGGCTGAACCAGGTTTACTCTTCTGGACAATTAATATCTCAGTATCATTTATCTAAAAACTCTGAAATATAATTTTTTTAAAAAACAGAAATATGAGCAGACAAAGATAAAATAGATAATAGTAAAAAAAGAAACGTAAATATCTTCTTGTGATTTTCCACAAAGTCAGTTTAACTCACTACTGAGCGCCACAGACTCTCAAACCAAACCACACTGAACTTTAAACAGATTTAAAACCAGCGTCTCTGGACTGTCGATGACCGTATTCGACCAGATCTGACCGGACAGGTGTGGACGACAGCCTCTTGGCCACGCCCCCTCCCATCATCACGTCTCACCCCACCCCCCCACCCAGGGTCTGGTTAACCGCCTGAATGCGAGCAGTGTTGGGACGTGATGGAAACGGGCTCCACGCTGCGCGCCTCGCTGTTGACATAGGCCCCGGGTGTCGTCAGAGCTGCCATAATACGGGGCTTCAGGGGGGGAAACAGATCGGGTCTTATGGGCCCCCGGCCTCTCTGGGAGCGGCCCTCGCCGCAGAGGGCTGAATGAGCGCAGTGTGGAGCCCCGCGCTCACGCCTCGGCCTCTGATGAACCGTCACTCAGTCCAAACGCCACGTCTCAGTGCTGAGGAGTCTCAGAGAAAGTCCAACTTCTTCTCTGGTTTCACGCTGTGAAGTTTTAGAAGAAGAAGAAGAAGAAGAAGCTTGTATAATCAGAACCAGCTCAAGCTCAAGTCTGCTGCAATCCACGCCGGTGTCCTGCAGGGACAAACTTCTCGTGTAGCGTAGATGATGCGATGCCCCCCTTTCATTCGTGTCCCTCAAGCTTCTTCACATCATAAAGTTCTCCCATCAGCCCCAGAGATTAGATAAAATCCGTTTGCCAAAAAGCAGGAGCTCTGGGGAGGAGGTGTGTTGGATTTCTGCAGCTCTGAGTGTTTTTGCAGGAGCTTGTTGAATTTTACAGAGGTCACGTGGTGGAAGCGAAACCGTGTTTTTCAACACCAGAAAAAAACTTTTGTAAAAATCTTAATGTTCTGTGTGATGATGAGTAATAATCATATGTTCTTTGTCAGGTTGAAATATGATAAGGTGGATCGTGCTGCTGTCGCTGTGTCTGAATGTCGTCTCGGCATCGTTCGACTACACGTACGAGGATCACGCCCTCATGGGTAAGATGATGATGTCATGAATGAGTCAAATCTAAATTAATCTGACATGTAGTTTTGGGTAAGATGGAGTGTGTGTGTTGTCGACTCTCTTCCTATGTTGTGTGTTTCTCTCTTGCACAGACCCGGAGGATGTGCTGAGTGTGAGCGTTCCTCTGGAGGAGCCACAGCGCCCTCTGCTGGGAGCAACCCTGGTACTGCCCTGCTACTTCGAGGTGTGTAATCTGATTACCAGCGTGCAGTATATTCCACTGTCAAATCCACCCGGTGCCTCCACACAGGAGCTGTCATACACCACGGTTTTGTGAAGCTTTCTAGCCTCTTTCAGCTCGTAGTTTTGGTTTTGCAGTATATTTACTGCATGGTTTCGTAGCATCGTTTGAGCTGCTGCTTTTAAGATCTGATAAAAGCACTGCTACATGACCCGCCCAGCCCCAAACAGCAAACAGCTGGAGACCAACTGGTGAACACAGTGCAGCATTTAGCAGCTAAAAAGACAGATACTTCCCTAAAAAGGTGGTGGAGACCCAAACTGGAGCGAAAAGTGAGGGGATATTTGGCTCAGATTCATTATTTGTTATGTAGGACCACACAATCCCAGACCCGGGAGCTCCCACCATCGGCCCCCTTGCTCATCGCATCAAGTGGAGCCTCGTCACGAAAGAAAAAGTCACGACCATCCTCGTGGCCTTGGAGGGACGGGTGCGCATCGCCCAAGGCTACCTGGACAGAGTCCAACTCCTGGGCTACCCTGGAACCCCGACGGACGCCAGCATCAAGATATCCGAGCTGCGATCGAGCGATTCGGGAGCGTATCGCTGCGAGGTTCAGCACGGCATCGAGGACAACCACGACATTGTCCATGTGCAGGTTCAAGGTATGTAATTCATTGGGTTTATACTATCCCATTCTGTTTTCCTCTGAGAAATGGTGTCTCTGAGGAAAGGATTAAGGATTAGATTTTCTTTGTATAGTGGGGGGCAGTAGAGGCCCCTCAGGAAGTTAGTTTTGTGGATTTAAGGACGTCGTCACCTCGTTTATCTCTCTCCAGGTATTGTGTTCCACTACCGAGCCATCATGGGTCGCTACACTTTGACTTTTGAAAAAGCAAAGGCGGCATGCGCCCAGAACAGCGCGGTCATGGCCTCACCTGAGCAGCTGCAGGCGGCCTACGACGGCGGCTTCCACCAGTGCGACGCCGGCTGGCTCTCTGATCGCACGGTCAGGTCGGTCTGAGCAGAGGAAAATTTGTTTTTGTGACAATGTTCAAGAACTGTGTGGGTAGTGTTGCATGTTTCCAATGTTTTCATGTAACATCATGTTGTTGCCAACGTTTTTCCAAAGTAGATACCACGCAGCTCATTTCCATTTAACCGCAGGTATCCAATCCACGACCCTCGTGTCAACTGCTATGGCGACAAAGAGGACCTGCCTGGGGTCAGGACGTACGGAGTGAGAGACCTTAACGAGACTTACGACGTTTACTGCTTCGCTGAGAGGATGACGGGTATGCTCGTGCTAAACTCATCTCTATTGTTAGTTCATTGGGGCCATTTTCTAAAAAAATTGTTTGAGTGCTGTAACAAACTTCTCTATATCTGATACAGGCAGAGTTTTCTACACTGCCTCTGCAGAGAAGTTCAGCTTCTCTGAGGCTGTGTTGGTGTGCTCCAATCGGGGCGCTCGGCTGGCCACCACAGGTGAGCTCTACCTGGCCTGGCAGGGCGGGATGGACGTCTGCAACGCCGGCTGGCTGGGAGACAAGAGCGTCCGCTATCCCATCAACGTTCGGCGGCCGCAGTGCGGAGGCGGTCTGCTGGGGGTGCGCACTGTTTACCTCCACACAAACCAGACAGGATACCCATTTCCTGAATCCCGCTATGACTGCTTCTGCTACACAGGTGGGCCATCATCTAGATAACTAAATACTGCACACTGTGTGCTATCTGCTAATAGCAACCAGGGATGGAGCTGACAGAAAGGCTGTGGAACTGAAAAGGTTTTTTGGTTTTTTCACTTTTTTTTTACTAACGCTCCTCCATCACCTTCAGACTCAGCTGATGAAGAAGGCTCAGGCATTGTGGAGGAGGGAAGCGGTGTGTTGAGTGTCACTACAGTGACGCAGAGCCCAGAGGTGTTCTTCAGGAGGACGACCACGGAGAGTGAGGCAGTGGGAGAGGTGGAGACTCAGCAACCCACCGTTGTGGACTTCACCTTCACAGTTACCCCGACTGAGCTGCCCCTACCCCAGCCACCCAGCACCACCGAGCTCATCACCGACGTCATAGAGTCTGTCACCGCCCAGCCCGATGTGGGTAGGAATCCCAGCAAAGGCTTTGTGATGCCTCCAACTGGTGAGTAACAGAATCCAGGTACTAATAATGCTCCTCGTTTAAGAAAATGGTTCCAACTTACACCAATTCCTCTATTCTCCATACGCAGCCGTGGTTTTCCATTACCGGTCAGGCTCCAGTCGTTATGCCTTCACCTTTGTCGAGGCTCAGCTGGCCTGCCAAAGCATCGGAGCCTCCATCGCCACGCCAGAGCAGCTACAGGCAGCATACAAGGCTGGATATCATCAGTGCGATGCTGGATGGTTACTGGACCAGACTGTAAGGTGGATCTGAAACAACGTACATCTTAAGTGCAGGTAACAAGATTCCTGTCCTAAGGAACATTTATTAACCCATTATATTTTCTCTTTTCAAGGTATCCCATTGTTTTCCCTCGAGATAAGTGTGCTGGAGATTTGGGAGATCACCCCGGAGTTCGTTCTTATGGTTTGAGGCCTGCAGATGAGAAATACGATGTGTACTGCTACATTGATGGGCACAAAGGTACAAAATAAATAGTTTTAGTTGAAAGAGTTGATGTATTCACAGCTTAATGTTAACATATGCAAGATGATAGGGTAAATAACCGCATCTCTTCCTCAACTGCTCCTCAGGTGAGGTTTTCCATGTGGCATCTGCTGAGGGTTTCACCTACGATGAGGCTTCTTCTAGCTGTCAGGAGCAGAACGCCATACTGGCCTCCACCGGAGATCTCTACACAGCCTGGAAAATGGGTTTCGACAAGTGCCGTGCTGGATGGCTCCTGGATCGGAGCGTTCGTTATCCAATCAACAACCCCCGCACTGAGTGTGGAGCAGGGAACTCGGGAGTGTACACTGTGTACGCTCACCCCAACCAGACAAGCTACCCTGAACCCAGTGCTAGATTTGATGCATACTGTTTCAGAGGTAAACACTTACCTATTGCTATTTGACAGACTCATTCTGAAGTTCTACATTTTGTATGTAATTCATTCACCACTTATTGTTTAATTCCTACAGCGGACATTCAACTTATTGCAAATGAAACTGGACTGAACATCACAGATATCCAGGAAGCCCTCCTAAACATGACGTCAATTACTGATTTGTTGAGACCTGGTAAGCTCTAACTAAATTATGAAAACATTATTTTTTCCTCTCCAAAAGCCCCTCAAAATTCCCAGGTCCCTCACACCTTTTCTGTTGCATCTCTCTTTAGCTGCTACCTCTATCGCCCCACCCATCCCTGTGGAGACATCGGGCTCTGGTTCTGGCTCTGCTGACTACAGTTCAGGGTCTGCAGTCGGTGCATCTGGGGATCACTCTGGAGACCTCTCTGGTTCTGGCGATCAGGTTACTCTGGTGATCAATCCGCTTCTGGAGACTTGTCTGGTTCTGGAGACCAGGTTACCTCTGGAGACCTCTCTGGTTCTGGAGACCAGGTTGTCTCTGGTGATCAATCCGCTTCTGGAGACTTGTCAGGCTCTGGAGACCAGGTTGTCTCTGGTGATCAATCCTCTTCTGGAGACTTGTCGGGCTCTGGAGACCTTCCTGGTTCTGGAGACCAGGTTACCTCTGGAGAATTGTCAGGCTCTGGAGACCTCCCTGGTTCTGGAGACCAGGTTACCTCTGGAGAGTTGTCAGGCTCTGGAGATCTTCCCGGTTCTGGAGACCAGGTTACCTCTGGAGACGTTTCTGGCTCTGGAGACCAGGTTACCTCTGGAGATCTTCCCAGTTCTGGAGACCAGGTTACCTCTGGAGACGTTTCTGGCTCTGGAGACCAGGTTACCTCTGGAGACATTTCTGGCTCTGGAGACCAGGTTACCTCTGGAGACCTTTCTGGCTCTGGAGACCAGGTTACCTCTGGAGACATTTCTGGCTCTGGAGACCAGGTTACCTCTGGAGACATTTCTGGCTCTGGAGACCTAGTGGTCTCTGGTGATCAATCAGCTTCTGGAAATTTGTCTGGTTCTGGAGAACTGGGTGGTAGTGTGATCATCGAGCTGCCCAGTGGAGAATCAGGTCTTAGCAGTGGAGATGCTTCTGGATCAGGTCTTAGTGGAGAAGAATCTGGCATCAGCATTGTTTTTTCGGGCATAGACAGCATTGTCTCTGGAGAGAGTTCAGTTTCAGGAGAACTCCAAGAAGCTGGAGAGGGAAGCACAGGGATACTTCTCTTCCCTTCATCTGAAGCAGGCTCTGGAGTGTTCAGTGGTAGCGGGGAACTGTCTGGATCTGGCTTTGGATCTGGGATCAGCTCTGCAGAGAGTGTCTCATCCACAGACAGCTCTGAGGAAAGTGGAGAATTCTTTGATATGTCATCAGGTTTCAGCACCAGCCAGGACTTTTCTGGGTCCAGTGGTTTCCCATCAGGAGCCTTCTCTGGAAGTGCTAGTGGAGAGTCAGGAGGACTTTCAGGAAGTGGAGATGCTAGGATCTTACTGATAGATGGTGAACTGATTGATGCATCCACTCCCATTACCCACAAGGAGTATGAGCTTGGTGGAGGCCAGCTGGCTTTCAGTGGCTCTGGAGACATTTCGGGATCCGGGATTCTCAGTGGTGATATCAGTGGCTCGGCATCAGAAAGTGGCTCAGGATTCTTCTCAGGCATCACCTTTGTGGAGTCAGGGTTCACTGAGCTTTCAGGGTCATCATCTGGAGAGCAAGAAGCCTCCGGGTTTTTACTCTACAGCTCTGCACAGGGAAGTGGCTCAAGTTCCATCTCTGAGTCGGGATCAGGAATGTCAGGATCAGGAATGTCTGGATCGGGAATGTCTGGATCTGAATCCTCTACGAGCGGAGAAGAAGGCAGTGTTACATTCTTGACCGGGGATTTCTTGACAGAGGTATCTGGAGACACTACATTGTCTCTGGAGCTTGGACAGGGGTCAGTGGAATACAGCGGCGAAGGAACCAGTACCAGCAGTGGTTTCCACTCTGGCAGCGGAGACTACCACTCGTCCACAGCCAGCGGCCTTCCTTCAGGAGCTTCCTCTGGAGATCTGCCGCAGGTGGTGCTGCCCTCTCCAGCTAGTGAATGGGCCTTTACAGAGAGCACGTCGGGACCAGAGGAGGCCCACGGTGGAGCTGAACTAACGCAGATCCGCGACGATGCTTACGTGACCCAAGGCCCTGCACTTGCCCCGGCAGGACTGGCTGCTCCACCCACTGTGGCTACACCAGCCACTGTGCAGGCACCGAGCATGGTGGGCAAAACTGAGTCCGTAGAAGGTAGGGTGACCCTTTTCTTGATCTTCTAAGCTTGTATTTCCTGTCACTGATTGTACGATCACATGACATCTTTTGTTTGTTACCTGGTATTCAAGGGATAGAGTGTGTGTACAATAAAACAGCTGAAAGAATCTGTATTCTACTGACATCACAAGTCTCAAAGACCAGACGGACTCTCAGACTATTTAACAAAGCACAGCTTTTCTTCCACCAACTGTAATTACTTCAGTTTTTCTACAGTGCACTGACCTGCATCTAATCCCCTCAATATGGAAATAAAATCCATTATTTTCTGTTCCAGAAACAGCTGAACCATCTCTAAAAGACCTCAACAATTAAACTGTCACTTCACCACTCAGCGGCTCATCCCCGTTAGGACCATTTTATACAGAAGTGTGTCAGTCAGCACCTAGAAAGATTTATGATCAAGTTTGCCGATGACACAGCTTTGTTTGTCTTTTATACAGGAACGGGCCAAGGTCCTGTTTCTGTGACCCACAACTTAAAACAAACTAACCCTACTGTAGGCTTTTTATTGTTATGAGTAAACACAGTGATACTGTGGCACCACTGCACCACTCTTAACGAGCAGCTGCACCTTAAAACTGCTCGAGCGTTAAGATATTTGACTAATTTTTTTTTCCCAGGTGACTTAAACCCATGTGATCCAAACCCCTGTGGTGCTGCTCCGTGCACAGTCGAGGGTGGGGTCGCTCTCTGCAACGGTGAGTCTCAAAATGAAGGCATGTGCCATCTTTTATTTTTAACTTCTCTCCTCTCAGTGACATTTCTCTGGATCTCGGACATTTTGCATGTTTTATTATTGTTGGTTTGCTCTGTTTATTAATCAGCTTGTCACCTGAGGTTATATTTTCAGATGGACATTTAACTGACTGTGATGATATTCGGTGTTTGTGAATCAGCCTCACCAAAAATCTTCTTTTCTCTCCCTGCTGTTCTGTCCTGATGTGTTGTGCCTCGTATCGTGTGCTGTGGTTTGTGTCCTTTTGATTTCCTCTTTGTTTGCATTTTGTCTCCGTCTGGCTGTGGGTCCCTCTGTGTTTGTTCTGCAGATGCGAGTCTCCCGGTGTTTGTCCGATATGTATGGACTCTGCTGCTCTGAGACTGTGCAGCCTCTGTGTCATGTGTTTATCACAACTGTCTCCGGCCTACGTACATGTTGTTTTTGGTCTGCTGTGCCGGCGCGACGCCTCCGCTCTGCTGCACGCATGCTAACCCTGGGGCAACGTACTGTATGCGCCTTGCACGGTGTGCTCAGATCCTGCTGGAACTTAAATACCGATGTTCTGCTGCAACTCGGCACAGATTCAAACGCAAACCTACTGCAGATGTTACAATTAGTTCTCTTTGAAAAAGGCACATATTTAAAATATCAGCATGATTTTGCAGATTACCTTAAATAACCATAAACCACAGTTGATGGCTCAGTGTGCAGTAACACTGGATCTGGATCAGGAGTTGCAGCAGCTTCAGTATTAACCACTAACTCCTCAGTCCTGAGGTGTGATAGTCCCACTATCACAGTCCCACCACCCCCTCACCTTGCTGAACCCCACCCTCCCCACCTCACGCTGAAACAGTAGTGTCACCCGCCCCCTTTCTTGCAGAGGTAGATGCGTGCCACTCCAACCCTTGTGCCAATGGAGCCACCTGTGTGGAGAGCGCAGACTCTTACAAATGCTTATGCCTGCCCAGCTACGGAGGGAAACGCTGCGAGATCGGTACGAGATCGGCTTCAGCTAATACATACTAACAGCAGCCTCTCAAAAACAACTGAGGAGGAGAGAGAGAGAGAGAGAGATGCTAAAACGTCAGCAGCAGATAGCAGCATCACTCACCGTGGCTCAGAAAACACAAAGTCAGGAGGAGAACCTGGCGACCCCAAGATCAGTAACTTCTGGTGGTCTGCTACGGGACCTAGGACAGAAGGCCGTAAAAATATCTGAAGAATCAGATCAGCCAAATCTTTGTTAAACCACTTTCTCAAGCCGTCATTGTCCAGTCGTAGCTGAGGAACCGCAACGGCAAAGTCGATCTGTAAAGACAAAGTGCTCCTGACTTAAAGTGTCAAACTGAGTCTGTGTCACGTTAAATGATCTTGAGTTGAGATTATTTTTTCTTACGGACACGAAAACTGAAAGGGTTGAACCTCGGTGATCGTGTCTGAGGATCATCCTGAGTGTGTCTGAAAAGATCGGTTGTGAAAGTCATCAGGTGGACACATAGCAAACAAAGCCACAACTCTCTGCACGGCTAAACGTTAGTTGGGGTAAGTGGAAATTTGGGTGAACCGGCCCTTTAAATCCAATCATCAAAGTGAAGCTGCAGAGAATGAATGAAGCCTTTGAATGTCACACCAGACGGGAAGAATTTGGAAAGTCCTAATTAGGTTACTGTTGTGCGCGGCACTCCCAGCTGAAGTGAGGCATTATGTGTAACTTTCCATTCTGTGCTGGGGCGTTTGTTTTCCACGCCAGGAGAACACGCTCCTCTTTGACTTACCACTTCACGGGTTGTGAACAATATGAAGCACTGTATCGGCTCCTAAACACTAATACCCCGAATGAAAGCATGAGGAGAAGAGGAAAAAAAAAAAAAAAAAAAAAAGGCTTCTCCTCCGTCAGATGCCGTGCTTCAGTTTTCCAACCCACTGTGGGTCTCACCTGAGTCTCAGAGCCATGAAATCTAAGCTGACTGTTTGACGGTGTCCCCCACCCTGGGTGTCGCGGCTGCAGACGAGCAGCGGTGCGAGGACGGCTGGACTAAGTTTCAGGGGAACTGCTACCTCCACTTCTCCGACAGAGAGATGTGGCTGGACGCCGAGAGCCGCTGCCGCGACCTCAACGCCCACCTGGTCAGCATCGTCACGCCGGAGGAGCAAGACTTCGTCAACTGTGAGTGTTTTGCATCCGCGGGGACGGGGACCAGAGGAAAGAGAGAGGACGGGGGGAAAAAAAATAAATAAAGTTGTCCTTCCTTCCAGCGAACGCTCAGGACTACCAGTGGATCGGGCTGAACGACAAGACGGTAGAAAATGACTTCCGCTGGACAGACGGCACTCCGCTGGTGAGAGAGCACAGGAGGCCTTTCTCCTTTTTAATGTCGCACAGGGTTTTATGAGCAAAGAAGGATTACCGAACGGATCCAGAACGGATCCAGAACGGATCCAGAACGGCTCAGTGTCACCGGAGCAGACATTTTTAATTGCAAACAAGGTTTGCACCCATTAATCTGCCCCTGATAGAATAATCAAGTAATTAGTCTGCGCTGTATTTAACACTGCGCTAGATAAACGATATGCGTGAAACTGTTTTTGCAGATTTTTGGAGAGGTGCCTGTCTCCCAGCACTAAATTGCTGTTGGCACTTGTGATAAGAGTTCGTCCCGGCAGGTGAAAAGCAAAACAAGCGCCGAAATAGCACAGCAGCATAAATGCAGCTTCAGGTGCGCCGCTCCACCCATCGCAACACAAGTGGGCTCATTTAAAGGGGACAAATTTAACAAACAGGTGCAGGAGCTACACAAAACCTTCACCATCAGGTGTTTGGATGGAGAAACGGCGCTGCGGTGGAGGCTCGAGACGTCCACGCCGACCTGGTGTCGACTTGTCCTCTCGCCTGTTTCCCGTCCAGCCTGACGAACGTCTGTTTTGCGTTTCCGTCTCGTCCTCAGCAATTCGAGAACTGGAGGCCGAACCAGCCCGATAACTACTTCAACTCCGGAGAGGACTGCGTGGTGATGATCTGGCACGAGAGCGGCCAGTGGAACGACGTGCCCTGCAACTACCACCTGCCCTTCACCTGCAAGAAAGGCCCAGGTACAGCACCGCGGCCCGGGCCCAGGCCGGGTTCTGGTGAGGTCTTTTTCCCCCAAAATGTGGTCCCGGCCGGGCTCGGTTCCTGATCACCTGTGGTGTAAAACCAAAACAGAGAGCTAAAAGAGGCTGCAGACACGGCCATTTATCAATGCAGGATTAAACACTGCACCGATCAGAACCACAAACCTCGTATCCGTCCAGTCCGGTTTGTCACGGTCTGGGTCTCTGGTCCCGTCCTCAGTGTCTTGCGGCGCCCCGCCGGAGGTGGAGAACGCTCGCACGTTCGGCGCCAGGAGGGAGGAGTACCCCGTCGGCTCCATCGTCCGGTACCAGTGCGACCCCGGGTTCACGCAGCGCCACCCGCCGGTGGTCCGCTGCAAAGCGGACGGAGAGTGGGAGAAACCTCAGGTGGAATGCACTGATGGTGAGCGCCCGCCCCGCCGCCGAGGACACCCTGTCCACCAGGTGAGGACGAGCGTGTCCAAACGATAACTCGTCTCCCTCCTCGCCCCCCTGCAGTGAAAGCCAGAAAAAGGATACCGCGGCGGGGCAGCAGGAGTCCGGCGGCCGGCGGCAGGTTTCCCTGAGGAGCGACAGAAGAGCTGATTATTTGTGAAAGAACATTTGCGGCGCGATGAAATCCATTTCGGCGAAGCCGGTTTGAAGGGTGTAATTGCCGGAGGGCGCGTGCGAAAGGTGCTCCATCACCGTAATGTGATTTTTGTGTCTGTCGTCTCCCCTGCCCCTGATAATATATTTTAATCAGATACACTAATTTTATTGGTGACTTTATTTTCACTGTGTGCATTGTAATATAATTTTATTTGTGCTGTGTGAGTTTATAAGTGGCAGCATCTGTCAGCTCGACGTAGTCTGCTGTAGAACGGGCGTTAGAAGCCGTCCAGCCTTTAGAAAGACATTTACAGCCCAACTTTATTTATTTAAACTCTTCAACGGACGTTTCATTCCGACTCAGATGTGACGCCAGAGATTGGCGAGGACTAAAACAAAGTTGTAATTCAACAAACTGCACGTCCAACTTGCAGTTAAGAAACCGATTTATCTGAATTTAGGATTTCACACCTCTAAAGTGGTTTTATTTGACATTATATCTGGACAAACATGGATTAATGCAAACATACCTGACAAACTGTAAAGTTTGGTAAAAGCAGCATCCTGTATTAATGGTAGTTTACAGCAGAGACCTTCGTCGGTGTGAACACACAACCTCTTATTTATTGATCACACGCAGACTCGGAGTCTCTCCGCTGGACTGAGCCGGTAATTGTTACACGAGAGAGATTCAGCTTGTCGTACGAGACGATCCTGCGCGTGAACCCGGAGTCTTTTGTTTCATTCATCCTCCACGAGGCTGTGCGGTGCACAGTTTGTGTGTTTGTGTGCGTGGAGCATCACGCCTGTTTCTGTTTCATTGTTGTAACCTCAGAGGAACTTTGACTGCTTTCATTTGTGCACTTGTTTTGTGTCATTGTTGCTGCATGTGTGGCAGGGTGGGGGCGGGCGGGTGGTGGGGGCTGTGCCTCCTTCAAACATACAGTCACCTGCTGAATGATAAAGTCTAAAATTCAGTTTCTAAGCGCCTGTTACAGTATTTATACATATTACATATTATTCTACATGTCCTCGTTGATCTCATGAAAAAAACAAAACCACATTTTTAAAGTTTATTTTAACCCACAGTCAGCGTCCCGCTGGTAGAAATACACCAAACAAGTAGCTGAAAATACCCCCCAGCAAACAAACTATTCCAAAATAAAAACTGCAGTGACCGGCCGAGTCATTTCACTAATTAAACTTTACATTTGGAAACGCAATTTTAAAGATATACAAACTGAAAAAAAAGGACTAAACCTCGGGCATGAATGCGTCAACGCAAACAAACTGAGTGGGTGTTTGCACCGGGCGGATAAAAACTGATACAACACGGACAACAAACTGATAAATTCACATATATTTGGTTGGTGGTTTCATTAAACTGTTTGTGTCTTATTTAATGTTTTACGGCACCAAAGTGTTGCAGGACATTCGCGTCATGTCTGAATGTTTGTACTCGGAATCAATCACATCAACGAATGACAAATAAAAACACTTTGACTTCAGGTTTCTGCCACGACCGCACGGCTCTCGTCTCTGTTTGAACTGCACGGCTACGTAAAGACGTTAAATTAACGCACGGTGAGGATCAGGCAGGCCTGCGTCACTCCGGGACGGTCCCCGCCCCGGGCCCTCCAGGTACAGACAACAAACTCGCCTTTCACCTTTTCGCCGGCGCCTCAGTGAGCTCAGTGTTTCTGCAGCAGCTGAGGCAAACAGATACAGCGCTGACTCACAGGAATAATAAAATTACGGTAAATTTGTATTTGCCGAACAGGGTGGTGTTGCGCATGGCGTCAGCGTTGCCTTGTGACTGAACAGAGTCCTTTTTAAGGATCATCTGCGCCCCCACCCATCGCACCCGGACACACCGGTTCACCGCCCCGCCCCGGGCCTCCGGATGAATCGTCTCTCTCTCTGCTCTGAGGATATTTTGCACTTGTTAATTAGTGGAGGACAAAAAGTGTTTGTAACTGAAAAGATGTTGTGAAGTTCTTAGAAGCGTATGGAAAATAAATATACTGAAGAGAATCAGTGGTTGCTGCAGGCCACTTCACAAACAATTCAACTTGTGTCCTGGCCCACAATTTAACAGATTTACAAAAAACAATATTTCTGCCGGTGAGGGTGAATGATGCCCAGAAAATCTCAGTAACTGTTTATCAATTTAAGAGATTTAAAATTAAAAACATGAATAAAAACAAACATAAAATAAAATTAAAAACATGAATAAAAACAAACATAAAATTAAATTAAAAACATGAATAAAAAACATAAAATTAAATTAAACATAAATGAAAACATAAAGTCTAATAAAAACATTTTATTTTTGTATTTCTGTATTTTTTTTTTTAACGTACGTTACCCTCAGCAATTTGTTAAGTAGATCTGTGTTTGCGGAACCAAAGACACGGGGACAGTTTTTCCGGTCGGACTGTAGACGAGGTGGACTTCCTCTGTTGTATTATCTTGCTGGGTGACGAAGGCTTTCCCTGAGTTTCAATAGCGGAATAAATAACCCGATGTGATAATAAATAATCAATTTATGACATCGATCACGTCCCAAGTATGTACGCGGTTATTTAGCTAGTTATCAAAGTGGCGGAAACGGCCGTTTTGTTTTGCTAACTAAAGCTAACAATGCTAACACACCACCAACGCTGGCCGCCGGAGAACAGCCGTTAGCTACCGTTAGCTTTAAAAACAACCATTACCAAACGCGAGTGATCGGTTTGTAGTTAATCAATTAAAAGAAACGACTCGAGTTCAGTCGATGTAAGTCGACACACGCCGCTGGAAGCTAACGCGTTAGCGCGGCTGTGTTGATTGTTGTTGGCCAGAAAAGCCTTTGCCCTGCGTTAATGCCGCCAGGCAGCTTATTATAAGATTATATATATATATATATATATACTTTATATTTGTACTCCACAACTATTCAGAGGGAAATACTGCACTTTTTACTACGCTGTATTTATTTGATACAGTTACTTTGCTATTTCAAATCACCAACTAATATTATAATTGATAAATACATTTTGATTAGTTCCACCTTTACTATCTGTAACACTAATGTGATATTATAATCCATTCTGCATGATGAGTACTTTTACTTGTGGTACTGAAAGTTTTTTTTGACAATAGTACTTTGTAGTAAACTGCAGTAACACTACTTCTGATCTGAGTACTTCCATCAGAATTAAATGGCAGACTGAAAGTGTATTTTTGACATAAGTAGTGTAATTAATTCCTGCGTGATGTAAAGTACACGGTGTCAGGTGCGTCTCAGACCTGCTGGTAGTTTTGTGGTAACTTCCTGTACCTGCTCAGGTCGATGGCCGCTCTCGCTCCGCCCGTCCCTCCCGCCGTCGTCTCCTTCCTCTCGGCGCTGCTTCCCCGCGGCTTCGCCGTGGGGCCGTCGCTGCTCTGCGAGGGCAGGCCGGGGCTGTGGTGGGTGGGCCGCTCGCTGGAGGCCGGGGCCCTGCTGGGTGGGGAGGGGGATGAGGAGTGGCCCTGGGAGCCTCGCGCCGCCGACCCGATGACCCGCGGCCGGGAGGAGGGCGAAGTCGGGATGAACTCTGGGCCGGAGACGGGTCAGGCCGACAGCACACGGGAGGAAAAGGTAAATACATTACAATGACACCTCCACCTACAGGGGAAAAAAAAGTCAGGGGATCATTTCACTCAGCAAACTTCATCCTCTGGGGACCATGAACGTCAGTATGAAAATTCGTGGCGCTCCATTAATTAGTTGTTGTGATAATCCAGCCTGGACCAGAGCGCGAGCTGTAATCTTCAAATAATCCTGTGCCTGGAGATTTCTTCACTTCTTTTTTGTTGGGGAGCGCTTTGTCTCGCTCGCAGACAGAACCGCCGGCGTGAACGCGAGCGAGCCTCGCTGCTTAATGAAGCTCAGACCCGCCGATGGGAAAATAATGAATCGCTCCTTGTGAAGAGAAAAATAAAAGGAGAGAAGAAAAAGTCGACTTCAGAGATTAAAATAAGAAAAGATGTTGTATCACTGATTCTCAGGGCGCAGCGATCAATACGCTCTCAGAGCTGGATCTCAGCTACTGGTCAGACATGGACAGTGATCATTATTATTATATTATTATTATTATTAATAATATTATTAAAGGTTATGGAACATTCAGCCAGCGTTAAACTAAATGTTCTGTCTCGTAGGTCCTGACAGAGACTCTTCTGCACAAAAAGCCGCGTGGATCAGGTGAGCTCCCGCACGACAAACTAACGCTCGCTCGCACAATATGAACACGTGTTTGGAGAATCGAGGCGGGACCTGCGAGTTGAACAGGTTGTGCGTCGGGTCGAGATCAGCGTCACTGCACAACGTGTGTGAAAAATACGTGTTCTCTCTTATTTCCCCCCTCAGCTTCGCCTGCCAGGCGCCACGCAGGGCCCAGCAGAACGTGGCGGTGCAGCGTGCGGGCGGCGGCGGGCGCGAAGACGTACGTCTGCGTGTGAGCGCGCCCGTGCGGCCGGGAACGGAGCTGCTGTTGTACGACGCTGACGCACCTGTGGAGGACGCAGGTAACCACGACTGTACGGTACAACGGCGCTGAGTGAACCTGCAGACGTTCATCATCCTGCGACGACGAGCGGATTCTTTAATGATGAGATCAGACCTGGCTGCTAATTTAAATCATTATTATTATGCGAATACGAAATTACTGGAGTTTTCTTCTCAGAATAAAATCCCATTTTTTCCATTGTGGCCACGGAGCGAATGTTAACATTTAGTTCTTTATGAATGATTTATGAACAGATTTTACACGAGCCGCTAAAACAACAGTAAAACGCACAACTTCAAACAGGAAGTAGGTTTAAAACCATATACGTCACGTTGTCCTAACTGTGTGTTACTGCACTGAATATGTGAAAATGCAGTAACAAACACAGGAATCCTCACGTCGTGTTTATAAACCGTTAATAGAGCAAAGCGCTGATTTATAAAACAACTGCGGCATTAATGAACAGCAGTAAGATCGAGGTTGTCGTCCACCTGGAGGAGCCAGAGGGACGTTCGTCTCGTTGGACGTCCTGCGCGAAGCGGCTCGTCCACGTGAAGTTTAATCCCTGGCGTTCCAGCTCTGCTCGGCCGAGGGGGAACCATTAGAGGGCGACTCACGTTCGGCCAAAGACAATAAGAAAATCATTAGAGCGCGCCGGCTCGTCCTTTTTTTATCACTTGTGGTCGGAGGAGCGTGATCGATGGCTGCGTTAAGACGGACCCGCGGGGACGAGGACGGCCGAGCGGCCGGAGCGGCGGCATCTTATTAAAGCGCCGCTCTTTCACGATTCAAACAGATTGAGCGTATAAATCACAAAAGCATCTGCAGAACAATTAGGAATGTCAAATGAAGGATAATGGGATAAGAGGCGACCGCTCCCCGCGGGCCGGTGAATAAGAACCAGACTCAGACGAGAAGAAATAATTATGAGCGGATGAATTTCTTTTAGAGAGCAGGGATATCGAATGTGTCGGATTAGAAATACCTCAGTGGGAAAACAAAGCAGCCAGATGTTCCATTTACACTTAACACTGTGGAGAAATATGAAGATAAAGTGGTACACAGTGTAGGGGATGGTAATACACTTACATAAATACTGAGTTTAAGTGCAGTATTACTTATTACTTCAGAGGGAAATGTTCTGTTTTTCATCTGTGAGCATCATTAGTGTATGAATGTTTGTTTTTACCCCGTGTTGCTCCTGAGCAGACTCACAAATCTGCATCTTTACACTTGTTTTCTGTACAAATTAAGTGTCATGTGACATTTAGAGGCACCAGTACAAAGCCAGGGGGTTCCCCGGCAGCCTTCGTGCTAAGCTAAGCTAACATCTAATATCAAATAACAGTAAACGCGCACTTATATTTCTTGTTATGGTAATATGACATTAAGATTACATGTGAGTGTTGCTCATTAAGGAAATAACAAGAGCGTTTGAACGCCGATGAAAGTAAATTAATGTGTGAAAAATTAATTTAACGTTCTTTAATGTTCCGTTAGAAAACTGCATCTCATTTTAGCTGGAATAACACTAATAACTGCGCTAATTAATAATAATTTAAATGCATCATTAAATTTAAATAATAACGAGATGGGATATAAGTGATGTAAAACGCGTTTGCTGTTTTTTTTTACATGATAAATGTTATCGATCGATTGATTATTAAATCTGTGCTGTCAGTCGACCAAACTCTTCGTGCGGCTCCGATTTTGACAGATAAAAAGTCGGAGGAGAAAAACGACGTTGTAACTGACAACGTGTCCACCACTCGAGAAACGGGAGAGAGGGACGACAAGCGGGAGGAGGAGGAGGAGGAGGAGGAGCAGGAGCGTCGCATCGGGAGGACTCACCCAATCAGACGCAGGGGGAGGAGGAGGAGGGTCGGGGGAATCCCGTCCGAGGCGAGCGTGGACAGGGGCGCAGCTGATGACATCACAGCGGCGGCGGCGGGGCACACGGGCGGCGCGAGCGGACAAACTGACTCCCGAGGTCTCCCCGTACGCTGCAGCTCACGTCTGGCCGCCAAACCGCGGCGGGTTCACCGTCCGGCCGGGCGGGCGAAGGGACGGAGCCGGAGCCCCGTCGGCGGCGCCCGGCCCGTCCCGGACAAGGCGGAGAAGCCGCGGCCCGACGGCGAGGCCGAGGCGGTGCCGGCGGCGGCGGTGGCGGCTCCGGAGGCGAGGGAGCGGCGGTACAGATGTTCCATCTGCGGGAAGAAGTTCTTCCAGCTGGGCCACCTGAAGAAACACCAGTTCAGTCACACGGAGGAGAAACCGTTCAGCTGCCAGGAGTGCGGGAAAAACTACACGTCCGCCGAGAGCTTCAGGGCGCACCAGGTGAGAGACCGACCAACGCTTCCTGCAAAACAAACGTCGAGAACTGGACTCTTTGTTAAAACGGCGTGGGCGCGGGGAGTTCTCTCCCCGAACGCCCGCCGGTTGTGAGTCATCGCGCAGAGCGGCAATTTACCCATCCCACCGAATAATGGCAGCCGTGGCGGTGATAACGCGCGGCGCTCCAAATAGCGCTCGGTGCTATTTTGCAGATGAGTCACCGCGGGGAGCGTCCCTTCGCCTGTCCTCACTGCGACAAGTCCTACGGGCTGCGGCGGGACCTGAAGGAGCACATGGTGCTGCACACTGGCGAGAAGCCCTACGCCTGCGAGCACTGCGGCAAGGCGTTCGCGCGCCGCCCGTCGCTGCGCATCCACCGCCTCCTCCACTGCGGCGGGAGGAGCCGCGCGCAGCCGCCGAAGGTACGCCCGGGCGTCTCGGAAAAAATCCGCCGACGTCCGCCGACGTTGGGAAAGACGAGGTTGTGCGGTGTGTGTCTCCGCAGGTGCCGTGCGCGCTCTGCCCCAAGCTGCTGGCCAACGTCGGCTCGCTGAGGAACCACATGAGGGTCCACACGGGGGAGAAACCGCACGTCTGCCAGCACTGCGGGAAGCGCTTCAGTCAGAAAGGTAACGCCGACCCGCCCGTCCACCCGTCAATCATCAAAAGACGACGTCGTCCCCGCTGTTCCCGTCCGTCCAAACCGACCGCCCGCCGCTCCCGTCTCTCAGGAAACCTGGACTGCCACCTGAGGATCCACAGCGGGGAGAAGCCGTTCCCCTGCTCCCAGTGCGACCACAGCTTCTCCCAGAAGCCCGAACTGCGCCGCCACATGCTGTCCCACACCGGGGGGGGCTTCCTCTGCAGCTACTGCGGGAAGTCGCTGAGGGACCAGCACAGCCTCAGGTCCCACGAGAGGCTGCACACCGGGGAGAGGCCGCACCGCTGCCCTCACTGCGGAAAAGGTCAAAACCCGTCGTTTTAAGAAAACGTCTAACGCAACCGATAGGCGACAAAAATCAAAGGTCCTCCACTGTCTCTAGTCCGAGGACAGATTCTGTCCCTTTCTGGTTCGGGTTTGAAAAGGTCCAGTTCCCTCTGCGCTTCGGTCTTTATCACAAACTGACGCATCACAGTCCATTTCAAAGTAGCGCAACACAATGAAACACTGTGAGCTCCGCCCTCCCTCTCCTTCTAGCTCCGGTTTGGTCTCCACCAGCTCCTGAGAAAAGTACGGTACTTTACTTTTTTTTTAATGTCTGACTGAATTTGGACAAAAGATTCAAAAGAACCAGAGATTCACCTGCACATTACCCACAACAACAAACAAACAAACAAACAAACAATCAACTCACCTGAAAGCCGAGATAATGAAAACGCCACGTGGTCCGGTCCGGCTTCAACTCCCCGCACTGGACTGGAAAACACACAAACTGCTGTTACACTCACACAAACGCACATTACACATTCAGCAGTTTCATTATTTCTGAACAGGTTTTTCCAGCAGTTGTTTTTTTTAACATTTTATAATTACACAAGTGAATTTTGATATTTCTGGACTGGAGTTATTGAGGTTTGTGCAGGGAAGTCAAAGAACAGAACGCCGCCGACGTCGTGCTGCGAATTACAAGAATGAAAAGCAGAAATATTCAGACAAATTTACACAAGCGAGACGGTTTAATCCTCCGGTTTGGAGTCAAGAAGAAAGTCCCTTTTCTTTCCAGACTTTGTGCGTGGTTGTTTTCACATCGGACTTGTTGTTGTCGTTTTCCCCTCAGGATACACGCTGGCCACCAAACTGCGGCGACACATCAAGTCGTCGCACCTGATGGAGAAGCCGTACGCCTGCCACTGCGGCGCGTCCTACACCGTGAGACAGAGTCTGCTGAGGCACCAGGCTCAGCACCGGACGGAGGGAGGGAGGGGGGAGAGGGGGGGGGAGGAGGAGGAGGAGGAGGAGGAGGGAAGAGGAGGAGGAGAGGGGAGGAACGGCGGCGACAGAGACGCGGCGCGAGAGCCGGTGACGTTAAGTCATCCGAAGCCGATCAGAGGCCGACCCAAGAAGAACCCCCACCCTGCGGGGGCGGAGGAGCAGGAGGGAGGCGGGGCGAAGCAGAGGAGGGGGAGGGGCCGGGGGAGAGGGGAGGAGACTTCGAGAGAGGGAGGAGACGCTCCGGGCGACGTGCGGCACGCCGTCGTCTACGTCCGCCCAACCGACCCCCGCCCTTGCTCCTCGCCGCGCAGGGCTCAGGGCGGGAGCTGGTGGAGGTGGTGATATCGGAGGGCGCGACGGAGCAGTGCATCGTGGTCCACGGGCAGGAGGCGGTGGGGGAGCTGCTGATCCTGCAGGAGGAGGAGGGGGAGGAGGGGGCGGGAGGCGGCGGACTCTGCTCCGTGGCTCAGACCGTGGAGATCGACACCGCGTAGCTCGCCGCTAACCGTCGCCTTCCGTCCTTCGTCCCTCCTCGTCTTCAACAGCGGGGAAGCCATTAGCTGGAATTAGCCGCGTGAAGGAGGAAGAGGAGGAGAGCGAGACCGCCCTCGGGCTTCATCGTCGTCTGGTCGCCGGCCGGTCGGAAACAGAAACACGACGGCTGTCGGAGACGATCGAGGCCGCGCGACGGAAATATCTCGACCCGACGTCGAGTCCTCCGTCCTCGCAGTTTCACGAAACAAAATAAAACAGCAGAATACGTTAGAATAAAACTTTACATGTGCGTCTTTTCTCACGCCCGGTGGCTCAGAGGCTGGTTCATCTTCATCATCATCATCATCATCATCATCATCACGCGAGCGCAAGGTGTCAGGATAACAGTGAGAATAACTCAACATGCGTCCGGTGTCACGTCACCGCGCAAGAAAAAAAAGCAGAACGGTTACGAAGCGACCTTCTTCACAGATTATTCTGAATTACACATCAGTCAGGTTAATCTCCATCACATTTACCACCACACCCCGCTCTTCTGTCGTAATCTCACATTTCTAAACTCTGATTTATTGGAGTTTCTTCTGCAAAGCGGAGGAGAAGCAAATCTGGAGGCAGCGGCGAACTCACTCTCCGACGGCGAAGGTTCGGCGGGCGCACGACGGCCTCCAAACACGACGTGAGACGCTGCTGAGAGAGAGATCGATCGACGCGCTCCGTCTCTCCGGGTTCGCTCAGCGCCGCCGACCCGCTACCAGCTCGATTTTTCTCTCACAAGTCTGCCGGGAAAATAAAAGACAGAACGAGAGAGACGATCAATTAGAAAAAATCTGGGCCGACGTTTGCGGGGTTTCAAGAAACGAGAGGGGGGTTAACGTGTGACAAAGCCCCACACACCCACACACACACACACACACACACACACACACCTCTACTACAGCTTTTTGCTGTTTAATGTAACCCCCTGGATCAAATCCCAAACAGGGATGGGGGGTTGGAAGCAGCAGCCTCCGTGGACCAAACCATTCAAAATGTTTTTTCGTCTCCACTGCTGCCGCTCGCTTCTCGTTTGCCGGGAGTCGCTGACCCACAACTTCCTCTGTGAAAGGAAACCGACAACTTTTACGAATGGCGTGTCACATTTCTTACATTTAAAAAAACAACTTCCCTCCTCTTTGCTATTCCGTTCCTGAGCTTCTGCAGGAGTTGATATTCTCCGACCGTCCTCCCCGAAACGTTTTAATTAGCCCCGTTCCCTCGGCAGGACCGGTTTTCCCGCTCTGGCTTTTGGGCTTTGGGAAGAAAAAAGAAAACGGGGATTTAAAGCCTCTTTCTTCGCCAGATATCGCACATTTTATAAAAGCCGATGGCCTCGCAGAAATTGCGTTGACCCCGCGCTCGCCGGGTTTCACCGATCGCCCCGACTCGTCCCCTCGGCGCAGAGCGGAGACGATGAACGTGACGAAGAACGTGGAGAGGAGTCAACGCACAACTAATGGAGGGTTTCACAGTGTGTGTGTGTGTGTGTGTGTGTGTGTCTGTGTGTGTGTGGGGGGGGGGGGCAAGGTGGTCGTGCTGGACAAATATAAATCAACATAACAAAGCCGGGCCTGACTAATCCGCGCTGAGGGCAAACAGCACGACTGGACCGCACAACCCATGGTGTTGTCAGCACCTGGAGAGAAAACAAAGGGAGAGCGCACACACACACACACACACACACGTACACACACACACACACACACACACACACACACAGAACCAGCACCTTGCCTCTGCTGGGAACGCAACACTGAGGCTGTTGAGTCTTTGTGTTTATCGCCAGCTGTGGCTGTGTGGGTGGTATTGTTTTTGGTTTGTGAGTCTGTCTGTGTGTGTGTGTGTGTGTGTGTGTGTGTCATCGTGGCTCATTGTGGTCCAGGAGACACCGACTGCAGCAGGAACCACAGAGGAATTCTCTCTGTCCGTCCACAGTCACGAAACATTACAGCCACAATCCGAACAGTTTGTCAATCTGCTGGACGACCACCGGGGGGCGCCTCCACCAGAAAACAAGTTTGTATTGAAGTCTATGAGAAGAAGTTTAAACTTTCATACATGTCATTACAGTTTCAGTATTTACTTTTCCCCCCTCACACTTGAAATAAATGCTGGAAATGTGAATAAAGGTGAAAGTCCTCTTGTCATGTTGTAATAAATACTGAACACTCTCGGTTCAGGTTGTTGTTGAACCCGTCTTCTCCTGAGCGACCACCAGGGGGCGACTCCTCTGGTCTGTTTGTATAGAAGTCAGTGAGAAAATGGACTTATGACGTCAGGAAACATTTTCACACTGAGTTTAACACCGTGTTCATGTTATGATCCATTTAGAGGAAACAAGACCAGGAAGGAGGGGAGGTTAGGGGGCGTGGCTACGCTGTGATTGACAGGCAGCACATTTCCATCACGTATCAGTCGTCTGGTTTCGGTAAAACCAAGATGGCTGTGACCGAATCGCCAAACTCGATGCTTCACAGCTCACGAGCCGACGGGCGACGTGACGGTGGGTGGAGGTCTCCCCCTCCCCCCTGCATCAGAGGTGGAGGTATGACTCACCTGGTGGGGTCTTCACCTCTCACTGCAGCCTGAAATACTAAAAAATAAAAAATGGGGAGTGTGTTTTTATCCCCCCCCCAGGCGTCTGTAAGAACTTCCTGCAGAACTGTCAAACAGGATTCAGGCTGTTTTCCTGGAGCGCTGCTGCAGTGAAGCTTCAGAGTGATGAGGTGGTGCAGAGGCTCCGGGGGCGGGCGGAGGGAGGGGGTCCTTCATTTAAATTATTTTTGACTTTAGCTGAATAGACTCGTACTTCATTCTTGCCTTGAGAGTACTAACCCCCCCACACAGTATTTATAATCTGGTGACTCTGCGAGGATAAACTTAATGTCGTTATTCAACATTTCCATTATTCCACGTTGCAGCCTGGTTCTGATCCGCCGGTTCTAATTAACTGTCCGTCGCTCATTTCGTCTTCACGGTATGCTGTCCACTCCAGCTACACGACGGCCGGTCGACCTTTTGTGTCTCCTTGTGGACATCGCTGGTCTCTTGCAGTTGTTTTTGTGTCTCCTTGTGGACATTCTGAGCCTCGTTGTGGTCCTTTTCCAGTGTCTTCCTTGTGGACATTTTGCTTCCTGTTTGATTGACGGACAGCCTCGGGGCGGCGGTGTCCATTTTGGCCCTGGAGTTTAGTCTCACGGGGAACCGTCTGTCCGTCTTTCTTTCTTCTGTAAATTATTATAATAAAGTAATTAACAGCTCTCTGTGGCCTGAGCTGTTGACGAGAGATGACAACCAGTACCGATCAATATTCCCAGACAGCCTGTAAATCAAGATTAGGCCCGACGCTGTAAATATATTCTGTGACCGTAGCGCCCAGCTTCACCTCAAGGCTTCGCTCGGCGCCTCAGAGCAGACTGTTCTCAGATCAGCCCTCCGGGTCGCACGTCAAAACAAAAGAGCCGAGGCACCTTTGAGCAAGGCGCCTCGCTCCGCCGGTGCTCCTCCCGCCACGACGCCGCAGCGATGACAAATGATGAAACGCGCAGCTGAATCCTCCTCGGCGGGTCTTCCTGGGTCCAGTCCCCGGTCGGTACCATCGGGGAGCAGCCCGGTTGGACCCGCCGCCGCCTCTGGCAGCGCCCACGCAAGAGCTAATGTTAGCGAAAGCGGGTTCCTGAATCCGCGAAATCCCGTGAGCGCTGTGCGTCACCGCGCAGCTTTTTTCGGCCTCTTTTAACCGACTGTTTCGGTTCCGGTCCGCTCCGACGAACGCGTTCTGCTGAGCGTTTAAAGGCTCGCTCACCCGATTAATGGATCTCAGCGAGAGAAAGGCACTGAACGGATTAATTAAAAGACTGAACTGCGTTGGTCAGTCAGCCTGTTTCGTCCCGTCACGTGCTGCAGCAGCTCCACATCTTCTGAGCAGTGGTGGTCCTCAGGAGACATCTTTCTGTCCGTCGTCAGTTTTTTTTTTTTTTATTTCCTCCAACTGGGTTAACGACTCCGCCGCAGACCGACTTTACAAGCCTCATTACACAGTCGAGCGGCTCGAACGGACCCGTCTGTTGTCCCTCAGAAGCCCGCCGCGCCTCGCTAATTATTAAAGAAGAAAAAAGAAGCGAGGCGCAGGGGGGTGGGGGTGGGGGTGTGTGTGTCTGTGTCTACGTCAGCCGTGTCAGCGCTCCACCTGCGAGGCCGAAACGCCGCTTTAATTTGTCCCGCAGCGGGCGCCGACAGCGAGACGTAGCCTTGAGCTAATTATGGGTTTTGCGTGACTTTTGTGCCGCGTGGACGTGGAGGAACAGGTGTTTAAGGTGACGTCACACCTGGAGACGTTTAGGGCGGAGCATCTGGCGGCTAACGAGGCAGATGTTTCCTGTTTTTCAGGAGGCGGTGGAGACCAAACGCGGAGCAAAAAACGGTTTGCTAACAAGTCCTTCCCGTCAGCTGGTCTGTTAGCCGCTCGTTTGTTTGACTTCCTGTTTGTGACCGGTCACATGATCAGGGCGTCGGTGATTAAATGAGGCTTTCTCTCGCTCCGCTCCGATCACCGTGAACAGGAAGTGATTGATCACCTCTCACAACGTGACGTGAGGGAGACGACACTCCATCTTCTCCTTAATCTCGTCTCCTGCTGTCTCCTCTCCTTTCTCCTCCCCTCTCATCTTCTTTTTATCCCCTTTGATTCCTTCACTCTTGTGTCCTCTCTCTCCTCTCCTTTCATTTCCCCTTCACCCCCTCCATCCTTATTTCCTCTCATCTTCTTTCTTTCTCCTCTCTCCTGTCTTGTTCAGCTCTCGTCTCCTCTCTTAGTTCCTTATCTCCTCTCCTTGTGTATCCCCCCTCGTTCCCTTTCTCTCCCTCTCATTGTTCCATCCTTTTCTCCTCTGGACTGGATTGTTTCATGTCTCCTTTCTCTTTCATCTGGCGTTTCCTCCTCTCCTCTTTCATTCCCCAGCGTTTCTCCTCTCCTTCCGTTTTCTTTGGTGTTGTCTCTCTCTCTCTCTCTCTCTCCGTCTTTTACTCCCTCTCCTCTCGCCTCATCCTCTTTTCCTTCCCCCCTTTCTTTTCCCTCTTGTCTCCTCTCCTCCCTTCCCATTACTCCTTCATCATCCCTGTCCTCTTTCCTTTTGTCGATTCTCTTTTCCTCCTCTTCTTTCTTTTCTCTTCTCCTCACCTCCTCTCCCTTCCTCCCTCTCTCTCTCTCTCTCTCTCTCCTTTTTAATTCCTTCCTCTCATCTGTCTCATCATCCTCTCTTCCTTTCCCGGCCCTTTCGTTACGCTCTCGAATCCAACTTGTCGTCTTCTCCTTTAAACCTCTCTCTCTCTCTCTTCTCTCTCTCTCTCTCTCTCTCTCTCTCCTCCTCCTCCTCCTCCTCCTCCTCCTCTCTTCCAGCAGTAGAGAATCACTGAACAGCGGCGGCGGCAGTGTCACTCTGCACGGCAACGACTCGCACCAAAGTGAGGATCTCTGCTTTTTTTTTTTTTCTTTTCCTCGCCTCTTTTGTTTCTCTCTTCTCTCCTCCTCCTCCTCTTCTCTCCTCCTTCCTCTTTAAATCCCGTCTTCACATCAAGTCATCTCCTCTCTACTTTCCAGTTTTCTTTTTCCTGCCACATTTGTCTTCTTCGTGTTGTGTTGTGTTTTTTTTTTTTGCAGCAGTATGAGGCCACCCTGCATTCCAAACAGGGTTTCAGTCTTTTCAGGCTTTTCTACCTTTTTCTTTCTTTTCCTCTCACCTCATTGGGAATAAGAAGTAGGCCAGTCCCGCGCTTATGAATGGATATTTTAACAGGTATGACTTTTTCTTTTTGTTTTTTGTTTTTTTTACTCTTTCAGTGACAGAATGGGAACAGGGAGCCTTTCTGGCTCTAATGTGATGAAATATTGAGAGCTGCATGTGTAATTTGTATTTTAAGAGCGACACGGCTCATTTGTATTTTTCTCAGCGGTGAGGATATTAACGGATGGATTTCTCCTGCACCCAAAGAGACAGTTTTTTTTGTGTGTGTTTTTTTCTGTTGGCAGATTCTTTCACTCTTTTTGTTCTCATTCCATCTGTACTTTCTGTTATTTTCTACCCGGCTGGCATAGAGACGCGCTGAGAGCAGCGGAGCTTTAGAGAAAACAAAAAAACAAAAAAACAAAAAAGAGAGAATGGGGATGGTAACGCCGGCCGTTTAACCAGGATGGACTTATCAGATGCGCTGGCGCCTGTGCTGGCCTCCCTGATGCCAAACTCCTCTTTGGAGAATGTCAGTCAGACGTCCTCCTCCTCCTCCTCCTCCTCCTCCTCGTCGAGATCTCCCGCTCTACCTCCTCACTCGCAGGTGGTGTCGGTGTTCATCGTGCTGGTGGTCACGGTCATCATCCTGGGCACCGTGGTGGGCAACGTGCTGGTGGTGGTGGCGGTGTTCACCAGCCGAGCCCTGAGGGCGCCTCAGAACCTCTTCCTGGTGTCGCTGGCGTCGGCGGACATCCTGGTGGCGACGCTGGTCATCCCCTTCTCGCTGGCCAACGAGGTGAGGGTAACCTGGATGTCTTATCCGTCTCGGGTGAGGGGGTGGGGGGGCGGTTACACCTGTTCACGAGGCTGCAGGCTCACGCTGATCCCATCTCACATTAGAAGCACCTGACCGTTAAAGACCTGATCCCGGTGCCAGAGTTGCACCGGGAGCGTGAACGTCTGCAGCCAATTTCAGAGAAATCCCTCCGACAGCTGCCGGGACATTCCACTCCAGAACCAGGAATGTCAACGTCGAGTCGGCTAAGTCCCAGGGGCTTCGTCCTCAGAGGGAGCGGGGAAGTTAAAGTATTCCTGAGCTACAGATTTAGCTTATTACGATCCAAACAACACGCTCATGTACAGGAAACTGGATCTTAGCCCACGTGTGTTTGCACTGTAGCGCCCCCCGGTGGTGGCAGCGGCTTGGGACAAAATAAATCCATTTTAGGAGGTTGTCGGGACCCAGAAGTTACGTCCCACTGCCTCGGGCGCAACAAGACGTTCCTCTGAAACCGAGGCAGGCGGCGCTCGGTTCGTCGCGTGTCATTCTTTGTTTTTGGCGTTCGCTCACCTCGCGCGTCCGGGGTTTCCCCACGCACGACATCGGCATCATCCCCCTGGGTGTTTTAGAGTAGGAGACGTCATCTCGACCGACCTCTTGCCTCATTTGACTCTTCCTGAATAAATTCAGACACTTTAATTATTTTCCTCCCCGAGGTTGTTGATGTTCAGCCGCGGCGTTTCCTCCCTCGCGTTCTCATCCGGCAATAACAGCGCGGCGCTTCGTCGCTGCTTTTCATCAGACGTTAATATGTGAAATCCACTTCAGGCACTCTTGGTGGCTGTAATTCTTCCCTCCCTGCTTTTTGGCGGACAGGTATTTTATGTTTCTCTGCAGGAAATCTTTTCATTCACACACATTTTCTTCGGCTCCCCCCTCGCAGTCCGCTCTGGTACTTTGGGTCACTCGGGTCCTCCGGCGTCTGCTTCATTCATCGTCTTATACCTGAGCGAGTTGTCAACACTTCTGTTTTCCACTTGACTTAAAGTCCAGGCAGATGAGGGGAAATCAATCGCTCTGACAAGCTGAACGGAAGCACAGTCCTCGCCGTCGCCTCTCTCAAACCACAGCTGCTGCTCGTCGGCCTTTTCATCTGTTCAGTCACGTTCGCTCGTAACGTTTCCAGCTCCAGGTGCCGTCTTTGGCTGGATCGTTCCAGCCCAAAACCCCGGGAAAATTAATCTTACAATTAGAGCCGGAGCGATAAATCGTGCAGTCTGAACGTCAGCTACATGCCACAGATATCTCTGAGCTCATCAGAACCAACCAGCGGCGTTACACTTTTCCTATTTCCTGACGGATTCTACTTCAGTCGGAATTTTAGTGCATTTTCCACATGGACAACCATGTTGACGTATAGAGGAACAGATAATGAATATACCTAATGTGATTAAAAGACTAAATCCACCATTGTCACATAATAACCAGGTCATGTGATAAAGTGATTTCCGGTCGGGTCTCAAACTTCAGGAGTTTGACTCCTCTGATCCACGAAGTTTGTTTTCAGAACCTGCGCAGAGGTGAGAGGGTGAGGCTGATGCCATTGGCTCAGCCCGCGGAGGCTTCCAGATGTTCAGCCAATCAGGAGACAGCGGGCTCTTAAATGAGGCTCGACTCGGGGATTCTGGGGCAGGAAATGAACAAAAGTAACCGGCCCCTGTTCACCAACAAACCGGAACCAGCGCTTTGTGTTGTGAATTAAAAAGATTAATACGGTTTTTGTTAATTAGTCTGTTCAGTAAAAAATGTAAGCGCTCATTTGAGAATTCTTGGAACAGCCCACAGCAAACTGCTGCGATGTTTCCTGCCGCAGCCTTTTCTGAACTTCAGCAAATTCTCATTTCACGGCCCCGAAAGTCAATAAAGTGAAGAATGGAGTTCCTCAGAAAAAAGGTAATGAAAAGGTAAACCCGGTGTTTTGCAGCCACGAGACGGCACCACTGGCGAGACGGCGCAATGTTTTGTTCTTTATCACCTGCCGGGGAGGGAAATACCAGTGATGAAGAGGTAAAGCTCGCCTCCTTTTAAAGAGGTGGGCTGAAACTCTGGCTCCAGAGGAAGGTGATGGATGTTGCGGTTCCTCAGGTGGAAACCACAGGGTGAAATACCACGAGGCCTCGCCGGCTCGCTGGAATGTGAGTACCTCCTTCCTGCCGCACTGACGTATGCTTATTGGTTCCTCCTCTCTCCAGGTGATGGGGTACTGGTACTTCGGCTCCACCTGGTGCTCCTTCTACCTGGCCCTGGACGTCCTCTTCTGCACCTCCTCCATCGTCCACCTGTGCGCCATCAGCCTCGACCGCTACTGGTCCGTCACCAAAGCGGTGAGCTACAACCGCAAGCGGACGCCCAAGCGGATCAAAGCGATGATCAGCGTGGTGTGGCTCATCTCCATCGTCATCTCGTCACCGCCGCTCCTCATGACGCAGAAGGACGAGGAGCCGGGGGCGGGGGACGATGGCGACGCGCCGCGGCAGGAGTGCCTCCTCAACAACCAGACGTGGTACATCCTCTCCTCGTGCCTGGTGTCCTTCTTCGCGCCGGGCGTCATCATGATCCTCGTTTACTGCAAGATCTACCGCGTGGCCAAGCAGCGCGCCTCCACCGTCTTCGTGGCGAAGAACGTGATGGAGCGCCAACCCTCGCAGTCCGAGACCTGCTTCGCGGGCGGGGCAAGGACTTGCCAAACGAAGGCGGGAGGCTGCGGTAAGTCCCGGTATGAGCTGGACAGCCCGCTGCCCCCCAACCGCCACAGCTCCTCCAACATAGACAGCAACAGCAGCGGCCACAGGCGGGGGGAGCTGGACGACATCGACCTGGAGGAGAGGAGCGGCGAGGGCGACGCCAAAACCTCCTTTTCCGCGTCCCTGCGCTTCCCCAGGAGAGGCGGCAGGCGGGGGAAGACGGAGGAGGCGAAGGGCTGCGAAGGAGGGGCGAACAGGCTGCGGCCTCCCCCGCCTCCCTCCTGCGCCTCCATATCGTGGGCGTCGTCCGACCACTTCTCCCAGAACTGCCTCGTCCCTTCGCCGGTGGCGGCGCGCAGCCGGCGGATGTCGCTGTCCAAGGACAAAGTGGCTCAGATGAGGGAGAAGCGCTTCACCTTCGTGCTGGCGGTGGTGATGGGGGTGTTCGTCCTCTGCTGGTTCCCCTTCTTCTTCACCTACAGCCTGCGCGCCGTGTGCAGGGAGAGCTGCGCCATCCCCGACGCGCTCTTCAACCTGTTCTTCTGGATCGGCTACTGCAACAGCTGCCTGAACCCCATCATCTACACCGTCTTCAACCGCGACTTCAGGCGGGCCTTCAAGAAGATCCTCTTCCAGACTCACAAACGGACATGAAGATGTGAAATGTACTCGTGTGTGCGCACACACACACAGTTTGTACCCTGTTTTCCACTGTGCTGTCATATCGACATTAAAGGGCTTGTGATACAGCTGAGTATTGATTTATTACTCAACCCCCTCGCCGATTTATTCCATAATCACTTTGTGCTGCAGTGTAAACAAAGCCGCAGGAAGGTGGGGGCAGGTGCTCCGAGCTTCGTGCAATAACCGCCTGGCACTGCCACTCTGGGGGAAGGGGGGGGGGGTGAATTTTAATTAGCGGAAAATGGCCGCCGGGCAGCAAACTGTTTCCCCGCAGAGCTCCGAGATGTAGAGACGAGTATTGAGTTTTGAAAATGTGCAACTGAGCAGCAGCTGAAGTTTTAACTCCGAGTAAAGGAATAAAGGAACGGGAAGCTGGAGGAAAAGTTGCCGGGGTTTTCTCGGCAGCAGCAGCAGCACAGCTCGGGGGCAGACGCATTAAAAATTCATGCGCAGCTCCAGCAGATGGGCCGAGCGGCACCGAGACGAGAGAGTCGAACTACAGCGGAGCCGCCGAATAATAAAACAATCAACCTCGGGCTCGCACGGCGAAGGGTAATTATCCTCCGGAGCCGCGGCCTGCACAATTTATGGCTTGCATCGCCGCTGTCTCTAGGGGAAAAAAAAAAACAAAAACCCTGACATGACCCCGTGTGCCAGAGCTCGACCCGGCCTGGAAATAACTGGGCGTGAAGCATGAATCATCATTAATTCAGTCTGTTTGGTGAGAAGAGAAAAAAAAAACAGGAAGCGATGAAGACGATAATCGGGCGAGAAAGCCTTTTGTCTCTTTAAAAACACAGATATGAAGCGGCGATGAGCCCAAGGCCACGAGCCAGCATTGCTACGCGACGCCGGGTTTGACAACAACCTGAAAGTTGTGTAATTATCTGGACTGTTAATGTAAACGGGGGTGTGTGTGGGGGGGGGTGATACTACACCTGTCCAACTCATAACGAACCTCAGGTGAACTTTAGATTTATGTGTTTTAACTTTCAGTTCCTCCTGTCACATTATGTCATGCTATACGTCTGTATGGAAGTTAGTGCCGAGCGTGGCGACGCTTCAGGGGACACTGACAGGGACACAACAACACAAGAAACAAACAATCGGACAGGCTGTAAACAAACCAAACCTGGACCCGGGTCGCCTGACGCTCCCTATCTGGCATCCCTACCCAGAAACTGTCATGGCTGCGCTCCGCTCGACCGGCTCGGCAGCAGACGGGCGAGGAACACAACGGTTCTCCTGCTGCCAGTCGGAACCACGACCGCGAACACCCGGTCCCGGAGAGGCGGGTTCTGTGGTGTGCTGCAGAAGCGCAAACACACACATACGCACAACACATGTCACACCACGTTGTCACTGGTTGCGTGGGCGTCAACGAGCTAAATGAGAGTATGTTTGTTTACTGATGAACACATGGTGAATAAGATAAAATAAAATATGCGTTCGTTTTAATAGAACAGAACAAGAATCGATAAAAACGACCTTCACCCCCTCCACAGGTGAACGTAGTGCAGCTAAATGCTACATTCAGCACGCTAACACGCAGATGGCAACGTGTTAGCATGGGTAGCATGCTAGCATCAACACAAAGCACGGCCGAAGCTAACAGGCCTGTCGCTAACTTAGCATGCTAACTTATCAACAAACCAGTCTAAATTGTTAGCAGGTTAGCCTGATAGCATGTTAACATGCTAAAGCTCAGCAGGAAACATTTTGAGCAATATTAACCTGTATGAGGACAATCAATGTTTACACTACAGTTACATAGCTATTGATCTTTATTCTACGTACTGATTGACAGCTGTGACTGACAAGTGATTGGTCAGGCAGGTGTCTGGGCGGGAACTCCCTACCATGGCTCTGCTCGCCCAATCACCACCAGGCAGACAAATTACATCACCGGAGCAAGATGGCGGCGTGTTTACCCTGGGATATTACCACATTTTTGTACGGCGGGAGGAAGCGGAGAGGCGTCGGCCATCTTTGTTTACAGTCACTGGACTTGAGCTGTTTGTTTTGTGACTTTAAATCCAAATGTACTGTGTTATGGAGAGCTGGGGGCGGTTACCAGCTTGTTTTGTGAGGGAACGGAAAGCCTCTGTGGCTCGGGGACAACAGGCGAAGTAGGAAATATATGAACGGAGGGGGAAAAAAAACTTTTTTTAAAAAAAGACAATGTGTCGCTGAAGCTGGAGAACGAAAGAGGATTAAGTTATGTTTAATTATTGTTTTCCTGAAGCTGTGGCGAAGGAAGGAAGGAAGTTAAAGGACACGACGCGACCGTTAATCCTGGAGAACACGATGTCATTACTGCAAAGTCACTCTAAGCTCTTATAGTACACAAAGTACATGTACACAAATCGATACTGGGTATCTGTGCAGTTAAAACCTCCGTGTTTTCATCCCTCTTGGATTTCAGTCGATTCAGGCTTTAACTCCCCGTTAGTGGCTTTTCCTCGACTCTTCTGCTGAAAACGTTGTTTATTTTGAATTGTTTTGATGAATATTGGACATCAGCTCCAATGTGCGATATTAAAATGTCTTTGTGTTGATCTGTGGAGGGAGGTGGGGGGGGGCGATGTCTCTGAAAGAGCCATGCATATAAACTGGGTTCTATTAAAGGCAGCGCTGGGGGGCGGGGGGGTAATTACCCTGCCAAACAGCGTCTAATTAAACATCCATTACACCGAGTCAGGTGTCTCTTCTCTTACTTCCTCCTCTCGCTGGCCGAACCCGGTCGGGCCACAGCTGAACCTAAGGAGTTCAGTGTGATCTACAGTCAATGCTACGCTAACAGGCTAAAAGTTCCTTAAAAAAAAAAGGAACCACAGCCCGTGGACCACGTGGTTCTTTTGCGCTTCTTTGGTTCCAATTAATGAACCAACTAACAATCACATCTGGGGTGTGATCGAAGAAGAAGAAGAAGAAGAAGCGGCGAGAGAAATGTTAATACGTTGGAAAAAAACCCATTAATTATGCATCCTTGTTATATGTTTTGAATAAATACATTTTCACCTCGTATTCAAACTCCCCGATTCCCTCAGATTGAACCAGACTTGACGTAACCTGCGCGGTGCCATCTAATGAGGCCTGCCGAGGCGCCACGGGCGCAACATACAGAGCAATTACATAAGATCTCATTTTATTACCTCGTCTGCACTCGGGCCGTAAACGTAAATCATCCATCATGACGTGTCACACTGCGTTAACGGCTCATTAAGATAAAACTTATCAGGAAAATCAACAAACATCAGCGTGATGATGTCGACGACCTGAAGCAAATTAATTGTTTTTGTTTGGCCTTAACACTAACATGGTGGGGGGCGGGGCTTAGGGCGGCGCCACAGCGGGCCACCAGGGGGCGAGCCAGGTGTTTCAACCACCTGCCATGGCGTCCATCTTTGTTTCTTTTCGTCCAGACTCGACCGGTGTCAGCCCGCGGCCGACGGCGGCGCAGGTGACGAGTGAGAGCAAACCGGTCTGCGTGCCAACGCCCCCGAGTCCTGGACCGCGATTGAGATGCCATAAAGATGGCGGACTGATTCTCACACACACACACACACACACACACAGCAGGTTACGAGTTTTCTGTTCAAGATGATTTTTCTTCCCAACCGGTTTCCATCTGTTTATCGTTGCGTGATGGCGGAACAAACTTGTTCGGTGTGACGCTTTGAGAGGTGTTGAATGACGTGCGGCCTTTCACCTCTTGAAGGCAGACAGGTGAGAGGACGACAGGTGAGAGGACGACAGGTGAGTGGACGACAGGTGAGTGGACGACAGGTGAGAGGACGACAGGTGAGTGGACACACGGACGGTCCGGTGGAAAAATGGACGACTCTTCAACAAAATGCAAAGAGATGGCTGGAGACTGAAAAAGTGACAGGCAGTAACACACACACACACACACACACACACACACACACGACATATAGCTACATCTGCAGAAACACACTGCTACAGACACACACACTCCAAAACCCACTTCTTGTTTCCATGGCAACCGAGCGCACAGGAATCCTCGTTCGGATAAAAAAAAAATCCTCGTTCCAGTCCAAACCAGCCGGCTCTCCTGAAATGAACTGGTGTGTGTGTGTGCGTGCGTGTGTGTGTGTGTGTGTGTGTGCGTGTATGTGCGTGTTCAGGCGTGTGTGTGTGTGTGTGTGTGCGCAGCACCTTTTGAAATAGGCCCAGATGGAAACTGCCGCCGCTCGTACAGCAGCAAACTTTCTCAGACGCGCAGAGGAAGCCGCTCGTTAGTCGGGACATAAGGACGGCGACGGCGCTCGGTCTGTCCGACCCGACGCCAGACCAACGGGCCGGACCGGGCCGGACCGGACCGTGAATATTCATGCTCTCCATGGTGCAACTGGGTGCAAAAGTTTACGCCCCCTCTCTCCATTAACTAAATATAAAAACACGCGTGTTCCATCATCATTAACCAGAGCAGAAAATGAAATTTTCAGTGACGCACTAATCAATATTGATTATTGATGAGGAACTCACATCTGCGGTACACGGCGTTCCTGCTCCCTGTGAAACACGAGGCGCGGCATAAACAAATGCGGTTCCTGTGTCGACGCCTTCCAGACGGGCCCCCGAGCGCGACTCGGTTCCTCGCGGCCGACGGCTGAGGCGGAGTTAAGCGGCACCGCGGCAGCCCGGCCCGGCCCGGCCCGGCCCGGCTCTCAGCTGCGTCTAGCTGATGAGGTTGTGATTTCTGTGACGGTATCCATTACTACCCTGAAAAATAGCCTCAAATTGGAAATTCCATTAAGTCTTGGCCAGCTGCCTCGAGAGCGGCGACACGGCTGCACGCCGCCGCCGCTCTCATAAAGAATATATTAAGATGAATTAAGGCGGCGGATTATTGGGTGCTGCTTTGTGGAAAGGGCTGCTCATATCTGCGCCTGTTTTTTTTTTTCCTTTTAAACCTCCAGCCCTCCATCTACTTCACTTCAGCCACGTCTACTTTTAAGAATCAAAAAGGTGTCTTTTCCCAGCATGCACCTGTGGAGAGGTTACAGGTGGGGTCACCTTATAATTTGCAATATGGCATCCGGGGCCAAAAGTAACATTTCCCCTCTGATTTTAATTTTTCACAAACCTGAAAATGAGAAGTTGGGAACTAGTGAGCTGCTCATAAAGGTTAAAACTACAACTACTACAGTAAAATGCTGCTGACGCAGTAATTATACACAGATATGTTTATTATATTTCATTTCTGCCAAATGATCCTCCACAGGAGACCTTTAAGACCATTTTTAAATCTTGTGTATTTGTACTTTTTACGTGGTTTTAATGCAAAGCGTCCGGGTCCCGTGGGAAAACCAGCGGGGCTCCGTAATGGAGCCCTGGGGCGCTCCCTGCCCGGGACCGTTCCATTCCTACCCGGTCAAATTTAGCTTGGCATACGAGCGGCTCATTAGCAGCTGCGCTCGCAAGGTCGACCCGACGTTCCGGGAGGAACCGGGTCTCCTTTAAGAATGACGACTTAATGATCTGATTTGGACGCCGCGCGGCGGCGCTTCGTTAAATCGGAGCGCGAGTCGCTGGTAATTATTCGGGCCGTTACTTCACGTGGGTTAACACGCGTGTGAAGTCGAAGATAAAGGTTGTTCTGGTGCCAGCGCGAGCAGCTGGCGGCGCCCCCCCCCCCAGATGATTTCACTTTTAGATGTGCAGGGGACGTGAACCTTCTGCTCGGGGGGGGGGATCATGGACCTGCGGTGGCCGGGGAGTCAATCTCTACATTATGAGGACATTTTGTCCTCGGCTGGTGATTTCCAAAGAGGAGGTGCGAGGTGAAAAAGTACTCGCTGCCTTCACTTAAGTCCTACTGAAGTAGAAGTACATACATACTACCAGCAACATGTACTCAGGTGATCACAGTCCTGCAGTGAAATGTGCCCTGTGACAGATTTCTGAATATATCTGGAGCGTCAACACGCCTCATTTCTGACGATAATCACCGGCGTCGCCAACTTTTCCCAGCTGTCAACCTCTCACCCCCGCCCCCCAACCGGAACGTGAATAAATTACGCTTATAGATTATTAAGATTAGGATTTATTCACGGGTGAAGTCGTTCTCTCGGCTGATTTGCCGTCGGGTTCTGTCCTCGTTTACTCCACAGCGCGAGAACCGGGGGTGACGGATGCGTCTGACAGGCGGCGAGAAAAGCTCATCGGCAGGCGGCGAGCAGAGGCGCGGAGATCGACGGCGGCGTTTGCGAATCAGCTGCTGCAGACGTACACAAACAGCAGGAAAACGACGACAACACGAGAAGTTCGTATCCTGCGTTTCTGGATTCTGTTAAAATCGCCGCCGTATATTTTTAATTTCGGCGAACCGTCTCCTCCTCGCGTACGTGGTTCGAACGCCTCCCTGGCGTTCGGTCTCTCGTGTCCCGTCCGTCCTTCAGATCGACGCGCTGGAGTCACGCCGGCGTGATTGTTATTCACAACCTGACAGGAGGTTCGACGCAGAGCGCGAGACGAGTGTGACATGCGATTAAAATAAGAACAACAGCGGTGACGTGGCGGTGAGAACGGAGGAGGACGAGCGTCGTACGGGCGACAGCGCGGCATCAAAGTAAAAAAAAAACAAAACATGGCGGTCAGCTGACCGACAGCGGCCCCAGGGTGGCCCCCACCCACCCACTTTGTGGCCGAGGGCCCCAGTCGCCGTTAAAAACCAACTTAAGTGGGACCGACTTTACGAGCCACCGTCAAACATGTCCGTGCGTTTCCACGGTAACGGAGTCAAGTGATGCTGCGTTCGGCGTCGAGTGTTTAAACCATCAAGACACACACACACACACACACACACACACAGAGCTCTTCAATCCCACTGAGCCGCTTCTTTCCAAACCGTGTTGTTTTTTCGGGGGAGGGGTTTCATCCGTCTCACTTCACCCCCCCCACAAGTTACATAAAGAGCCCCCACCACCTCCACTTCCACCTCCACCTCCACCTCCGACTGATGAGGAGGAGGTGGAGGATGGCCAGTGTGATGTCAATATTTTCAGTCCCAGCTGTTAAAACAGCAGCGGTCCAATGATAAACCGATAACGGGTCCAGATGTCGGGCTCCCGCTCGGCGAGGGCGTTCGCTCGGCTCGTGTGTTTGCTCCCGCGCTAATCGCGCCGCGCAGCCTGACCGGGATTACGGCTTAATCTGCGTCTGGCGCGGCAGTTAAAGGGCCGTTCCCTTCAAAGGACGCGACGCTGGCGTGCGGCGAGATCCCCGGCGTCAGGAAACGATAACATCAGTGCCCAAAAACGATCTGAACATTTCCTGAGATCAATCAAAAAAAATTTTAAAAAAAAAGGAAGTGCAGTACAGAAAACTTCATTTACACACTCAGTACTACATCTACTAGTCCGGTTCTAGGTGCGATCAGGTCCAGAAGGTGAGAAGACTTCCGTCGCCACGGCGACCAGAGGAAAGCTTCTTTAAACGTCACAGGATTTCTGCTCCTCGTTAAAACTTCCAATCGATTATTTCGGCTGCTGAAGTTTTTTTAAGCTCTCAGTGAGCGACCTACTTTCTCAGCGGCTGTCAGAAGTTCGGCACCGGCGCCGGCGCCGATTACGGGTCGCGGTTCTGATTCGCCCGATTGTGTTTGGGTTTTTTTTTTTTGGCGCGAGCGTAGCGTAGGAGGCGCGGCTGCGACACAAAACCATCGCTTTTAAACGTTTTATGAATAAATCACGTGACATCACGTCGCCGGTGTCTGAGGCGGTTCTGGTCCGAACAAGTCTCAGCTCACACGGACCGGGACGCACAACGAGGACCCACACATACAGGGTGGTAGCGTCAGGTGTCGTCGCAGCACGACAACGCCGACACAACACGCTCCGCGACAAAGCGTCGTCGCGAGGAAGACGAGAAAAACAGAGAGAAGATGAAATAATGTTTTGTGCCCCACTTTAACGGCGTTGAGAAGGTGTGTGTGTGTGTGTGTGTGTGTGTGTGTGTGTGTGTGTGTGTGTGTGTGTGTGTGTGTGTGTGTGTGTGTGTGTGTGTGTGTGTGTGTCTGACGAGCAGCTCCGAGTCAAACCTCGACCCAGTTTCACAAATGTGTCAGCGTCTCCACAAAGTTCCCACGCTGCAGTCGACGGTCGTGGCTCTTTTTTTTTTTTTTTTCCCCACTGCTGCTGAAATAATCGTCTATCAGCTGATTCCAAACAGGAAACAAACAAAACCCAGAGAGCTGATTGGTCGGCTTCACCACGTCGACGGCTCCGCGTACGGACGGGTCGGAGATTGATCCAGAGAGTCACCCCCCCCCAGGAAAGTTTGGATCAATAACTGATGATTTGCATAAAGTCTGGGTTGAGACATTCATCAGAATCTGTGAACGGACCCGCGATGACATCATCCCTCAGGTGTAGCAGACACGTGATGTCATCGTCTCGCTCAGGTGACGTACGGTGGAGACGGATTCATCAGGATTCAGGCCCGTTGCCGCCTCTGGACCCGTTTACCTGGACCAAGAACCAAGACCAGAACCCGGCGGATCCGCTGTGGAACGAGCTGAGAGAGACGACCAGACATGAAGAAGAAGAAGAAGAAGAAGAAGAAGCCGTTTAAGTTTATTGCTGCCGAAGGAGATCGGACCGGTTATTAAACCCGGGTCCGCGGGCGCCGTTAATGTCTCCACCAGCACTGGGAAGGTTTAACGAGCGCGCCCCAACAAACACACAACCGTTTCATAACCGTTTGTGCGTTATTAGTCCGAGCGCCTTGTGTTCGTTCAGACCAGAGGCTCCAGATGCGGATCGGATCCTGTTTTATCAACGCGCAGGATCTGCCGACAGAACCAGAACTTTCCCCGTCGCCCCTCGTTCCTTTAAGCTGTTGCTGTACATCTCACCCTGCTCGTACGTCCACGGAAATATTGATGAGATCCATTGATTATGTGGAAGAAACTGATCTCTCTCTGAGTCCAGGTGTGTGTGTGTGTGTGTGTGTGTGTGTGGGGGGGGCTTTCACACATCTCATCATCGTGTCATCATAAAGTAACCCCCGCCCCCCTCCCACAATCCTTTGTGCTCCTCGACACCCTCAATCACACGAGTCTGTTATTGAATTTTGCAGCCTGAATATGACTGGAAACACACACACACACACACACGTCCATCACAACCGGCAACACAGCGCCGCAATTTCATCAGTTTCCAAAACAAATTCAACAGAGCAGCAGGAAAAAAATTGCGTTGGACATTTTTGTCCCACGGGAAAACATTCCAAAAAAAAAAAAAAAAGTTTGAGAAGACGGCTGTGAAAAATAGCAAACACGAGGGTAACGGCACGACGACGTGATTCATACGCACGGAGGAGACGAACGAGGCTGGAGTCAGAACCGATCCGACTCGGTCCAAACAGAAACCTGAAACTGAGACGAGACCGTCCCTGAAACCGAGACCCCCCCCCGGGAAAACCGGGCCGGTGGTTCCTCTGATCGTCTGGTTGTGTAAATTTCAAAAGGCGTCTTACTTGTCTCCTCAATTCAAACACAACTCGCCACCTGTCACCATCCAACAATATGAAGAAATGCTCCGTGTCCTTGGGAAAAATCTAATTATCGACTGTGGGAGATTTGCATGTGTGCAGGAGGGGGGGGGGCTGGAAAATAAACAACCTCCTCTTCATCCTCTTCATCCTCATAACAAATGACATGAAGGGATTTTAGAGGGCGAGCGTGAGTCGTTTCTCTCAGTTTTACTTCCTGGTCCTTCTTCTTTCTCCCGTCAAAAATAAATCAGACGAGGAGCAGGAAATAAGAAATGAAAGAAAGAGGGGGGCAACGCAGACATAAAAGGGGAACAAAGACGACAGCGAGCGGGAGCGAGGGATCAAAGGTGGAAAGAAAAATCGAAGAAACGTCAGACACGCACGACAGCCGGCATCACACACACACACACACACACACACGCCTGTCATTCATGTGTCTCCTCAAAACATCCGACACACTGAACTTCTGACCTTCTTCAACACGACGAGTCTGTCAGAAGATCTGTCAAGAAGAGCCTCACAAACGTGGAAGTATCCAGTGGAACCAGTGGAACCAGTTGGGTCCGCTGTGTAAATGCATTCTGTGCATAATCTGAATTTAAACAGATGAGCTGTTCTTCATGCAAAGTTTGTTTTTGCCTCCGAGCGGGGCTTTAAATCTAAATGTACTTCGCCCCCTTCTCCCCTCGGGCAAAGTTTTCCATCCAAATTTAGCTTTGTGAGGATTTCAGAGCCGGCTGTTTGAGACAGAGGGACGCGTCCCTGTGGATGCATCCCGGGAACGTCAAACCGGGAAGCAAAGAGAATATTGGAGGGATTCCTTACCTTGTGTTTCCCTGGGAATGCCTGGGACGCCCAGGAGGAGGAGGAGGAGGAGGATGTGGGCCACCCCGACCTGGACGAGGACCTGGACCCAGGTGTTGGCAGGAACGTGAATGAAACATCAAAAAACAGTGTCGGGTAATAAGTAAAGCACATTAAACAGTTATTATAAAGAACCTCAATAAAAAAAACAATAAGCATCATCTGGAGAAATAAGGTCCCTGACCACAAAAAAGACGGATCCAGAACCTGGATACGCATGTGAACAGTCATCTCATATCTTATAACTTTTATAACAAATTCTGAATGCTGAGGTCAAAGGTGAAAAGCTTCAGACAAACCTGGACTGTCAGTTAAATGAAAACACACTGCAGTCAGACGTATGAGCCCAGAACAGAACAGAAAACAGAGACACCCGAGTCTCCTCGGTTCCTCGCGTCCCGAGAGGTGAATCCCAACATTCACTGTAACGACTTGTGTCACCGCTGAGGTTCAACCGTCACAGGAAATCACACAAATGTCAGCGGCAGCAACAGCGTGGATTCACCTGACAGGTGAAAGGGGACGGAGGCTCCTGTCTGACTGACTGACTGACGGCCGCTCGATGATGTCATAGACGTGTCACCGTTCACCCTGTTCCTCCGGGTGCTTTCTGAAAAATAAAAGCAGTGGATGTTCAGACTAATGTTCACTCTGTGACAATGAGGAGTTTACAGGTGCATTGATGTCACTTAGTACAAGTACTGTAGTTGGACAGGCCGGTACAGACCACACCATTATTTAAACACTGCACTTTCTGCAGGAGTCCTGTTTAATAATAGTAATAATAGTAATGTGTACAATACTCAATTACAAAATGCAAATATATTAGAATTTATAACAATGGAAAAAATAATTAAAATTATAGTGTTCTGTTCTTAACTGCTCCAACTCCTGGATTTCCCTTCTGGACAGCACTAAAAACAACTTTGTCAATTTTTGTGTATTCTCCTTTTAGCTCCTTAGCTGCTAAATGCTAAATTCTCTTTAGCAGCTACTCGTGTACTCGACACTTACAGTTGTGAGCAGCTGTCCATAAGTTTAGTAGTTATTCTTTTTTTACTTCATCCATTTACTCTGACTTTACATTCACGTTTCTCAGTGGAAATAGGCTATTTTTCTTTATTTGAACCGTGTGCATGCTAACGCTAAGCTAGTTAGCTAGCTTTTAGCGCCCAACTGCGCACTTAGCATAAAACCTGTGCTCCATCTCAGAGTCACAACATCGTCAAAAATACTTACAACATATGCGCATCTATGTAGATTCTCAGTCAGACAGGTCAGTGTCGAGTTTGAAAGAGTTCTCTAAAGCAACCGGACTTGATATTTTTCAAGAAAACGTTTCGCAGCAGTTTTTTTTCCACACCCTGCGCATGCTAGCGATTAGCCACATATTAGCAGCGACCTGCGAACTCGCTGCATCTCCATAATTCAGTCAAATCTGGATTCGAAAACACAAACTTTTAAATTCAGTGCGACTCACACTTACCGTGGATGTTGTTATTTCCGACGTCCATCGCGAGGAAACGCCCACAGATCCGTGTAGAACTTAGAGAATAAGAACCGCATTTTAAAAAAAATCCCAGCGTTGTTCCGTTTCCCTCGGTTTTAAAGTGACCCGGGAATCGTTACTCAGCACATTCACGCTACAACGCAAACAGGAGCTGCTAAATGATGACTCAGCTCTTTTAATGAAGACAATTTGTCGAAATGTTAACAAGTACAAACTTTAAAAGGAGAGAAGGCGCGGTTTGAAGGCCACACGCTGACGTCACCGGCAACACGGCGCCATTCTTGATACGGTCACCCCCAAAGCATTATGGGAAGTGTCGTTCCAAAACGAACTATCGCGATCCCCGGAAATAAACACAACCGGACTGAAATAATTAGCTAATACTACTTTATACTTTGTCATGGTGTAACTCGTGTTGACTTTGTATTGTCTGACAGAATGCAGCGTGTACTTTAGGCTAATTGGAGGAGTTTACTGAGAAGCACATGGAATACTTCCTGTAGTCAAAGAAAAAATATAAATAATGAAGTTTTGTTCGTCAGACTCCTTATTCAATAACACTGTGGGAGACACAGGTATATGATGTAAGGCTGTCTGAACCCGTGGCTGCTTTATTATGAAACCTGTTTCTTATTTAGCAGCACTATCAGGGCTTCTCTGGGGCTATCTCCATTATTTACAGTTCAGCAGAAATCTATGTTTAACAGTCTGGATCTTTTAAAAATACAATCTAAATTTTAGTTGAAAGAAAACCACAGCCACAGTCTTTCTGACTCAGTAATAAAAAAAAAAAAAACACCCACACATCATTATCACTGTAATTATGGCGAAGTGTCTGCTCATGCTGAGATGACTCCGGGTTCATCACGCAGATCTTTCTGCAGATTTCCGTTCAGGCTGCGCGTCGTGTTTCTCCGTCTGCTTGCCAGGTTTCATCAGCGCTTTGTGGGACGCACGGTGGAAACACGGCATGTACTGTAAATGAACGGACAGGAAATGGACAGCTGGGCAGTTAAAAGTAAATTTAACTGTCAAGGACCTGTGTGTGTGTGTGTGTGTGTGTGTGTGTGAAGGGGGGTTATTATAAAATGGATTAATTTCCTGAGAAAGCCACAAACTGCAAATTACGGCGTCATTATCATCAGCACGTTGGGGGGGTGATTAAAAGTTTCGGTGTTTGTCTGAATCGGCCCACTCGAGTGTGGAAATGTGTGAGAGAGCGAGAGCGCCGCGTTTATGATTCACTGGATCTGACAAGGCGACACAATTTAACTACAAAGCAATTGGCAATTTTTGGCCTGAATGCACGAGTTGACAGCGTCTGCGGCGGCGGCTTACTTCCAACTGTCTCTGCTGCGGCTTTTCTTTTTATAGAGGGAGGAGTGACACAACGTCCGCGGCCTTTTCTGTGACGAAAAAGATCTAAAAGCAACGAGCCGCTCGATCGATGGCGCCGCCGTTTCCACGCCGGACGCCCCGTGCAGGGGTTACACTGATTGTACTGTGCAGAACTCAGCAGGGAGTTTTTCAGGTTTAGCTTTCCACTGTTAATAATTTATGAGCCCTCCATCTAAAGCTGAAGTTTGCAGCATGTTGTTATTACAGTGTGTACAGTGGTTTTGAAGAGCTGTAACTGTAACAGAGGAAATGAGCGAAGAACAGACATGTAGACCAGAGTTCTGATTTAAAACAATGCAGATGTGATGGAAAACACACAAAAATACCTCAGCACAATACACACAGAAAATAATGAGTAAAAGAAACAGGAAATATAGAATTATAAGGTTTTTTTAATAGGGGTGATTTTATATTTTAAATAATTGCTCTTGTAAATGTTTTGTTTATTCTGTTGGAGCAAATGTTAATTAACATATTTGGAAAGTCTCTGTATTTGGCATGAGCAGCTGATTCAGCCTCCCCTGTTTGCTGCAGGTGGTGTCATGGCGTGGAGACAGTTTTCTTGGCTTCACTCTGGGCCCCTTAGCACCAGCTGATCCAGAACTGAACGGCCCGGCCTGTCCGAGCGTCGGCGCCGACCGTGTTCACCACCTTCCAATACGTCCAGCGTGAAGACGAGTCTGCAACCGGTTCCATCTTCCTGAAATCAGGTCCGTCCAGTGAGTCACACACTCGTGACCCACCTTCCTCTTTGTCGCTGCCGTCGGTCTTTGTCCTCATGACCGTCTCATCTCACTCTGACAGCCGGTTTGTTGCTGACAAATGCTGCTCAACTTCCCACCACGTGCAACTTTCTAATGATGACCAACCTCATTCAAAGTTCATCCATTTCCACAAAGTCTTAATTTCACATGATGAAAGTTTACATTTCAGTCTGTTCTGTGCCGTATCTGCTGGTATATCTCCACTTCCACCAGCTCTCGGTTCGTGGTAGCTCCCTGCAGCAGCGGGGGAAAAATCATTTTTCATCTTTCTTTCAAGATTTAATCTGTGTCATCTCCAAACCTCTGCACGACTCAGCCCTCTCTGTCCTGCTGCCACTGCAGACGTGTCTGAACAAAGCTCGACTCGCCCCTGAACTCGCCGAGACATTTACTCCATCTCGGTTCAGGGGGAAAGAGGTTTCACTAAAGGCCACTAAAAACATAAATATTGACTAAACAACAATATTGGATTGGGTTTTTTTCTGAGCACTATCCTCAAACAGTCGAGCATACGGTCGTGTTCCAACACTGGATCGCTCTTGTCATTTGCTTTTAATGCAAATGTCAGAGACATTTTTGAAGGACTGGTTGATCCTGAGACGTTTCACTCGAAACCGCGATGAAAGCCATTAAAGTCATTCTGGACTTCATCGTCTGCTGACTGTGAACGTGCTCGCACAAACTTAATGCTCACAAAACCAGCAGCAAACATGAAGCACCAGAGAACGTTTGTCGCTTATGTTATCAAACTGGTTTTGTTATTAACCGAGCAACGTCTCGCTCAGGCAGAAAACGTCTTTGCAGAAGTGGTTCCTGGGCGTGAATCAGCTGGTGACACAGGATGTGGTTCTGATCTTGATGCAAACGTGACTCGGTCATTCTTCAGCTGAGCGCGCTGTTATTTTCAGTGACATGTGACACCGCTGGAGTGAAAAGACACGTTTCAGCACCACGTGATACATACACAGTTCTGTCAAACCTGCCTGAGTCATTATGCTTCATTATTTTTTAATTTTTAATCTTTAGTGACACTCAGTATTTATCTTTTTTATAGGACCAGGGGGCGATAAAGATGTTTTGGCTTCACTTTCAGGGAGCGTCGTGTCGCTACGCTCGCTAAGATTCCTAAGACTTATCATCAACATCTGCAGTACAACTGCTGCCAGACTTTATGCTAAGCTAACAGCCTCTTTAGTCTTCTCATCTTAACTCAGCCAGACAGATAATAAGTGTAATTCCCCAAAATGTTGAAGTTGTTCCTTTACAGATGGGCTGAGGCTAAGTGGCAGTTTGTGTCGACGACTTTCAGCTGCTGATGAACTGACAGCGAGGAGGCAGAGCTCATTAGAAGAATAACAAAGAACTTTTAAAAATTCATGACCAGACAAAGACACACCTACACACACGCAGAGAGAGAAAAAAGTCAACCTGCAGTCTATGACTGACAGTTATATTCACTAATGATTAACTGGCTGATTATTTCCATGATTAATCATCTGTCTCCTATGACAAAGAAAAGCAGCAAACACGTGATCGGCTGAAACCAGAGAAAGTTTTGAGATTTGTGGTTGAAAACCGACTAAACTGAATATAGATCCAAATAATGAATATTTCTGCCAACTAATGGATTTCTTTTTTTAAACAGAAACCCCTAAATATAATATTTGTGAATACTCCTGTCATTTATGAACAATATATCTTGTTCATGCACAAGAAATGAGACTTTGGAAAGGATGCTACGTGTTAATTGAGAATGAGGAAGGAGAGGGAGGAATATTCTCCAGCAGATGAAACAGTCGTCAGACATGCTGCTGTTAAATATCTGATTATGTGAATCTGTGGGGGAGTTCATTGGCAGCATATGTTGCTGAGTCGAGCAGCCTGTTTCTAATTGTCATCGTTAAACAGCTCAGAGTGTCCCGGTGCTGTGGGTGAATCCAGGACGGTGGTCTGCGATGTGTGGGACGAGGCAGCCCCTAGCTGTTCAGACCCCGTCATTACACACACACACACACACACACACACACAGTGATTTTAATGATTAACTCAGCTTGCACAGCAAATTAGATTTTTAAAAAAATATCTGTTGTGTCCAGGGCAAAGGCTCATTACAAATAAATTATCACAATAATTAACTGAAATTAATTAAATGAAAACTGAATGAAATCTGTTGGAGGGTTTATAATTAAACTGAAAACAAGGAAGTGAAGGGTGTTTTTTTATTTTTATGTGTAAATATCCCGTGTACTCAGAAGTAAAACTACTTAATGGAACTTGTCAGTGTTGAATCACTAAACTCGATTAAATAATAACTTCCTCCTTCCTTTTTTATGAACACGCAGTAAAAATAATATTTATGCAGTGGAGTAAAATCTATAATAAATAAGATAAATACCGCAAATATTAAGTCCTAACGATGAGATGTCAAACGCTTAATCAAGTTCCGTTCCTCCCCTCACCGGAAGTGACGCCCCTCGCCGCGGTCACGTGACGGTGACTCCGCTTCAAATCAGCTGATAAAAGTCGGTTGTTTGTGTGAGCGTTAGCTCGGAGTGCTCGGTCATCGTCGCTGTGAGAACCAGCCGCCGCCGCCATGAGAAGCTTCTCCCTGCTCGTGCTCGCGGCGTTGGCGCTGACCAACGACGCGCTGGTCCGGTAAGAAAAACGAGCGAACCCACCCCGCCCGAGCGACGGTTACACAACGTTAGCACGGCGTTAGCTGACGGTTAGCTGACGGAAACCTGTGTGAGTGTGAGATTGTATGCAGAGAAGTAACTTTGTGTACTTTTGTAAATCCTCCACTACTCAGTGTGTGTGTGTGTGTGTGTGTGTGTGTGTGTGTGTGTGTGTGTGTGTGTGTGTGTGTGTGTGTGTGTGTGTGTGTGTGTGTGTTGTGTTGCGTGCATGTGACCCCCCCCCCTGTGGTCGTCTGGGTCTTGTGACACACATTTGTGACGCAGTGACGCCGCTCACCCGCTTTGCAGGTCATTCATTTATTTATTTATTTATTTATTTATTTTTAAACCAAAAAACTTTATTAGTTCTCTTTTAGGACAGGCCAGACAACAAGTAAAAAAAAAAACAGACACACAACCAATAAAAACAACAAACAAATGATGACGTCAGTGTGTATTGATTATTACTGCAGCTCTAATGATCAGATATTAAAAGTGAACACTGAGCCAGGTGTTGTCTTTACAGTGTGAAGTACTTACACACACACACACACACACACTGCCTGTGTGTGTGTGTGTGTGTGTGTGTGTGTGAGTGAGTGTGAGCAGAAACACAGTGTGACGTCTGCAGCTGTTGTGCGATCGATAAACTCACAGTCACCAGGTGAAAGTGCAGGAAAATCCTCTGGAGATTAATCAACAACGTTCCTTTGTTTCAGGCCACAGACTCACTGGATTATTAATATTAATAATAATAATAATAATAATAATAATAATAATAATAACAGAAGTACTCAGCTGACACCTGACGTCTTCGTCCCGTCCAGAATTCCCTTGAAGAAATTCCGCTCCATCCGGCGCGAGATGTCGGACTCGGGCAGAGGAGCCGAGGAGCTCGTGGCCGACGGACGCGCCCTCAAGTACAACCTGGGCTTCCCGTCCGGCGCCGGACCCACTCCGGAGACGCTCAAGAACTACCTCGACGTGAGTGTCCTCTCAGGACTTATTGATCCGTACCTGATCGGGAAGTGATCAGAACGATGTTTCACGTGGAACGATCAGACTTCCTGTGCGGCAGGAAAGTTCTGACGCTTCAAAATCCACACGAACGAAACCGGAACCGTGGGAAAGGCCCGGTACTGAAGTGAATCTGGGAACGGGTCACAGTTTTTGTTTGTTTGTTTGTTTGTTTACGTCGGCTCAAATGACTCGCTGCTCTTGAGCAACCTCCAGTCACGTGAGGCTCCTGACCCGGTTCTGACCTAAAGCGGCCGATTTATTGACCTGCGTCCTAATGTTTGCTGTGCGAGAAACATAAACATGTTTGTTTGTTTGTTTGTTTGTTTGTTGTCACCAGGCCCAGTATTACGGCGACATCGCCCTGGGCACGCCCCCTCAGACCTTCAGCGTGGTGTTTGACACCGGTTCCTCCAACCTGTGGGTTCCCTCCGTTCACTGCTCGCTGCTGGACATCGCCTGCTGTGAGTTCTGCCGCCGGGCTCTCCGTAAACAAACAAACAAACAAACAATAAATAAATAAATCTTTTTTTTTACAGTGCTCCATCACAAATATAACTCCGCCAAGTCCAGCACGTACGTGAAGAACGGCACCGCCTTCGCCATCCAGTACGGGTCGGGCAGCTTGTCAGGCTTCCTGAGTCAGGACACGTGCACGGTCGGTCTCACGCCCTCGCAGGTTGTTGACGTGCGTGTTGTTGTGTTTTTGTTGTTTTTGCGTGAACTCGTCCGACGTCGTTTGCGCGTCTCCAGATCGGAGACATTTCCGTGGAGAAGCAGGTGTTCGGCGAGGCCGTCAAGCAGCCGGGCGTCGCCTTCATCGCCGCCAAGTTCGACGGCATCCTGGGCATGGCCTACCCGCGCATCTCGGTGGACGGCGTGGCGCCGGTGTTCGACAACATCATGAGCCAGAAGAAGGTGGAGCGGAACGTCTTTTCCTTCTACCTGAACAGGTGAGGCGCCGCGTCGCCGGGGTGGGGGGGGTCGGGGGGGTCGGCGGTCAGCGGTCAGCGCCGAGCGGAACGTGACGTTCTGCGTGTCCCCCGGCTCAGGAACCCGGAAACGGCGCCCGGCGGCGAGCTGCTGCTCGGGGGAACCGACCCCAAATACTACAGCGGCGACTTCCACTACATCAACGTGTCCCGGCAGGCGTACTGGCAGGTCCACATGGACGAGTGAGTGGTTCTGTCGGGGAACGAGGTCTGACAGGAAACACGTAGGTCATGTGACAGGAAATAAGTGTGTGTGTGTGTGTGTGTGACAGGATGGCGGTGGGCAGTCAGCTGACCCTGTGTAAGGGCGGCTGCCAGGCCATCGTGGACACCGGGACGTCTCTGATCACCGGCCCGGCCGCTGAGGTCAAGGCCCTGCAGAAGGCCATCGGAGCCATTCCACTGATCCAGGGGGAGGTGAGGCGAACAGAACCGCACACACACACACACACACACACACACACACACACACACACACACACACACACACACAACATACAGGAAGCAGGTCTGACCTGAACCACGAGGATTAGTTTCACTTAGTTTCACCTCCTTTTTTTTTTCCGTTATCAGATAAGTCCCGCCCTCTTGACCTTGCGTCGGTCGATCGTCGCGGCTCTTTTTTTTTTTGTGCGTTTTGTCGTTGAGTGCGGCGCGTTGTGTTTTCAGTACATGGTGAGCTGTGACAAGATCCCGTCGCTGCCCGTCATCACCTTCAACCTGGGCGGACAGAGCTACAGTCTGACCGGAGACCAGTACGTCCTCAAGGTGAGACACGCGGGTCGGTCGTCCAGCAGGGGGAGACAGAGACGACGCTGTGTGTGTGTGTGTGTGTGTGTGTGTGTGTGTGTGTGTGTGTGTGTGTGTGTGTGTTGCCAAATGAGTTGGAGAGCGTGACGGCGTCTCCGTCTCCGCCCCCCTGCAGGAGAGCCAGGCCGGGAAGACCATCTGTCTGAGCGGCTTCATGGGTCTGGACATCCCGCCGCCCGCCGGGCCCCTGTGGATCCTGGGGGACGTGTTCATCGGGCAGTACTACACCGTCTTCGACCGGGACAACAACAGGGTCGGCTTCGCCAAGTCCAAGTGAGCGAGCGCGACTCCGAAAAAAAGGCGAGAAAACGAAAAAAATTTCCGAGATTTGGGGGAAGAGACGCACAAATCCTGAGCTGCGCACGTTTTCTGTTGCTTTTGCAATCCAACAGTAATTAGCAATAGATTTGAATGCACTGATTTCCAGCAGCGTTGTGGGGTTGTTGTGTTGTGACGGGCCGACGTGTCACGTGATCAGGGATCTGCTGAATGTTCCGGTACTGCCCACTCCAGTTATGTGTTTGGTTTTTTTTTTTAAATCAGGGATTTGTTTTTAAAAAGTTTTAATTTGCAGTTTTTAGCAGGACGTGGTTCCTCTGCTACTGAGTTTGTGATCTTTAATGTGATTGGCTTCAATAAACGACTTTTAAAACACTATTCGCTGTTCGGCTAACGCTGCATGCTAAGCTAAGGCGCCGTGATGTCATTTCCTGTAAACGTGAATCTCCACGAACTTTATTATTCCCCTCACACACACACACCACGATGATAATAATAATAATAATGATCCTCTCAGCTGTTTAGTATTCTTTAGTCTGATCACTCGTATTGATCCAAGCTGAGCGGGGACAGTGTTTGTCATTTCACAACCAGGAAGGAAAAGTCTCATGACGAGAGGCGATCAATATCGATCTCCGATCGGGCTCCCGACGGGCGACGACTGATCAATACTGACCGACGCGTGAAAGATCAGAGAAACTGCAGAGCTGCTGCTTCTTCAGAACAAAAATGTTTGACCTTTTTATTGACGACTTCACAGCACAGACGTCAACGTGATGATGCCATTTACGGGGGATTTATAACTGATCAATAAAAGGTTCCAGATTTATTATCAACTACAACAGCGATTAGTCAACAGGAAACTCAATAATATAATCGTCTGATTGAAGCTCAGACGTTTTGCTGATGATCGTGTTTTATACGACAAACAATTATTGGTATTAATCAATAAAGGATCGTCCGTTCACAACAGAACCTCTTGGTTTATCTGAGGATCCCCAACCCCTGGTCCGCGGGCCAGAAACAGGCCGGCGAACACACGCTGCAAATAATAAGTCTTCACACAACCCCCAATCACACAACAACAACAACACACATGATATTGGGAACAACATTATTAATAATAATAATAATAATAATTTACTTTTGTGTGTTCGTGTGCGAGCCGACGACCCAAACTACCGATCCAGACCCGAGTTGTGTGATCATCTTATGAAGGAACAGTCTCCTCAGTAGAACCGTTCTGGAGGAGTCTGATGGGTTCCCGTCGTGTACAGTATATTTACAGTATATTTACAGTATATTTGTCCAACACTCGTACAAATACTTCTTTTTTTTTTTTAAGTGCCGTGTTCTCAGATACTCACAGTAGAAAGTAAAAGTACCTTTTGGATCCTGGAGGTTCTGCAGTGATCCAGAGAAGATGATCACAGCTCCGCCGCTGCCGCCACTCTTCCGAAAAGAGTGGAGAAGAAGGAGCCGTGAGTTTGACCTCTGACCTCTGGGGTCAGCCCTCCTGCTCCTGGCCTCCCTTCTCTTTCTCTGAGCCGGTGTTTCCGGGCTCCTGCTCCTCTCCGGGCCCCGCGCTCTGGTTCTCCTGCGCGCCGTCGGACTCCCTCAGCGGTGCGGCCGGGTCTCTGACCACCCCCTCCATCTCCACCTCCCCCTCCAGCTCCTCCTCGGTCTCCTCCTCCACCCGGCCCACGGTGTCGGGGATGATCTCCACCTCGATGTCCGAGGAGTCCTCGCTCTCCTTGAACCACACCGTCTTCTGGCCCTCCTTCCTGCGCTGCCGGCTCAGGATGGACCTGGCGCCGCGCTCGTCCCCGTCCCCTCCGCCCCTCCGGGACGGCCTCACCGAGGGGCTCCCCCTGGGGACGTGGTTGGCGTAGACGCCGCAGGAGGAGCAGTGACGGCTCCGCCTCTCCAGGGGAATGACCCGGCCCCGGGCCAGGGGGAAGGTGCACCGCCTGGGGGCGGCGTTCCAGCGCCGGGTGTCGCCCTCGTTCTGGAAGCCGTCGTTGGTGTACTGCAGGGAGTCCCTGTGGCCGGCGCGGGGCCGGTCGGACTTCAGGCAGGGGCCCAGGCACTGCGGCGGTTAATGAAGCGGCGTTACGGACGTGGTTCAACACAGAACCCCTCTGTGGGTCAGCTGATTAACATTCATCAAAGCAGCTGAGTCAGTTATTACAGTGAGGAGGCGACTGACGCTGAGAGGAAAGACTTCATTCACCCCTCGATTTACAAACGTCTGTGTTTCATTCAAATGCGTGTGTTTTTTACTCTCATAACTCCTGGTAATTTACAGTGTGCTGGGAGGTTTTAGCTTAGCTTAGCATAAAGGCTGGAAGCAGGTAGGAACAGTTAGCCTGGCAGAGTCTGATTTAACCTGGACAGTATAGGAACAGAAATGTAAAAAAACTATTTTCATCTATTTTTGTCCAAACATGATTAAACTCCCTCTAAAAATCGTCTGCTTGCCCCTCTTCTATGCTAAGCTAAGCTAATCACCTCCCGCCTCGAGCTGGCCCAGCTCGCCGACCCACCTCGCACAGCTTGTCCACGCCGGCGTTGCCCTTCCACAGGCGGGAAACCAAGAAGCCGATCACGATGAGGCAGAGCACCAGCAGCGCCGCCATGACCAGGCCCAGCAGAGCCATGTCGCCCGGGCGGTAGCCGACGTTGGAGGGGGATGGGATGGCAACGGCTGCGGAGAAGGACGGGGGTTTAGGTAAATACGTTGGGGACTACTTTCAGCGGCGGATGAATCGACTTTTTTTTGGTTTAGTATAGCAGAGAGCAGCTCTGAGGGTCTCACCAGGGATGACCTGAACGGAGAGGGCCGCTGTGCCGTACTCCCCCGTCGTCACGTCCACCGCTCTGAGCTGCAGCCACGGGGGGGAAATAAAAAAAAGTTTTACAACTCGTACATGATTTTTTTATGTGCCGGTTTCGGCGAATCCGGTCACCTGAAGGGCGAAGGACTCGGTCTTCACGACTCTCTTCAGGATCATGAACCCGTCGGAGGTCACGTTGACGTAGCTGCTGTACTGAACCTCGTATTTCACGTCTGGATTCACACCCTGACGCACAAAACACAAAAAGATTGTGGGACAAAAACAACTAACCTGCAACAAAAGCCATCTTGGCTGTTTACTTCAGGCTAGCAGGACCAGGGCTCCTGTCTGAATGAGCTAATTCTGCACCTTCGGTGGTCACATGATAAAAAAAACGACCAATCAAATCTGATAAAAACCAACACGTAGAAAGTTTTGTGACTTTGCCCCAAAATGAGGTTAAATAAGCTAATTTCCGCTAATGCAACGACGCGATTGGCTCCTTAAGTTTCCTGCTCTAAAGCTGATTGGCCTGTCGGGGGGGAGGGGCGGGATATGTGTCGGCCATCTTTGATGTCACCGAGTCTTCTCTTCGGGATGTTAGCGAGCTAACGCGCTAAACAAAGATTAGCACGGTGAGCGTTACACCCTGTTATCGCCATGTGTTAGCACTGTTAGCGTTTAGCGCTTTATAAAAACATTTGGGGCGCTCACTCCGGCGAAGTCCTCGTCCCGGGCCCGGACCCTGAAGGGCCGGTTGGTGCTGCGGTCCCGGAGGATCATGCTCTCGGGGACGGAGTTGCTGTAGATGAATCCCTCGTAGCGCTCCTTCTCGAAGCGAGGAGGGTTCCTGCTCCTCTTCATCACCTCGACGGTCACCTGCGTCACCGCAAACTGGTCCCTGTTGGTCACCTGAGACGCCTGACGCCCCGGAAACATGGACGAGGTCCGGCTTTATTGATCTCAGATCTAAAACGACGACCACACCCGTCTTTCCAGATCGGATCAGAATCATTTCTTTACCAGAACCGTGAGAGTGATCGGGCCGGCGATGTCGGCCGCTTTCGTCATGGTGATGTTTCCTGTTTCTTCATCGATCTGGAAAATATTTCCTTCATTTCCTGAAGAGGAGAAAAAAAAAGATCAGTGTGTGTAAATATTCATTATTTCTTACACATAAACTCGAATGGCGTGGCCAAAATATTAGGAACACCTCGGACCTCGCAGTATCCTGTAGCTGATGTGTTCGCTCCGGTTCTTGTCTCCGTCCTTGGCGAACACCGGGCCGGGCTCCAGCACCAGCGGCCCCTCCTGTGGATCAGAATCATCACAGCACACGTTGTTGTTGTTGTTGTTGTTGTTGTTGTTGTTGTCGTCCCCACGTCTACGCGTTCGTTCGCGCGCCGTCGAACACGAGGCGACAGCCTTCGCTGTTTTGTGACAGTTTCATCAACACCTTCCTCCTCCGCCTGCGAGGAGGGTGTGACGACAACTTCCGTCTGCCGGGTAACGCAACACGCTTGTATCCCAGCGGCTGGACAACGATGATGCCGTGACCTACGACCCCTCGGAGGAGCACGTCGAACCTCTCACCTCCTTCTCCGTCAGGTTGACTTTGGCCCTGTAGCCCGTGCTCACGCACAGTTTGGCGTTCCCCAGGTTGGTCCTCAGGCATGGCTGGAACCACGGCGGCCGGTTGTCCACGTCCCTCACGTGGACCGTGACGGTGGCCACGGACGTGAAGAAGGGCCGGTCGGAGGCCGAGCCGTTGAACGTGTCCTGCGGCGGCGGGTCAAAAGGTCAGGGGGGACGGGGAGGGGCCGAGCCGACCCGGGCGTCAGTGTCCTCGGGATTTACCGTACCTGGACGTGTAAAATCAGAGAGATCTTCTGCACGACGTCGTAGTCCAGGATGCTTTTCACCAGGATCTTCGGACTGTTGATGTTCTCCAGGCGGAAATATTTATCCTGAGGAGAAAAAAGATTTATGTCACAAACCGGGAAATTAAACCGCAATAAAAATGCGCCTCAATGAGACGAGAAGAAACGCGACTGAAGAAGGGAGGACGTGTCCGCCGGCTCCAGCAGAACCGGTCTCACCGTCGCAGACTCCAGGCGGTAGAACAGAGGTTCTGAGTCCACGTCCGTGGCCTCGATCAGCCCGACGCTGGAGTTGATGGGCGTGAGCTGCGGGAGACAAAACGTCCGAGTCAGCGCCTCGTCCTGGAGCGAGACCCGAGTGACGGCCGGCGCCGCTCACCTCGTTCACCTCCAGCACGTAGTGGGTTTGCGCGAAGTTGGGCGGGTTGTCGTTCACGTTTTGGACCAGCACCTCCACGGACTCGTTCACCTCGGGGAGAGGAGGCGGGGCTCAGGTCGGATTTTGTCGCGGCGAACGAAGACGAGCGCGTCGTCGTTGTGTTTTATTGTGCGACTCTACTCACTGATCTGGAGCCAGCTCTGCTGCACTGCACCCACACCAGCAGAGCCGCACTGGACAACGACTCCACAAACAAACAAACAAACAAACAACAGTCAGCGACAACGCACTCATCAGCTGCTGGTGCCAGAAAACAAACGAGGATGTAAACAAAGACAGTTATAAACCTGGAGCGAACTCACAAACATGTAAACAACCTCACACCTTTACGTTGTTTTGTAAACAGCTGTTTGAGGACGGGTCTGTATTTTACAATTCATTTCCTCGTAATTTCTGAAAAACGAGCCGCTCATTATGATGTTTGTTCATATTATTATCAGAGAGCGGCTACCAAAACATTTCTCAGATAATAATCCTGCGCCCTTTGCACATTAATCTAATTTATTTTTAGCAGCCAATAACAATTAAGTGCGGAAATAAAAAAAAAAAAAGAGAATTAAACAGGCCACAAACTTCATAATGTGTCCCCGTCACAAACCTCTTGTTTTTTAATAAATCTCACAAACCTAAAATTTAATTATCTCATAAATATCAGAGCTCGTGTTCCGTCCCGGAGTTTCTGGTCCAAAATCTGCAGGATTAAAGCAGAAGGTTCTGGTTCTGTTTGTTACCTCGTAGTCCAGGCCCTTCTTCACCATCAGCACGTTCCCCTTCAGGTAGAACAGCTCCTGCGGGTTCACGGTGACCTTCAGGGTCACGTCGGCGCCGGAGCTGATCTGGACCACCTGGACGTCGGCCGTGCTGTTCTCCGGGACCGCCACGGGACCGGGCGGCACCGTGCAGACTGAGCCCGGCCAGAACCGGCAACAAAACACAAGCGTCCCGCCGGGTGTTATTCTTATATGATCACACGATCTCGCAGCCTCATCTTCGCCCCCACCGCCCCTCCGCGGGACCCACGGCTGTACTCACGTCGTTGGGCCGGACAAACCGCACAAAAGCAGAGTGCGACGACGCGCAGAGGAGCCGGTCCGCGGGTCCGGATCTCAGGTCCATGTCCCGGTTTCAGAGGCGCCAGCGAATGGAGTGGAGGAGGACGAGGAGCCCCGTGGTACCAGCTGGTACCCGACCACATAATGCCCCGTCTGTGCTGCCCGGCGAGTGGGAGTCGACCACAGTCGCGATGTTTGTGACTTCATCTCACGGGCGCACATCGCGGGGAGCGGCGGCCAGCGGCGGGGCCCGCGGCCCTCCCACTGACATACTTGCATCTGCTTCTGTGTCGGCCCCGGTGCATTCTGGGAGGAGCCCGGCCGAGGAATGTTGGCAGCGGGGAAAACATTTCTCGCGTGTTGTGGGATTATTCTGCCCGTGAATGTGACAGTCACCGGTGACGAGTACACGCAGTACTGTACACGCAGTACTGTACACGTCATACATGTACATGTACACAGCGTTATTACGTGAGAATGTACAAATACGATGCGTTTGTCGGAGAAGACCAATAGAAATGGAGGACAGGTGCTTCACTGCGCCGTGATTGGCTGAGAAGCTTCGTTGAGTGAGGGGACAGAAGAAGAAAACTGTTCCGGGATCTGCAGGTTTGACAGGAAGTCAGCTGACACTGACACACACACACACACACACACTGCTGCAGTCTGATGACTCACCATTGCCGACTACGTTTGTGTTTCCGTTTTGTAAACAGCTGAAAAATCGATCGTATGTCAATAATCCAATCAATAATCATATCCCCCCCCCCCCCGCCGTAAAACACACACAAGCTGGGACACATAACAGCCTCACGTGTGGACAAGGCACCGCTGTGTCTACATGTCAACACACACACACACACACACACACACTCTGTGTGGGAACAACAGGCTCACAGTGTCACGATGAAGCCCGTACATTATGTCTCTGTGCAGAGATGCTCCTTCCGTAACACAAACGCACCACAAACCTCTCAGAACCGCTCGGACCCGTTCACAAACGGGTCCGGGACGTTTCGGTCGCCTCACCGCCACCGGGGGGAGCCCCGGCTCCTCGGGTGGAGCCAGAGGAAAAAAAGAGGACGACAACGAACCCAGTGGAGTCAGAACAACAACTCAACACACTTGAAGTGACACACTTCACGTCAACAACAACGTCAGAGCGACACTCTGGTGTGTAACCAGAGTTTCACCGTGCCGGATGTAAAAAAAAAACACACAGGCCGGTTCTGGTGTGAAAAACTTTGGACTTGTCGCCGACCCGCTCTTTATATAACAATTTGTGCGTCGCTGGTGACGTAACTGTAACTTGGGGCTGGTGGGGTTTTAGCAGAGAAGCTAATCTCATTAGCGACCTGCTTAATAGCATTCCTGTTCACAGAGAGACGGGGTTTACACCCGCAGAGTTTAAACGTCATTTTAATAATAATGATCAATAACATTTGTTTTGTTTTTTTTTCTTTTTAGGTGAGGAGTTCTGGTTGGTTGAAAAAAAAAAAAACAGCCGTGTGAAAAAAAATCTGCAGATTAATCCACAGTAGAAATAATCCTTCGTCGACAACAATAAATTGTTAATATTAAACAATAACACTTTTATTCTTCACACTTTCACTTCATCCACCGCTGACCCGCATCGCGGAGTCACCTGCCCCGACCCGTGGCTGACCCTGTGACATCACACGGCGGGATTACGGGACGCGGGCGGGCGGGCGCTCGCTCCGTGCCGTTGACCTTTGACCCGGAGAGCAGCTAACAGGTTTGACCTGGATAGACTGAACAGTTGGTCGCAGCCTGGGGACGAGGTGGCAGCCTGTTGTCACTTTCCATTGTCTGTGTTCGCCGTGCGACGAGTCTCCCCGCGCTGTGCGAGGTTTCTGTACGGCGCCCGCGATCGATATTTAAAATAATGAAAACAATGGGACAATGTGTGTGTGTGTGTGTGTGTGTGTGTGTGTGTGTGTGTGTGTGTGTGTGGTGACGTATCAGCTGAGTCTGCTGACTTTACGCCGAACCCTCGGCTCTGACGGCGTCCCAAATGAACCCGGTGCACGCTTCCTGCTCAGCGGCTAACGGAAGCTAACGGCGGCTAACGGCAGCGTTGAGCAGCTGAAGAGCCCAGGAGGTGGAGAACAAACTCAGGGCTAAAAGAGCAACATCCATCCAAAGTCAACCATCATGTCATTCTGTTGGCTAACACTCTGTAGGCTAACGCTCTGTAGGCTAACGCCCTGTAGGCTAACGCTGTGTAGGCTAACGGAAACTGTTTGCTAACAGGCTCACTTTAACGGGGCGACGACGTGTTTGCTATCGCTACATAGCCGACATTAGCTCTCATAGAGAGTTCAGCGTCACACTTTACGTGTAGCGACGCTAACGTTAGCCTTGTATGGCTTCTACTGGAGTTAGCATGCTAACTGGCTAGCCCCAGCCCTTCGGAAAAGGGTTAGCGCTTAAACGTAAATACGGCCGATCGAACCACGTCCAGCGGCAGAGAAAACAACGCCTGTTTCCCTCCACCCGCTTTTGGACATATTTCAAGTTATGTGACGACTTTACATTACAACCGGTAACGACACAAACAAACAAAAAACACTCTTTTCGTCGGCTTGCTAAATTATTAGCTGCGCTCCGTCCCGTTTGTCTACGATTCAGGCTCCGGCGTGAAATAGGAGTCATACATAAATGATGGTTTCTTTTTTCGAGGCCACATTAATAAAGCCGAGCAGTAATGGATCTTGTCGGCGGCGAGCTCCCGAGACGGCGCTGCAAAAATATCTGTCACGGTTTTGAGAGGTGTCGGGGGAAGAAAAATAAGAAAAATAATTTTCAAATGTCAGGAGGAGTTTAGCGTCTTGTTTTCTGATTTAAACCCGGGTCTCGATCTGTTCCTCGTCACGCCTCCATCTTTATTTTCCCTGTTTTTCTCTCTTTACATGTTTTGCCTCCTTTCTTTTTATTTATCTATCCTCATCGCTGACGCGTTAGCCGGGTCGGTCATCTGCGTTACAGTGGAGGGTCAGGTGTTAGTCAGGGAATCACGCTCCAGGAACCACACGCACACACACTCACACACACTCACACACACACACACACACACACACATCTTTTATCTTATCGGAGCATCACTCGGGGACAGAGCGACCTCTGGAAAAAAAGAAAAACGGATGTCAAGTGGCAGGAGGACACTTAAAGAGGACACAGGATGAAAGACGCAGCGGGGGGGCAGTGCACAAACACTTTAAACCCATTTCTGTCACACTTTTACAAACCCGTGTGTAAAATGTCATCGGGCTTTGTTCGACCGGAGTCGAGCAGGATTTCTGCCGAATAAAAATAAAGCAAATTAAAACTGCGAGCAGCGTTAACGGGCTCCTCGCACCCCGCCAACTCGGGGGACCCGGCCGGCGCCCTGATCGGACGAGGTATGTGCGATTTATAACATCAGAGCCGTGACTGGGCAGGGGTCAAAGGTCGCCTCCTCCCCTCCCCTAACGCCGCCTGCTAACCGCGTGATAGAGTTTCACACGCGCGTCACACGACGACATCCGAGCCGAAGCAGATGATAACCTGCGCGTGACGGCGACGGCGAGATGGAAACCTGCTGTTTCTCATCTTTAAATAAAAACTGTCATCACATCGCAGTCGCACCTCTGACTCCGAGCTGCGATCACACGCGTACACATTCTCATCACTGCTTTTTTTTTTTTTTAAATCTTCTCCGCTTGACTTTTGGATCGAGGCCCGCAGCTTCGCGTCCGTACGCTCACCGAAGAGGAAAAACTGTCGCGTCCTTCACGTCGCGGCCGACTTCCTTCTCTTCCTGGATTTTCTGCCCAAAAGGCTTCAGGCCCGGTTAAACATCTGCGTTTTCTTTTTCTTTTTCGGCTTCTCGCCGTCTTCCTCCCGAGGCCTCGCGACGACGTGCGAAACGCTAATTGCTGCTGACTGTATTCTAATGATATTCATGCCACAGGAGCCGCCGAGGCACGAACACCTTTTACGCCGGGATGTAAATGGAGCAGTCGTTCTGCTCTTGATTAAAAGCTAATTTTAAAAAAGGAGTTTTCAGCTTTTTTTTTTTTTTAGTCAGACTGTGTTATCACTGTCAGGCAGATTTACCTGATTTATTTTCCTTTTCTTTCAAATCTTCCACGTGCACAAACGTATTTAATGTAAGAAACTATAAATACAAATAATTCTACATTTAAATAAAAAAGGAGTTTTCAAGCTTTCTGCTTCTCATCCCTGAAATAAAAAGCTTCTCAGAGAGACAGAACCCGGTCAGAAACGGACCCGGGGTCCTGTTAACGGCCACTGGGTTCTGATCCAACATCATCATCAGCTTCAAGTTCTTTTAGACAAGGTTTTTTATGATTTATTTTTATGACGCTGTATTTAATGAGTGTGAAATGAAGTGCTGCTGCTGCGTGGGCGTGAAACTCCATCAAAGAGGAGCAGCTGCTCGCTGCACCGGGCGCTTGGCAGGCTGTCAATAAAGTTCTGACGATCCGCAGCCAAGTACGGAACCAGCGCCGGTACCAGCAGAGAGTAAAGACACATCAGTACCAGAACCAGCAGAAACTGCAGACACATCAGTACCGGTACCACAAGAGAGTAAAGACACATCAGTACCAGAACCAGCAGAAGCAGTTCTGCAATCAGCACTTGTAAAACTGCAGTAGAAGTAACATTAGCAGTAGTTGCAGTAGACACAGAAGTAGTTTGATGCTAGTAGTATTGTCAAAGTAGTAGTAGTAGCAGACAGCAGTTATAGTAGTAGAACTAGTAGTAGTGGTAGAAACAGTAGTTGTAGAAGTAAGGAGAATGTCATTACTGTCAACTGCAGTATTTGAAATGGTATTATTATTATTATTAGTAGTAGTAGTGTCTGTGGTATAATAGATTGGTGGTAATAGTACTAAAGTAAACAATGAGCTGCAGTAGCAGTATTTTAATAACAGTAGCAGTAATGGTAGTTGTAGTAGTATTAATAGAAGTGCAGTAAAGAGAGTACTAGCATGTGGAATGTAGAATGGGGTAGTAGTACTACAGTCTTTTTCACGTTAGTGTGGAGTAAAATATATATTCATAAAGATATAAATACACAAGGATGGAATTTAAAATGAACCAGTGACTGATCCCAGTCCTGTTTCCTGGTCTCTCTCTCACACACACACACACACACACACACACACACACACACACAGAAGATTTATGCGGGGGGGATTTAAACCCGGTGCTTTCTGATTCGTCCACTCTCCAAACTTCCTCCTTGGGGAGCGGAGCTGAGGAGGCGGCGGAGGAACCGAACCGAACCGAACCGAACCCCGGAATGCTGCTGCTGCTGCTGCTGCTGCTGCGGCGGCGGCGGAGCGACGGCACCGGTCCGGTAACCGCGGAACCAAAGTCCACCGGGGGCTGGATCACACCGGGATCTCCGTGAGCCGCGCGGCTGTGCGCTTTGGAGAGCGGAGCGCACGGCGGCTCGGCGCGGATACGCGCATCGGATGAGCGGGGAGGGAGGGAGGGGGGGCGCGCACACCTCCCCGCTCACCTGTGACAGCCCCTGCCGGACGGGGCGCGTAGATGAAACACACACCATGTCGGGCAACGCCAGTGAGCCCGGGAACCAGACGCTGGCGGCCGCCGCGGCGCGCCACAACTTCCCGGCGCTGGTGTTCGGGATCCTGCTGATCGCGAGCATCGCCGGCGGGAACGTGCTGGTGTGCGTCAGCGTGCACCTGGAGAAGGCGCTGAAAACCACCACCAACTACTTCATCGTCAGCCTGGCGTTCGCCGACCTGCTGCTGGCGGTGCTGGTGCTGCCGCTCTTCGTTTACGCGGAGGTAAGAACCGGGGGGGGGGGTTCGGCGGTGCGGGGTCCACCGGAACCGGGCGGCTCCGAGGGGCCGCGGGGGGACCGCGAGGAGAGAAACAACACAAAACTGACGCAAAGAGACGCAACGCGACGACAAAGATACACAAAACAATGACGAAATGGATGCAGACTGCAAAAAGATGCAAAACGACCGCAGTGTGACGCGACGCAACTCTGATTTTTCTTGTTTGGCGTCTCCTCTGGGTGCCCTGTCGTGCATGTGTGTGTCCGCGTGTGTGTGTGTGTGTCAGACCTGCCACCTGCTGACGTGTCACGTTGTGTAGACACACACACACACACACATTGGCGACGCCGCCAATTAAACCAACGATTCATCACGTCACATGACGGAGGACGCACCGCCAAGGCGCGCTGTCTCTCACCTCTTTAATCAGGATTAATTAATGGTGTGTGTGTGTGTGTGTGTGTGTGTGTGTGTGTGTGCGTGCGTGTGTGTGTGTGTGTGTGTGTGTGTGTGGTGATCCGTGAACCTCCAGGCAACATAAAGGTTTGCAGGGGGGGAAACGTCGCCCGCCTGCTCGCCTCTTCCTCTAAGTATCTCATTGGCTCAGAGATGCCCTGCTGAGTGACACACACACACACACACACACACACTCGCTCATTTACCCTCATCTGTGATCTTGTTACCTGTGCCAGGTCGGCCGAGCGTCACGAAAAGTCGAGACGGGAAGTTTAAAACCCGTCGGCGTCCTCCGGGGGAAGGAGCCGCGGCTAACGAGGCCTCCGTTTGTGCGTTTGTGTGCAGTTTCAGGGCGGCGTTTGGTCCCTGAACATGCTGGTGTGCGACGGACTCATGGCCATGGACGTGATGCTGTGCACCGCGTCCATATTCAACCTGTGCGCCATCAGCGTCGACAGGTGAGTGTGTGTGTGTGTGTGTGTGTGTGTGTCCGTTTGTGCGCACAGGATTTTACCCGTCTCCAGACAAACACACTTTTTTATTTACTTTTTTATTTACTTTACAATCTGTTCGCGTCGCACACAGCTTACAGACTGACAATACAATAATCCAGGTAAACAAACAAAACCTTCAGTCGCTTGACTTGTTTAAAAACCCTGATATTTCCCCCGAGGGGCGGAGGAGACCAAATGCGGAGCTAAAAGAGGACGGGTTGATAAAAATGGATCTGAACCATAATTTACTGGGTTCATCATCTCAATTCTGCAACAAACCAACAAATTTTAAATATTTAAATATCGTCTGAAAATGTTCAGAGCTTCGAATGCAATCAGGAAGTGTCTTGTTTAAGACCAGAAGGGCCGTAAAACTAAAAAAAAAAAAAAAAAAAAAAAGCAGAGGCTTCTCATCAGCTCCGAGGCTGCGTGAACGGCGTTAATGGGAATCGACGGGAGCTCTCGGAGCATTAACGCTTCAAACGGGATAAAAGTGGAACTTTCTGTCTGGATGAATTCCTTTTTTCCTTCGAGGAACATTCCGAGGCCGATGAGTTTTCGTCTTCAGCGTCCGACGCTCGCGGCCACATTTTTTTAAAAAATTAGCTCCCTCGATTGCCGGCGTCAGCGGAGATGATTCACGAACCACTTATAGCCTAAATTTAGTGACGACACACCACAGGGAGTTGAACGATAGCGTGAGGAAGACGTTCCTCCTCCTCCTCCGCTGCAGGTTCATCGCCGTGTCCATTCCCCTGAATTACAACCGGAAGCACGTGGACCAGCGGCAGCTCGTCCTGCTGTCGGCCACCTGGCTGCTGGCCCTGGCCGTGGCCTCGCCCGTCCTCTTCGGCATCAACGACGTGCCGGACCGCGACCCCAGCGAGTGCAAGCTGGAGGACAACAACTACGTGGTCTACTCGTCCGTCTGCTCCTTCTTCATCCCCTGCCCCATCATGGTCCTGCTCTACGTGGGCGTCTTCCACGGCCTGCGGCGCTGGGAGGAGGCCCGCAAGGCCAAGCTGCGCAGCAGCATCGAGGCCTGCAGGAAGCTGCAGCACGCCGCCGTCGCCGCCGCCTTCCCCCCGCTGGCGGGCACCATCCCCGGGCCCCTGCCCATGCCCCTGCCCAGGGTCATCGAGCGGGACCTGGCCCAGTCCCGGCTGGACGACACCGAGGACTACGTGCGGCCGGAGATCCCGTACCCGCGGCAGTACCGGGAGAACTCGGTGCCCACGGTGACCTTCGGCCAGCAGGTGCAGAGGAAGAAGAGGGCCAAGATCAACAGCCGGGAGAGGAAGGCCATGAGGGTGCTGCCTGTGGTCGTAGGTGAGTGCTCTCCGCCAATCAGACGGCTCACGGCGCGGTCACGGCGGATGGAAGTCGCAGCTCTGTATCAACGGCGTCCACCGCCCGGCTGCGGTTGAATCGGCGCCGGCGTGGCGGCCGACGTTCGCGTGTGGCGCTCCGAGCGGCGGGATAAAAGCGCGCCGTTATAGCTTAAAGCCTTCAATCCAATTATTATGCAACGCAGCCGTCCTCCTGTAAACAGACCTGAGATCTGCTCTGGTTTGTTTCATCCGTGTTCGTGCGTGAGTTCAGCAACACAAATACCGTATGTTAGCCGTGTTCGCACACCGCAGCAATTACTTCCTGGATGGAGGCGGGGAAAAAAGAACGTAAACGCCGTCTCAGCACGCCGCTAATAAACCGGCGGCGTCTTAAAAGAGCAGAAATCACCTTCCACCTTCACGCGGGTCGTTTTCTGGCCTCGCCGTCTCCATCCTGTTCGGCGCCACGTTTAACGTCTCGCTCTCAAACTAATGATTTTCAAGCGAGAATGGGGGAGGAGGAAGAGAAATTCAAAATTTATTGAACGGCCCCGAGCGGCGGCGTGGAGAGTTAAAATGATGAGGTCGTACGTTCCCGCTCCGTCGCTAATGAACTGCGGGTTCTGCTCGTGAATCATTCAGCATGGCGGCGAGACGGGGCGTGGGCCGGCCTCCTCGTTACCGTCCCGCCCACGGCAGGAAGTCACGTTCCCGCGTCCGGTCGGGAAACTTTTCGAGCTCGTAATGAAAGCTTGAATATTTACGACTCCGGTTGAATTTTTAATCTCCTGCGGGATTGTGCGTTCGGGGTTTCATCCTCCTCCAACCTTCACCGTTAATCTGGTTCGAGACGCTGGAGAAGCCGCGTGTGACGAGTCGGGAGTTTGTGTCTCGTAGTTTCTCCAGACCCGATATATCTGTCTGTCGACAGCTGACAGACGATTGGTCGGCGGGTGCGACCGTCACACGATTTAAAAAAAGGAAAAGTTTATTTATGGAGCGTTAATTGGGAGCGTTATTTTACAGTTCGGTGCGAGAGGTGACGACTGTCGTCACGCGGAGAGTTCGGCGTCGTGCCGGAGTTCCACAGGAGAAAAGTTCCTCGTGTGAGTCACGATCACGTGACCGTCCGCAGGTCACGTGACGACGGCTCTTCCCTCCTCTCGCAGGCTGCTTCCTGTTCTGTTGGACGCCGTTCTTCGTGGTCCACACCACGCGCGCCGTGTGCCTGACGTGCCACATCCCGCCCGGCCTGGTCAGCACCGTCACCTGGCTGGGCTACGTCAACAGCGCCCTCAACCCCATCATCTACACCATCTTCAACACCGAGTTCAAGAAGTTCTTCAAGAAGTGTTTCCGCAGCTGCTGCTGACGCCGGACGGCCGGTTTCGGATCGGGACTGGCGGGCGCGGGACGACTTCGGTTTTATTCCCTGGTCCAGTTTGTGGTTCAGCAATGATTCATCCGTCCAGAACCTCTTTCTTCTTCTCCTCTCGTGCTGTCGGCCTCGGGATGCGGGTCGCGGTCCGGGCGGCTCCGGCGCAGGAAGTGGGATTTGCGCCGATCCGCCCGCGAGCATCGACTCGGGGCCCAGGTGGACAACGTGGCGTCGCGGCTCGCCGACGTCTTCTGAAGGGATTACGACGTGCGACGTGCAGCAGGAAGCCGGTCGCCGCCGCTCTAGCGAGACGGACTCGGCGGCGCTGAAACCCATGAACGTACCGAGCAAACTTTCTTTTTTTTTTTTAAATTCTCAGAAGATGTTTCTGGTTCCCACGGCCTCGACGCGTCACGTCTCACACGTGATGTCGGCGGTGGCGGCGGACACGTCGGACGACGAACGATTTGTCGCTTTTCCTCCTGAGGAAGGAGACTGAGCTGAGAGGACAATAAGTTTGACTGACTGAACGCGACTTTAACTTCCCCTTCATTACTTTACTGCAAAATTATGCATCATTCATATCGTAATCTGTCACTTTTTAATTATGAAAACACTTATTTTTATGACAAAACACCAAATTAGTCTGTAGCAAAACAAAAAGTAGTGTTTTTGTTATTTTTTGAGATTTATGGATGTTACGTACGGAGACAGATTTCAGAATTTATTAAGAAGAGATTCTGGTTAAATTTTTTTTTATTAATAAGATAAACGTCTTCAGAAGTTGAAACTTGTAATAATATTTCCAGTCTGCAGCTTCAAATTGTCTCACTTAAAGAATTTCTTTGCAGAAGTTTTAATCCCGGTGAATAATATCAAAGCAACACTAGATTTTTATTTTGTGTGTGTGTGTGTGTGTGTGTGTGTGTAACTGACTGTGCCTACTGTACGCCATATCCACGTTTTATGTGGAAACCGTTTCTAAATAAAAAGTTGTCATGTTTGTTAACGCCCCGGCCTTCAGATGAAACCGGTCGCATTTTAAATCAGATTAAATTAGAACGGGATTAACTGCAGCCAAAATGCACCGGACGCCGCGAGTCAGCGTCTCCCAGCTGGAGGTCCAGATCCTCAACAGTTCAGTTCTCCCCAGGACCTCTCAGGGGGTGGAGGTGGGTGGAGGTGGAGGAGGAGGCTCTGGTGCAAACGCTGCCGTCTGCCGCCCTCTGCTGGTCACATGTTCGTTTGACCGCTCGTTTGCTTAAAGGATAATCAATCAGCGATCGATTCGTCCGTCTGAGCCGCACGGCGTCCTGCCGAGCGTGCGGATGAATCCACCGCTGAAAATAGTCCCCAACAAACCGCTCGACACCCGCGACATCCATCGACTGCACGTTCTTTTTAATAACTTAACATTTGAGTTTTGACATTTCAGGTTTGAGGCGAACAACTCGTCATGGTCAGGTCAGCGTGGTGTGTGATGCGCCGTGCGTCACTCACCTGCACGTCACTCAAATCCGACTGCACTGATTTTTTTTTTTTTTGTGCGTGCGAGCACTTGGATCGTCACGTGAAACGAGCTGCAGCTTCCTGAGGGTGAGCGAATCAAACCTCCGGCGTGCTGAAGCGAGGCGGCGTCACTCGTCCGTCTCTGCCGAACCCTGCGGAGAAAACACCCAGAAACGTGAGTCGGCTCGCCGCGTCTCGTCGGGGGGAACCGCGCTTTCCGTTCACGTCGCGCTCACTTTCCCGGCGGCCATCAGAGCGTCCAACTCCGGGGTCCAGCCGAGGGCGTCCACCAGGGCCCGCACGCCGCCCACCACGTCCCCCAGCTGCGCCACGTCCCGCGGCCGCCGGCTCCCGGCGAACGGACCCACCGGGTCCCGGTTGATGAGCAGACGGGGGACCGAGCCGCGCACGGCGCCCGCCAGACTGGCGAAGGGCTCCACCTGCAGGACGGAGAGCGGAACGACGGCGGCTCTTAAAACCCCATCGGCCCTGATCCGGAGTCAGTTTACCTCACGCCGCGTGACGCTCACCTCCAGCGACGTGCCCATGACGATGAGGAGATCCGCCACCGGGAAGTCCGTCAGGTACTTGAAGAAGTGCAGAGGAAGCTCCTCCCCGAAAAACACGATGTCGGGCTTTATCACGCCCGTACAGGTGGGACACTTGGGGACCGTCCCCTCTCATCACGTCCGGCTGACGAGACACGGACAGGACGGGGACAATCAAACCCTCTGCTTCGTCTTTCACTCCGAGACACCGGACGCAACTTCACACCCGAGGACTCACTCGCAGCTCCTCGCCCTCGTACTTCCTCAGGCAGACGGTGCAGGTGGCGGTGGCGAACGTCCCGTGGGCCTCGACCAGCATCTCCGGAGGAATCCCCGCCACTGGAGGGAGACAAACAAACAAACAAACAAACAAACAAACAAAGCGATTAAAAAACGCCGCACGACCTCGGCGATGCCTCAAAAGATGTAAACACCCACGTCTCTCCAGGCCGTCGATGTTCTGCGTGTACATCCTGAGCAGCTGGCCCTTCTCGTGCAGCAGACGCACAAAGTAGTGGGTCGCGTTGGGCCGGTAGTTTCCCGGATAAAGCTCTTTGGCGAGGGCGAAGAAGGGGCGGGGGTTGTGGCGGAAGAAGCCGATCTCGAATATTGCCTCGGCGTAGGGCAGGTCGTACTGCTGCAGGTTGTCGTACAGGCCGCTGCCCGCGGACCTGAAGTCGGGGATGCCGCTGGGCGTGCTGATCCCGGCGCCCGCCATCACCACCACCCTCTGGCGCCGACGCTCTCTGATGCTTTTGGCCACGTCCTCCAGGGTCTGACGCTCCACCCCCGCGCCGCCACCGCGGGAAAAAAGTCCTCGAGTCCCATCGCGCCTGGGAGAGTTTGTTCGCCTGCGTTAACATCCCGTGTCACATTATTTCAGTCCCCCACAAACACGACAGGGAACTCTGGTTCCAGCTTCTCAGATGTGAATGTTTTTTGGCTTCTACAATTTTAAGTAAGGGATTTGAGATTTTCGGATAGTCGATCAAACAAAATGGGACGTTTTAAGACTTCAAACTGTGGTGGCCATTTTTAAAATAATATATACTTTTAATTTTAATATATACTTTTAAAAAATAGTAATAAAAATATTAGTAATAATAATAATAATAAAAATGGATGGTTCCATCCTTTTAAATGTGACAATTTGATTCTTTACCTTGCCGTACATCATGGGAAAATAAATATAGTAAATTATATGTATTTGAGAAGTAGGAACCTGATAATATTTGAAGCTTCTGATTAAAAATAAAGACTATAAATCGATTATAGTTGCAGCCTGACCATGATGTGCACTGCAGGTAAAACTCATTTCTGTGTAAAACGTGGGGGCTGAGGCAAAGTACCTGCTGCACGGGGCTGCAGCTGGACACGAACTCCCGGAACCGAACCCTGTTCAAAAAAAGAGAAAAGGTCCAATTTAACAGCCACCAAGCCTCCTAATCTGAACGATGACACCGCGTCTCAGGTGTTTACTGACCGCGTGCAGGGAACCTCCTCAGGTACAGACAGGCCAGTCTGCCAGGTGACGTCAGGGAGCTCATCAGAGGAGCCATGCTAACACACGTAGCCGCTCACCTGCTCACACCTGCTCACACAGCCCCGTTAACGCGCCTTCTCCAAGGTCAGACACAGTGAACGGGTGTGTTGTTGTTGTTATTGTTGTTGTTGTCGTCTTCACTGCTCTAACTTCAGCTGCACGAAACAACTCGCTCACTCGCTCGCTTCAACGTCCATTGCGCTTAATTACCCGCCGTCTATTAAATATAAGAAAAACCTACGGGTTGGTAAAAAATATATATTAAAAAAATAAAAGACAAAAAGTCTAAAAGCGGCCTGAGAAGTGTCGGTTGAGAGACGGCTCCTACTTTTCCCATCTGTCCCCACAAGGCGTCACGACGTATGTGACGTTTACGTGGCGACGTTTAAATCGTAATGACGAGCAGCGGAGTGTGAAAATAAAATAAAACACGTTAACGCTAATAAACTACATGAACCACTTATGTATCTGGTTTGACGTGACAACAGACTGAGAGATATAATAGTCTGTTAATTTGTTTTTATAACTACAAGGTAAATGTGTGAAGAAGTCGGAATGAAGGTTGTTATTGAAATACCCATTTCACCGGGCCGTACGTGAATGCATCAACGCCGCCTTCATTTCCCATCATCCTCCGCGGTTTGCAGCAGTACGGACCCCGCTGGCTTACTTGACGTTAGCTTAAAAAAAAAAAAAAAAAGCGAACAACACTTTTGACTCCTGGCTAAAACCTGAAGTTCGCTGCCATGAAAGATGTTAGCGGATACCTCAAGCAGCAGCAGAGCAACAGCTCCACGCCGGAGATGGCGGCGGAGTGGCACAACCTGGAGGACCTGTACAACAAAAGGTAAAACCCGAAACGGGACCGGTCAGATAGGCTAATGTGGCGCTAGCGCTAGGCTAGCTAGCGTTAGCTCGCCCATTCATTGGAAATGCTCGCTGAGTCACGCACGGAGCTAACGCTAAAACTAAAGCTAAAAGCAGAGCCGGGACTCGGGTATTTAATATTAAAGTCGTATGTTGTGTGGTGGGTTGAAGTTTTAAACCAGACTCCAGATACTCAGGCCAGTAGAAGACAAAGTTTAGCAGCGTGTCACTAGTTTTTGGGTTTTTTCCTAGCAGCTTATTAGCATCTGTACATGAGTTCGTAAACACTACACCAAGTTAAGTGTAAATTACTATTGTTTAACTTTGAGGTTACCTGGAAATCAAACCCTCAAAGATTTATGTTTTAACGTGAAATACAAACGTCCATCGATAATTATTTGTGTTAAAAATAAAACTAAACAACAGAGACTGGATCCATTAACACCTCTCCCTTTAAGCTAACTGACCAGTTCCATTAATTTAACCCATTATCAGTCAGCACCACTCACCCGGTGTTTCTGCAGGTATGAGGTGACCGCGCAGCCGTTTGTTTGTGACGGTGTTTTCTGTGGCAGATGAAGGAGATGAAGTGACGCTGTTTTTTGTTTGACAGATTGTGGCATCAGTTGACTCTGAAGCTGACAGACTTTGTTAAAGATCCCTGCTTCAAGACGGGAGATGGTCTCATACAGGTAACTTGCACCACGCTCACGCTGTCAGAGTCCAGATGCTCCGAGTGTCCAACGAGATGAACGTTTCTGTTTTCTTCTCGCAGCTCTATGAAAATTTCCTCAGCGACTTCGAACACAGGTGACTATCACTCGAATGCCACTTTTGTATTTACTGTTGTTTTTGTGACGCTGATCTGTTATTTTTGCTCCCGTCACAGAATCAACCCCCTGTCCCTAGTGGAGATCATACTGTACGTTGCCAGACAGATGCCAGGTAATGACGACACGATGGAGGAGAAAGTATGAAAGCAGATTGTACCTTTTTTATACGGGGGAGTTAGAGAAAATATGTTTTGTTTCCAGATCCTAAAGATGCCATCACTTTCCTGGAGAAGACCAAGGAAAAGGTGAGTCGACAGGCCTCCGACACGACGGGGGTTTGAACTGCTCATCTTCCAAAAAGGTGTTGAGTGATCCGAGTTTGTGCGATCCAGGTGAAAAGCAGCGACGAGGCCGTCATCCTCTGCAAGACGTCCATCGGCAGCCTCAAGCTGGAGATCAACGACCTCCCCGCCACGAAGGTGAGCGCCTGAGCTTTTTCACGCCGACACCAAAACCAGCAGCTGTTCAACAAAACCACTCCTTTTCTGACTGAATTAACTAAACCAATAGAAATAAAATAAATATGTCCCACAGAAAATCATCGAGGACGTGGAGGAAATGTTGAACAACTTGCCCGGCGTGACGTCGGTCCACGGCCGCTTTTACGACCTCTCCAGCAAATACTACCGCATCATCGGGAACCACGCGTCATACTACAAGGACGCCCTGCGCTACCTCGGCTGCGTGGACATCAAGGACCTGCCAGGTGAGCAGACGGCATGATGGGTAAGGAAGCGGACTCGGTTTCCCGACGGGTTTTGATCCTGACGTGTTGATGCCGTCGTCCCCGCAGAAACAGAGAAGCAGGAGAGAGCGTTCACGCTGGGACTGGCCGGACTCTTAGGAGAAGGCGTTTACAACTTTGGAGAGCTGGTGGGTTTTCTCAACCCGACACGCTTCTCTCCACGTGAGGTTTCGTTTTTTTTTTTTTTCTCGCTCAACGACCCCATGTGCTGTTTGTCTTCGTGCAGCTGATGCATCCCGTGCTGGAGTCCCTGAGGAACACGGACAAACAGTGGCTCATCGACACGCTTTACGCCTTCAACGGCGGCAACGTGGAGAAATTCCAGGGCTTCAAGTCGGCCTGGGGCCAGCAGGTAAAACAGAGACGTACTGACCCGATCCGTGAGGCCGCTCGGTCCACCTACACCTTCCCCTTTATAAAGATCTGGATGTGGTGTGGAGACACGTTGGTCACTGCTGTGGTTTTTGTGTCTCGTCCCAGCCCGACCTCGCCGCACACGAAGCCAAACTGATGCAGAAGATCCAGCTGCTCTGCGTCATGGAGGTGAGTAACGGAACAAAAACGCCGCTCTGAGACGCCGGCGTCGTTTTTTTAAAAGGTTTAACCGCGGCCGCTCTTCTGATTCCAGATGACTTTCACGCGTCCGGCCAACCACAGACAGCTGACGTTCACCGAGATCGCTCAGAGTGCCAAAATCCCCGTCAACGAGGTGCGACCCGCGGCCTCTCGCCTTTTAACTCGCAGATCCTCCTCAAGTTTCGCTTCGTCAAGTTAACGCGTGAATCCCTCCACCGGTTTGTCTCCTGCAGGTGGAGCTCCTGGTGATGAAGGCCCTGTCCGTGGGCCTGATCAAAGGCAACATCGACGAGGTGGACCAGAAGGTGCAGATGACCTGGGTGCAGCCCCGGGTGCTGGACCTGCAGCAGGTCGGTGTGGCTCCGGTCGGCGCGGCTGAACTCGGATCAGCCGGAACCCGACTCACCTGTCGCTCGCCTGTCGTTTCAGATCAAGGGCATGAAGGAGCGGCTGGACTTCTGGTGCGGAGACGTGAAGAACATGGCCATGCTGGTGGAGCAGCAGGCCCACGACATCCTCACCTGAGCGGGCGTCGGTCCGCCCCTCCAACCTCCACCCTCCACCCTCCACCCGCAGATCTGTTTTTCTACCGTTTTTCTTTGTACTGGATGTTCGTCCTCCTGTTGCTGTAAACTACATCGCCGTATTTCACGCAAATAAAACGCTGGGTTGTAACATTATCTTCACCACATGAAGAACATTAATAAAAATCTGACAAAAAACAGCAGGACGCCAGTTATTTCCTGTGTGTTACGTTGTTTGTTTGTTTTTTGTTTGTTTGCCGGATTAAGCAAAAACTCCTGGGCAGGAAGTTCCTGTAGGTTCTGGGATGTGATCCGGGTCAGTATCCAGATGTGAGACGAGGCACAACTTCACATTTTTGGGTCATATCTCCAGAAAAGCCTGAAGATCTGAAATAACTGAAAAGAAAAATGAAAAATGCCCGACGTGGTTTTGTCAGAGCCGAACTTTTCATCCTCACGTTTGTTGCCAAGAGAGCGTATCTGTATCTGGGGCATTTCTGCTTGAAAACTAAGTATTAATAAATAATTGTTGTGTCGTGGGACGTCCTGCTGCACAGAGAGTCGTTCTCCCACCTCACCCACACCAGTGCCTGCGATTTTGTTGGCGAGGAAGTCAACGGCATCTCATGTGTGACGCTCACAGTGTGAATAAAAGTGCAATAAAAAAAGTTTCAGCCTCATTGTTCTTCGGTTCAGACGTGTCGCCTGATGTTAAAAATAGAAAAAAAAACATAAATTCTGACTCCAGCTGCTGAAAGTCGGCATTGTTTTACTTTCTCAGAGAGATGAAGATGAAGTGAGACGAAGCGGAGGAAGAGCGAACGCGACAACGTGCTGCAGTTCAGATAAATGACGCCGCAGTTTTTATTTGTGGCCTTCAACTCTGCGCTCGTATTTATCAAACTGCTGAAAGTCAAACTTCAAATGAGTTCATGTGTCACCGGTCCAGTCTCTGACTTCTAATCAAAATAAAATTAATATTTTTAATAATAATAATAATAATAAATTGCTGAAGCAGCATCACTGAGGTTCATTTTAATTCCTCCTGTTTCTGTTCAGGATCAAACTGAATGAAACGAGGAAGTGGTTTTTAAAGTGTGTGACGTCTCCTCACCTCCGCTCCGTGTGACCGACACCGTTTTCCCGCTGTGAATCCACGGAGCCGCCGCCGCCTCGTGGTCGCACTTTCTCCTGTCAGAACATCTGAGAGATTTCACAGAAGCTCATTAAAAACCAAAAAGTCAACGTGACACGTCGTTAAAAAGACACAAACAACTTCACAAGCGACGGTGGGAACAGAAACGTTTAACACGAAGCAGCTCAAACGTGAGGATGTTCCATTAAAGCTCTGAAGACACGTTGTTCTGCCTCGTCTCAGGCTTTTCTCACAGTAAGTTAGTTGTGTGTTGTGCGTTTTGTTGTTGTTGCTTGAACACCCGGGTCACATTCAGCCCTGCAGAGGAAGCAGCAGTTTTTACATTTCAACAGTGAAACTTTTTGTCCTTAAAGTAATAATGAAATAAAATGATTCAAGAAACAATCTAAAAGTAAATATATATATATATATATATATAAAGTGTAAAAATATATTTAGAGTTCTGAATGAAATTTAGATTTTTTAAACTCATAAAAATTACACTGCCTTAGAAGAGTAAAGGATTAATAAAAATACAGTCATTAAATTATTATATAATAAATTAAAAAGAAACAAATACTTTTTAAACACATATGAAATTAATTGACTTTACAAATCATTTCCTTTTATTTCTTATCATTTTGTTATTCCGTCAGTGAAGAATAAAATGATCTATTTTTAAAAATATTTTTCTGTCTTGTTTTGTAACACCACAGCCTTTCCTTTCAGGTCAAGCTGCTCTATGTGTTTCATTTCTACGACAGTGTGACCCTGACACATGTGACGAGTTTAAAAGAGGTCGGAGCTTCACCGTCACCACAGACGATAATTTAAATTGAACCATATGAATATGTAAATGATGCAGATCTGGCTCGTCGGGTCAGGGTACGCTCATTTTCTGGCGTGGTCGGCGACACAGAGATTTCCAATAACCATCCCATCCCTCTTATTGATCAATGATATTAACTATGTGAGCGCTCTGCAGGTAAAGACGCCCGCTGGGTCGTCGGACTGCGATGAAGCGTCGGACGGACGTCGTGGCTCGTAGGTTTGTGACGGAAAAGGTCACTCAGGGTCTGTCTACGAGACAACAGCGAAAAAGACTAACAGTTAACCGGGGCGGTGTGTGTGTGTGTGTGTGTGTGTGTGTGTGTGTGTCATCAGGAAAACAGACTGCTGACTGACCAGATTTGAGTCTGGGAGGAGGAGGAGGAGGAGGAGGAGGAGGAGGAGCGTGAGAGAGTGAAATGAGGCTGGATAATTAGGTAAAGCAGGCTGTATCCCCACAGGGAGAGAGCGGCGATTCACACCATCCCTCCGTCTCTATCTCTTTAAGAGCTCAGAGAAGGAGTGTACGTTCAGCCTGCGTGTGTGTGTGTGTGTGTGTGTGTGTGTGTGTGTGTGTGTGCATGTGGGGGAGGGGTATTGGCTGGGGTGGAACAGTCCTGTAATGAGCAGATTTTAGAGAGAGAGAGAGAGAGAGGCCGAAAAACAAGAGAGGGCAGATGACTTGGTGGAATTGAGGATACAAAAACAATCCAGATCTGGACGAGCGCTGGGATGAGGAGGACAAAGGGAAGAGGAGAGGAATAATTCTCTTATATATTATTCTGCTTCTGTTTTTTTTTTTTTTTCTCCCCCTCTTCGCATCCCTCGCCGTTCGGGAGCGAGAGCCTCGTCTCTTCATCGAGCAGAGAGGAGAGAGGAGACAGAGGCGGGGGAAGGACTAAGAGGAGCCGGAGAGATATTCAAACTCGGCGACGTCTGCCGAGGTGTGTGTGTGTGTGTGTGTGTGTGCGCGGCTGACGCTACGTGCGAGTGCGTGTGCGGTTATGGATGCGTGTCGCTGAGCGTTAGCCTGGATCGCTTCTTTCCAGGCCATGCTATAGAGAAAATATCTTCAACTTCTCCTCCGCTCCTCTGTTTTTTTTTTTAATTTTAATGGCGTTGGAGCGCAGCAGCCTCCCGGTCCTGTATCCCCTCCTCCGTGTGCCGGTGCAGCACGGGTGTAGGTGATGCTGTAATGTCTGATTGAGCCGAGCTCGGTCGCTGCTGCCGCTGCCACCGCCGCCGCCGCCGCCGCTCTGTGGGCCTCTGGGACTGCCGGAAAAAAGCCTAGGCCTCGCTCGTCTGGAGCAACGCGCCGCGCGGCCGGGGCGACGGGCCGGCGAGCTCTCCGACCGCCAGGCTGCGAGGGGCGGGAAGGTGGAGGAGGAAGTGGAGGAGGAGGAGGATGAGAAGCGCTCTGAGCCCGCATGCCCGTGGGAAGCAGCGCGCACGGCAGCTGCGTTCGTCGCTCCACAGCCGCCGCTGAGGCTTAGCTTGCTTCTCCACCGCGAGGCCATGCTCTCTGGGCCGCGCTCTGCCGTGGTCCACATCTCAAACTAACGGGGAGAGGGAGAGTCCAGGCCCTGCACCTCCATGCTACCTGCTCCAGACCAGGCCTCCTCCCTCCTCGCTCCCTCTGAGTGAACCGGGCCCTTGCTTTTTTTCTTTTTCTTGACGTTCTAAAGGATTTGCCTAAACCTGTTTCATGCATGTCCACTGGAGGCAGGTTTGACTTTGATGACGGGGGGTCGTACTGCGGGGGGTGGGAGCAGGGCAAGGCCCATGGCCGAGGGGTCTGCACGGGGCCCCAGGGTCAGGGGGAGTACGCGGGGGCCTGGAGCCACGGCTTCGAGGTCCTGGGCGTGTACACGTGGCCCAGCGGGAACAGCTACCAGGGCACCTGGGCGCAGGGCAAGCGGCATGGCATCGGCGTGGAGAGCAAGGGCCGCTGGGAGTACAGAGGGGAGTGGACGCAGGGGTTCAAAGGTCGCTACGGGCAGCTGGAGAGCACGGCCAGCGGGGCCCGGTACGAGGGGACGTGGAGCAACGGCCTGCAGGATGGATACGGCACTGAAACCTACTCCGACGGAGGTAAGGCTGCCGACGCGTCACCTGTCACCTCCCGGTGCTTTTGTTTCCACCACACACCAGCGTGGAGATCAGACACGCCCCGGTTCCGCTAGTCGTCCCACAAAGCTGGAGCGACTCGCTTCCTCGGTAACATTCACTGTAGCACCGCCGACGTAAATAACATGTAGGTCGCATTCCAGTCGCGGATTGATTTACGGGACAGGGGCCCGAGGGGTCAGAGGGTCCCCCGGGGCGGCCGTATAGTCGCTGTAGTATTTAGCACAACGTCTGAGTGTGGACCTACTGTGGCAGGAGTCAGACCGGCTCTCCTCCTCCTCAGTGTGACGGAAATAAGAAGTTCAGCTGCAGTTTGTCGACCGGCAGCAGCAGAACCTGCACAACATTACAGAACAGAATACAGGAAGACATATGGGGGGTGAAAAATGGCTGAAAAACTAAATCTATGTGATGGAGAACAGAAGCTAAGTGGCTAAAACTGGAGCTAATGGCTAAAAACATGAGTTAAACAGCTAAATGACTAAAAACAAGGGGCTGCTGCGCTAAGACGGGAAGCTAACTTATTATAAAGAAACAGGACAGGTTGCGTTCATTTTGTGTTGTCTTTCCATCTCGGGGGACATGTCCACATGTCCACGTGTAGGAGGGCTGTCTCAGAGACAGGTCGCCCTCCACACTGTCCCACTGAACGGCCCATATTATTAGATTATGAGGAAACAGAAACAGACGGTGGGCGTCAAAAAGGAGGACACGCGTGTCTATAATTAGAAATTAAACCATGTTGAATATTGGTTTATAACAACCCACCCCCACCAACACCCCACCCGCTGTCTCTCTGCATCCTACCCTCTGTGCTGTAGAGGTCTCCATGGTAACGGGAGACAGCAGGTCAGCGTGTCACCGGGGACTAGCTCCCTGCTCTCTGATTGGCTCCCTGCCTCTGTCAGTCTCAGTTTCTTGGGGGGGTTAATCTAGGCCGTTTGATACCGGACGCCCGCAGCGCCTGCCTCCGAGCACTGCTGCAGGGACCCGGATGACGGAGACGGAGCGCGAGGTCAATAAGTGGTGCAGGTGGAGAGGTGGACGTTGTTTACGGGAAGCGCGCGCGCGTGTGTGTGCGTGCGCGCGAGCGTTAACGCTATACGGCTGTTTCGAGGCGCGCCAGTAAAATTTAGAGAAACAAAAAAATAAATAAATAAATAAAATGGTGAGGAAAAGGGAAAAACATTTAACAAAAAAAAAAAAGACTGCGTCACGCGCCCCTCTTCCGCTCACGTGGGAGACCGCCGACAGATGAATATAGCACGCACGAGCTGACACATTTTCCACAACCCAATAACTGTGCGGGGCGATGTCACACACACACACACACACACACACACACACACACACACACACACACACACACACACACACGGGCCTGTCAACAGGACACGTGCTAAAAGCGTTAATAGCGGTTCAAACATATTTAAAACCACATTTATTAAGCCTCGCGCACTGACAGTGCAAACAGGTCTGCCGAGCGCGAGACCGGTTCCGTGTTCGGTTTCAGGACCACGGACAGCTCCGGATCCTCACGCAGGAAAAAAAAACAGCGGTGGAGAAACACCAGTACAGCAGTACTGTAAAATAAAAATACTCTTTAAGCATCATTAACTGAAGTAAAAAAAAAAACACGTTCTGAACTGAGATCTGAGGTTCGACTGTGGAGGCTCAGGGTTCGGCTTCAGCACCGCGGACAGCTCCAGGTCACAGTTTAATGCCATTGTACCGAAATTGGTTGCAATTCGCCTAGAGGGCGCTAGTGAGAGAACCCTCAATGAACGGAGCTAAAGGACACAAGTAATAATTTAAAAATGTCTCGAAACGAAAAAAAAAAAGTCAAATTTTAGCTTCGTGTCTGCAGGTCTAGTATTGATTATATACTCAGAATAGAAATTAGAACATATTAACGTCCTTTCTTAGGGAAGGTGATTTTGCCGATAAAAATAGTGAAACAGGTCCAGGAAAGCCTCAGACAACAAATCTTTGGGGAAAAAAAACACCCATTTTTTTTTCCCTTTTGTGAAAGTTAATTAGTCACACCACGATTGATTTCAAGTCTCCTATCATTTCCTGTTTGTAAAAAAATGATAAAGTGCATTGATTTTCTTGCATGCTTACTGCAAAACAATCTCCTATGAAATTAGACCGAGAAAACCTGGATACAGCAAGTGAGCGGTTCAGGTTTTAAGATGTTTGGAGCGTTGACAGATAATTGGACGGTGATGTATTTTCAAAAGGTTCAACACACACAGTTCACTATGTTTTCAGGGAAAATGTACTTTTTACTTCACTACATTTACTTAGGATACTAGTTGGTGTGGTATTTCTACTTTCACATGACCAGAGTACTTTTCCCACCCCTGGTTATCCACTTACATGAGAGCACAGCAACAGAAAAATACATTTAGAGGAAAATTTTGAGATTTTCTTTTATACAACAAAACATACAGGAACTACAAACCAGCAGGAAAAGCCTGAAAGGGTGAGGCAGCGTGACATATCTACAATTGTGAAAACGATTTATTGGTGTTCATTAGTAATTTACTGCAAATTAACTACTGTTTCGCTTGAGCTTAATTTGGAAAGAGGATTCAGGAGAAGATTCTGTCAGAACAGACAATTATCACCCAACACTGCAGCTCCAGGGGGCGTTTTAGCTCCTTTTAGCTCGTTGTTTTGTTTCTTTACAGCTCAATATATTTTACTGTTCAGCACCAGTCAGCTGTACTGAGAAAAAAAAAAAAACACCCAAGCGCTGCATTTATGAAGTAACAGCAGTGCATGTACAAGGAGGTGGTCAGGGTGAACAGCCACAGAACACTTTGGTTAAGGTTAGTGAAAGATGGTGGGTTTTTTAATAACTGTAAAAAAAACCTGTAGCTGTAGTCACTGCAAGTGGATGCTGTGCTGCCTCCAAGAAAACATAACCTGGTTGTAATTATGGTTCAGGAAAACAAAACAAAAACGTATGTGCTGCTGCAGTTTAGTTTTACAATATAGTGCAGTTTATTTCTCTTCAGGTGCTTGGTGGAGACCAAAAACAGAGTGAAAGGCATTTGCTTCAAACGTGACTCAAGCAACGGCTGATGATTAATCTGAAATCGAATCGATTGACTGAGAGTTTCAGTCAACTCGCGTTTCGATGAGCGAGTCGGTCGAGCACAGATTACACGAGCGGCGTGTAGACGGCTGTTAAAATGCCTGTCATGACAACAAACTCTCCGGCTCCGTCAGCAGGAGCGTCCACTGCGCCCCTCTAAATGCAAACCGACAGGCCACGAGTTGAACGTGAGGCCGCCGGGTTTCCTGCCCCGGAACCCGAGACTCTGGATCTGCATCACGTCCCATTCGGACCAACTCAGGGATTTGAGGAGAGGATGGTGGAGGGAGTAACAAGTCTCTTTTTATGCGTGACAAATGATGAACCCAACCCTCACCTCCCCCCGTCTAACCTTAAACAATGCAGCTTATAAGATTCACTCAATAAATTCTACAACTGGGCCAGTACATATTTACTTTTCTGCGGTGTGGGGGAATGCCAAATATCCAGTGTTAAAGTGTTTAACACTGTGCCAACATGCCCCTGCAGGCAGAGATGTTTCAAAGATTTTTATTCCTGGCGTTGTGTAGCTACCACACACTCCATCACACACAGGAATTATAAATACATGTGTCGTTTGGCATTTTTAAGCTGACAGAAGGACAGAAATTAGCATCGGTGTAATTTTTAGAGATACAACATTTTTTTAAAAAACACACCAGTGTTATGTAAGGTAGACGCAGCTGTGTAGTCCAGTACATTCAATTGTATTTTTTTATCCTTTATGTGACGCATTTTGGAGGTGTGTGTTGTGTAGAAATAAATTATTATTACGGAAACATGCCATGCTAGTCGGTGGCGTGGTTTTTCAATTGATGCTAACGTCAACATGCTAACGTGCTCGCAACAACAATGCTAGCATGCTGATGGTTTAACAAGGCTGTGAATATTGTCTTTTGCCAAAGTCATGGTTATATCAAGAGAGTTTTAATCAAAGGTTAGTCCAATTGATTTCGATTAAAACTTCCTTGAGATAGCAGGTGTAACATTAACCGTCTTAGTTTAGCAACTTAGCATGCTAGCATTAGCGCTAAACAGAAAGTGCAGCAGTGGCTGATGGGAAAGTGATGTCTACGTGTGTCTTTCAGGAACTTACCAAGGTCAGTGGCTGGGCGGGATGCGTCACGGCTATGGCGTGCGGCAGAGTGTGCCGTACGGCATGGCGGCCGTCATCCTCTTCCCTCTGCGAACATCCATAAACTCCCTCCGCTCCGAGCACAGCCACGGCCCGCCGGCTGCGCTGGAGGACGGCAGCGCCACCGCGCCCGCGGACGGGGTGGCGGCTGGCCTGGCGGGCAGCCCGGTGGGCCGAGGCGGGTTCGCCCTGACGGCGCCGAGCGAAGCCGAGCGCCAGAGGAAGAGGAAAGGCCGCTTCCGCCAGTCCATCCTGAGCGGCCTGAAGCTGCGGCGCTCCGAGTCCAAAAGCTCCCTGGCCAGTCAGCTCAGCAAGCAGAGCTCCTTCTGCAGCGAGGCCGGCATGAGCACCGTCAGCTCGGCCGCGTCCGACATCCACTCCAACGCCAGCGAGAGCGAGCAGGGCGCCCCCGTGGACGCCACGGTCACGGAAATGTACGCCGGCGAGTGGCGGAGCGACCAGAGGGCCGGCTGGGGCGTGAGCCGGCGCTCCGACGGCCTCCACTACGCGGGCGAATGGGCGGGCAACAAGAGGCACGGCTACGGCTGCACCACCTTCCCCGACGGCACCAAGGAGGAAGGGAAATACAAGCAGAATGTGCTGGTGAGCGGGAAACGCAAGAACCTGATCCCGCTGAGGGCGAGCAAAATCAGGGAGAAGGTGGACCGGGCCGTGGAAGCCGCGGAGAAAGCGGCGGACACCGCCAAGCAGAAGGCAGATATCGCCATGTCCCGGTAAGAAGTGCGCACATCTTCCCATCATGTCTTTACTACGATCGCCATCTTCTTATCGTTTTCTACGGACGCCATTTTTATATTTTTACTACAATCGCCATCTTCTTTTCGTTTTCTACGGACGCCATTTTTATTTTTTTTTTTTTTTTACTACGATCGCCATCTTCCGCCGGTTCCGGGGTAGTGACGTCACAGGGCCCGTGCGCCAATCAGGTTTCAGCGCCATTGTTTCTGTACGTCAAGAAATTCGCGTAAATGTTTTGATGAATAAAACTATAAATGCAAAAGAGTAAAATCTTGAAGGAGTTAAATCCTGATTTACAGGAGCTTTGACAGCCGTATATGCAATTATAATTTGTGGGTATGGAATAAATTTAGTTATCACATTATTTGCATTAAATATATATTATATTAAATATTATCACACTAATAATAATCAATCTCAGATCTATGTGTATATATTGGTTAAAGGAACAAAAATCCAAGTTAAATCAGTAAATTAAACGCTTAATAAAGGTGACTATTACAACTCAGGGAACAGCTACGCCTCATTAATTTAATATCGCCCCTCGATGAAAGTACAGAGAGTAAATCTGTCTCGAACGAAGCAGAATCAGCTCCAGAATAAAAACCTTTAAAGCCCGTCTGAGCGCAGCATCTCCACCTGTCCCGGTCAGGATGAGCCACGCTCGTGGGAAGGCGGAGGCGGCCGAGGGCGTGGCGCAGAAGGCGACGGAGGAGTGTCGACTGGCCCGGATAGCTGCCAAGGAGCTCTCCCCCTCCTTCCACATCTACGGGAACGGTGAGTGGACCGCGGACGGAACCGGATGTGATTCACTGAAGAACCAAACTGCTGGTTATCAATATTAAAATATGGCTGTTCTTGTATCATAGTGATACACAAATAATGTAATCCCTGTAATTAATTACTCCACGGGCCTATTGGCCACAGGCCCGGGGCCCCTCTGAACCCGCGGGCCTCTGGACCTGAGCCCAGTCGAGCCTCCGCGTGAAACGTTAATAACTCTTCTTGAAAAGTCGGCAGCCACCGACCCGGCAGCTGCAAAGAGTTCTCAACACTTACTAAAACACTCTGACAGAGGCATAAGTTTTAATGTTATATCAGTTTTCTTCTGTCAAACATTAGTTTTTACTGGTGGCCTCACCCGCAGGCTGTTTGTTTCAGTTCAGATTTGTCTCGTCACTCTGTTTACGGTGGACAGGATATTATCGGTGAGTTTAAGGTGGAAAAAAAAGGCAGCAAATGGTGGATGTAATGTAACTGCGCCCACTGTCGTCACTTCAAATCCACTTAAAAGCACGTTTATGTGTCTGAGCTCTTACAGATTAATAAAATATGTATCGCGTACATGGATTTACAGTGTGCAGCGGGCTCGGTGTTGCCGCACTTATTTTGATCTCATAATAAACAGAGGATTAGCCTTTGAGAATCCAAACTAAATCAAGTGCATTCAGTCCCATAATCCTCTCTAAGCCAGCGTGATTGCCTGCACACGACCCAGGCTGCGTGCAGCTTTTCCCTCCTTTTTGCGACCCTGCATGCTAATAACACTGACACACACACACACACACACACACACACACACACTGGAGGTCTGGAGTCACCGTGGATCGAGGCCAAGTCCTTTCATTGCTGCCGTTCTCCAACTGTTTTTCACAGGGCTCGAATGTCAGCAGCGGCCCAAGCACCAGGACGCCAAGGACAAAGACCACGAGGTCATCTCCACAGGAACCGACAGTCCGGAGCTGTGCACGCCGGACACCACGCCGCCCGTGATAACACCTGATCTCAGCCCCGTGCTGAGCGTGCCCGCCTCGCCCCCCCGCAGCCCGCCCAAGCACGCCCATCGCCCCAGAAATGCTTGCTTCATGCGCCAGAGCGCCGTGGACGATCAGGGCGGGGCCGAGATCCAGGTGCTGGTGGAGGGGCGGGGGGCGGATCTGCCGAGGGGCGGGGCCAACAATTGGACCGACGACATGTACCCGGAGCGAGGGGGGGGCAGCAGCCGCTCCACCACGCCCTCCCTTCTGGAGGAGCAGGAGGGCCAAGTCAACGGCCACGAGCAAGCCCCTCTGTCCAACCACAAACCACGGGAGAAACCCTCGTCCAATCACAAGTCCCGGGAGCACGCTTCCTCCTACAGGGCGTGGGAGCACTCCCTGTCCAACCAAAAGCCCTCCAAGCATGCCTCTTCCAATCACAAGTCGAGGGAGTACTCGTCCTCCAATCACAAAACATGGGATCATTCCTCCACCAATCACAAGGCCTGCGAGCATGCCTCTTCCAACTACAAGCCGCAGGTGCACATTTTATCCAATCACAAGGCCTTGGAACATAACATGTCCAATCACAAGACTTCTGAGCATGCTTCTTCCAATCACAAGTCCCAAGATTATATCTCCTCCAATCACAATGCAAAGGACCACATCTCCTCTACTTATAACCCCCGAGAGCATGTCTACTCCAACCACCATCCAAAGCAGCACAACCCCACCAACCACAAGCTTAACGAGCATGCTGTAATCGACCAAAGGCTAGACGGCCTCGCCGTGGGCTGGACCGCCGAGAGCACCCTTAGGTGGAGCCCCGCCCACTCGCGCCTCACCGAGCAGGACGAGGAGAGGACGAACGACTACACGGTGGACATGAGGCTCCAGTGTCCGGATGGGCAGACGCCGCGGGGGCTGGGCCAGGAGTCCCCGGCCCCCAAGAACAACAGGCTGCGCTCCCGGGCCCTCCGGCCCGTCAGAGAGGGGTCCGTGGACTCCGTGCAGATGCTGGACAACCTGAATGTGGGGGCGGAGCTGGAGGAGTGGCCGCTGCACAGGGACCTCACCCTCTCCCCGCCCCTCAAGTCTCAACCCATCACTCTGGAGCAGGAAGGAGAGCATCTCACCCTCAAATCAAACTCAGTGAGTCCCCACGCTGCAGGGAAATATGGGGAAATATGAGCTTGTCTAAAACGTCATGTTTTCAGAAAGGTGTATATATGTAACATGCTGTAACATGGACTAACTTCTGCTTCTCGTCTCTTGCAGGGCTCCAGCTCTATTCTGGTGGTTATGGTCATTTTACTCAATATTGGAGTAGCCATTCTTTTCATTCACTTCTTTATTTAAGCTTAAACAGGTATGATCTACTAAAGACTTATTGATAACTACAGCATATTCTATTATTACCTACCGAGACGGACGTCCTGCCTGTTCGACCGGAGCCCGCGGCCCGAGCGGCGGACGCAGCGGAAGCCTTTCTGTTGTCGCTACTGGTCTTCTCACCTCGGCTGAAGCCCGTTTCCGTTGCTCCGAGAGCGCCGTTCCTTTTCAGACGCTTATGTTGAGCTTGCAACCGTAAACAAACAAACAAAAAAAAAACAATAAGGGTGTTTGGATAAGAGTAAAGAGAGCAGCTTTAAAGTCGCGTGGTGCGTCGGGACCACATGCATGGGTGTCCATCACGTGCTGTTAAACCGGACCGGAGATGGCACAGGCGGGTTTCGCCCATAAATCCCATCCAACGCCGGACGAGAACATAGCAACTCTCGTTTCCTGGTTCTCATGAGAGACATGCTAACTAAGAGCATGGCGCACACACACACACACACACACACACACACACACACACACACACAATCCATCCATCCTGAACCCTCATAGACAATAACCCCCCTTTGCCTTCTGACCCCCCTCCCCCCGGTCCAGTCCACCAGTCTCTCCCCCTTCTTCGCACTATGCGCTACATACAGAACTATGCTGCAAGAGTAGATCCATTTTAAAGGGCTCCGTCATTCTTCTTTTCTTTTTTTTTTTTTTTTTTTTCCACGACGAACTACATGAACACACACAGGACCGTTGCATGAGGCTGTGTGGGGTTTTAAAAAGTGCATTTTCTATCCCTTTAACATCACCGTTCTGTCTTCATTTTGTACGCACCCCCCGTTTCCACCAACGTCACATCCGGTCACCGCGCCCGTCGCTTCCAGAGGTTCGCTTCACGAATCCATCCAAAAAAAAAAAAAAAAAAAAACGCAGAATGTGGATTCATGTTCGATTTAAAACGCCAAATCAAACGTCAGCACAGCAGAAGAGACCCGCCGGTCTGATCCTCGAGGAAATTTACTGTGAGTGAAGTTTGGTTTTTTAACGTTAAACCCACGCATTCGCACGCAAAAAAAAAACACACACACACATTTATCTGCTGACATACTGAGGAGGATTCAGCCTTGCCCTTTTGTACAGCCTTGAGACTGTTATGTTATAACCACTAATTCTACTATATATGTGTATGTGTCATTATTATTATTATTATTATTATTATTCAAGTTTGTTACTTTTTGCAGTTTGCAAGACAGAGAGAATGCTGAGTGCCTCGTATTTATTCATTTTTCCGTCTCAAATTTATTTAACCCCCCTGCCCCCATCCCTGGATAAAACCCCCTGTGTGGGCAGGCTGAGAGGAGAGGGACAACCCTCCTCCTCCACCTCCACCACCATCCCTCTCCCCACACACACACACACACACACACACACACACACACCAATCCTCCCTCTCCACCTTGAAATGGCATGCACTGTTTTCTCTCTCTTTCTCTCTCTCTCTCTCTCTCTCTCTCTCTCTGTCTCTCTCGCTCTCCCCCTTTTTGGACCAGTAAAAAATAAAAAATAAAAAGGGAATAACGGGGTTTCTCACGGTGTCATTTCCAGACACGTTATTTATTTTACTTTATTTTATTTTTTTTGGGCCGGATGAGATTTTTTTTCAGCATGTTTGTTTAGCCTGCTCAATCTGGTGTCAGTTTCGTGAGTTTCTCCCTCTCGTCTCTCTCTCTCTCTCTCTCTCTCTCTCTCTCTCTCTCTCTGTCTCTCTGTCGCTCTCTCTCTCTTTCTATCCAGCAAACACAAGGCTAACGTGAGACGTGGAGAGCAGTGTAAAATAAAACGCTCGCTTTTAACTTCTCAGTGGATACCGAACAAAAACGTCCCGAGTTTATGAATGATATAAAAAGAAACTCTCTGCTACTGTATGTTTTATACTTCGCACCCAGTGGCATCATCATGTTGTGACATCATTGCATGCCCGAGCATGCTCTTTCTTACTCTTTGGTTTATGAGGTTGTTTCCAAGTTAATGTGGAGAAAATAATGAAATGTTTGAAATGAACGAGTGTGGTGTGATTATTGCTGCCGTGTCCAATCATTCCACTTGGTACAGGCGATGAAGAAAACCACCGCTACTACTAATACTACTACTACTACTACTACTGCACAGCACAGTACAGCTGTGGCAGGAGAAGTACTTACTGAAGTAAAAGTGCAGCATTCAAAAGTTCACGTAAGTAAAGATATTGAAGAAACTCTTTCCTCAAAGGGTTTTGTAGAGAAGCTGTGATGCATCACACAACACTTAGTATGTTTTTATCATGTTATAAAACACGTACACACCCCTGGCCCGAGATCCAACAAATTACTTTTTACTATTAAGGACCTCAGTCCTTTCATATCCCACTTTCTTTCTGCAAAAAGCAAATAATTCCCAAAATATCTCTCAGAAACACATAAAGACTGTACGTATAATTTCTAAGCTATGAACAAAACCTCAGAAGATTGAAGCCGAGGTCAAACCAAGTTCATATGAAGTGTGGACACCTGCTTTTCTGCAGCTGGTGCTTACTAAATGTTAATGGTTATATTAACCTTGAATATTTAGATGACAAAAATAACTGAAAGGTGAAAACCATCTTCATTCACTGGGTCCAAACCTCCTGTATCCTGTGTTAACAGAACAAGGTAAGAAGCCACACAGTGTGTAATAAATGAGTGTGTGTCTCTGAGCTTCACTTCCACTCATCTTTGCCTTTTGAATCCATAGGGAAAAAAAAGCTGTTGGCAGTTTTGTCTTCCATTTTTTCACTTAAGTGAAAGCACCATGGTCGTGTCTCTTTGTGGTTGTATTAAGTTTCTTTGTTGTTGTTGTTTGGAGTCTCTGTGGTCTTTTTGTGTCTCTTTGAATATGTGGTCATTCTGAATTTCTTTGTCATCGATTTTTGCACCCATAGACATTTTTGTGTTTCTAGTTGTGGTCATTATGTGTCACTGTGTAGTCTTTTGTGCCCCTGTTGGCACATTCTGTGTTTCAATGATCATCTTGTGTCTCTTTGCGGTCGTCTTGCGTCTCTTTGTGGTCGTCTTGTGTCTCTTTGTCGTCTTGTGTCTCTTTGTGGTCGTCTTGCGTCTCTTTGTGGTCATCTTGCGTCTCTTTGTGGTCATCTTGTGTCTCTTTGTAGTCGTCTTGCATCTCTTTGCGGTCATCTTGCGTCTCTTTGTGGCTGTCTTGTGTCTCTTTGTGGTCGATTTGTGTCTCTGTGTAGTCTTTTGTGCCCCTGTTGGCACTTTTTGTGTTTCTGTGTTTTGTTCTCTTTGTGGTCGTTTTGTGTCTCTTTGCAGTCATCTTGTGTGTCTTTGTGGTTGTTTTGTGTCTTTTTGTGGTCATTTTGGGTCGTTTTGTGCCTCTTTGTAGTCATTTTGTAACCCTGTAGGCACATTCTGTGTTTCAGTGATCATCTTGTGTCTCTTTGTGGTCGTCTTGTGTCTCTTTGTGGTTGTCTTGTGTCTCTTTGTTGTCTTGCGTCTCTTTGTGGTCGTCTTGTGTCTCTTTGTGGTTGTCTTGTGTCTCTTTGCGGTCATCTTGTGTCTCTTTGTGGCTGTCTAGTCTCTCTTTGTGGTCATCTTGCATCTCTTTGCGGTCATCTTGTGTCTCTTTGTGGTTGTCTTGTGTCTCTTTGTCATCTTGTGTCTCTTTGTGGTCGTCTTGCGTCTCTTTGTGGTCATCTTGTGTCTCTTTGTGGCTGTCTTGTGTCTCTTTGTGGCTGTCTTGTGTCTCTTTGCGGTCATCTTGCGTCTCTTTGTGGTCATCTTGTGTCTCTTTGCGGCTGTCTTGCGTCTCTTTGTGGTTGTTTTGTTTCTTAGAAGTGAGCTCTGTGAATTCCCAACAATAAGCTGTTGCCCCCCTCACCTGTCGGGCCCCGGGGCCTGCGCCCTGCTCCGCGTTAATGGGGGTGATTTAGTCCATAAATCGGCTGCAATGACGGCTGCAGGGTGAAACACTCCCCCCTACTGTCCCGACGAAGAACCATCTTTGCTAATATCTCAACCAGCTCGTATTCACCTTTGTACCGGTTCGAAATCTCCTTCAAACAAACTCCGGGAGCGGTTTGTCTTCACCTCGGGTCGCGCGGGGCTCCTCGGTCGAACCTCCGGCATGGTGCGGCCGTAGCGGCGGCACCGCGGCGGCGGCGGCAGCTCGCTGCGTGGCGGTTTCCGGTGTCCGTCCGTCTGCAGGAGGATGGCGTCCGGCTTCAACCGCATCCCCTCCACCGCCGGTCCTCCGAGTCCCAAATATACCGAAGGTTGTTGACCTCAGGCTGAAGACGGCGCTGAAAACCATCGATAACAGGCTCAGGTAAGTTATCGTGAATTGTTTTATGAATTATGATTATTTTTTTTATGTTTTGGGGGAATGTGGGTTTTTTTTGCAGATGTGCTGGGCTCGGCTGCAGGAGGAGGATTTTCCCCTGCAGCTCCGGGGGGAGGCCTAGTTTGATTCGGGGTCCGTTTGCAGCGAAGGCTCGTATCAAACGTTAGAAGCAGCGAACTGTGGCCTTTCATTAAAGCGGCTTTTCAGCCGGGGCGCCGCTAGCTCACAGGCGGCGGCTCTCCGCCTCGCTTTCGCCTCGTTTTTTTTTTTTTTTTTTTACCGGCGCTGGGCGTGGGCGGTTTATCACACCGGAGCACCGGTGTTTGATGTTATTTACGACGTGAGATAAACGGAGAATCCTGCGGGAGGTCCGGCTGTTTGGAGACGTTAGCCGTTAGCCGTTAGCCGTTAGCTACTCTGCCGCAGCTGACAAGCTAACGTCTGCTAGCTACATCCTGGAACCGAAACTGTCGGTTTTGGGGGGGAAAAACGTTCATATCCCCCTTTGTAAAAAAATAAAAACAAAGCTGGATAGATTAAGCTTTATAATAAAGTATATCATAATGAGACATTTAAAATACACACTTATCAGGGGGAATTGGACCTTTACGTGCCCAGATTTGCGTTTCAGGAAATAGACTGAGCCCGACTCTTGGTTTTTCTCTGTTATTTTCCGCAGGTTTCCATCAGTTAAAACGCATCTGGTGCGTTCATGTCGCCGTGTTCTCGGCTGTGGAGATAACAGGATTCACGCCGCACTGTTACATTTGTTTCTCAAGTCATGGCAGGAACAAGTTTTTCAGGCCTCCCAAGCTAACCAGGGTGGTTTGTTTCAGTTCAGGGCTGCAACTGATGATTGGGGGTTTAGTCATCGATTAATTTGCTGATTGTGTGCATGATTTATCCATTTATCATTGGGTCATCAAATATAAAAAATAATAGAAAAAAACATCACTTACAACCATATTTTATTTCATCCTAGTAATAACGAATCTATTATTGAATATTCTGCAGATTATTTAATTAATTAAAATATCAGCGAATTGTAAAAAGGAAAGTAAAAACTCGTAAATTAGCTTCAGGTTTTGTGTTTCGATGGGCCAAGTCAAAGATGTACAGTTCAAAATGAGATATGACAAAGAAGAACAATTTTTCTGTCGAGTGACAGATAAAGTCAACGAATTATTACAGGTGTGCAGACAGTCCAAAACACCAGGAAAATATTACATTTACAGTAATCACCAGGAAGAGCCTTCAACCAGCAAATGTTTACCGATTTTCATCTTGAAAAATTACTCAAACGATTAATTGATGCCCAAAACAGCGAACAGTTAATTTCTTTGGATCGTTGCAGCTCTATTTCAGGTTTTGTTCTCACCACAAACAAGATGTGTGTTGACACCCTAACCTTCTTGTAAATTGGAGTTGCAATGCTCGTGTTTGTAATGGATGGTGAAGAGTTGTCTTGTTTACTTGGTAATGTTCCTGTTTTCTTTTTTCTCTCCAGGTTTCCTCGCCTAATTCAAAGAGGTGTGCAAACCCAGATACAGCACATACTCTCCCCCCTCTCAGTCCGGTGCCGAGACCCCCACTCCACGCACGCGCGCACCCACCACCTCCTGAGCACTGAGTCCCTGCATGCGAAGTGGAAGGATGACGGAGGCGTGGCAGCAGCAACATGCAGTCGCTCCACCCTCTGTCGTGCACACGCTCCCCCAGGCGGCCGACAACCCGCTGGGCTGCACCGTGTACGGCGTCGTCCTGCAGCCGGACACCTCCCTGCAGCAGCCGCAGCACGGCCAGCAGCACGCCGTTCAGGCCCAGCAGCCCTCCCTGCAGGTGGGGGCGAGAGAGGGCACAAGTGCGGAGCCTGCGGTCACGACATATCTCACCTGGCCAACCCTCACGAGCACCAGTGCATGGTGAACCAGGACCGATCCTTCCAGTGCACGCAGTGCATGAAGATCTTCAGCCAGGCGACGGACCTGCTGGAGCACCAGTGCGTGCAGGTGGAGCAGAAGCCCTTCGTGTGCGGGGTGTGTAAGATGGGCTTCTCGCTGCTCACCTCGCTGGCTCAGCACCACAACTCGCACGGCAACGGCAACAACCCGATGAAGTGCTCCATCTGCGAGAAAACCTACCGGCCGGGCTCCGGGAACGCCACGCCCACCTCGTCGGCCGCCAACCCCCAGCAGCCGTCCACCGGCGAGACGTCCGGTGGCGGAGCAGCCATCAGTGCCTCGTCTCCACCCGCGTTCGAGGCCTCCGCTCCAGACAGGCCATATAAGTGCTCAGTGTGCCACAAGGCCTTCCGGCATTTGTCGGAGCTGACCCGCCACGAGAGAGTGCACACTGGTGAAAAGCCATACAAATGTGACACGTGCGATAAGAGCTTCAGCCAGTCCTCACACCTGGCGCACCACCAGCGCACGCACAGCTCCGAGCGGCCGTACAAGTGCGCGGTGTGCGAGAAGAGCTTCAAGCACCGCTCTCACCTCGTGCGGCACATGTACGCCCACTCGGGCGAGCACCTCTTCAAGTGCAATTTGTGCGAGATGCACTTTAAGGAGTCGTCCGAGCTCCTGCACCACCAATGCCAGCCGGAGGGGGAGCGGCCTTTCCGCTGCGGCTCGTGCGGGAAGAGCTTCAAGCGGCCGTCCGACCTGCGGCAGCACGAGCGCACCCACTCGGAGGAGCGACCTTTCCAGTGCGAGGAGTGCCAGATGAGCTTCAAGCAGCAGTACGCGCTCGTGCGCCACCGACGCACTCACAAAAACCCGGCCGACCGCCCCTTCAAGTGCAACCTCTGCGATAAGGGATTCCTTCAGCCGTCGCACCTGCTGTACCACCAGCAGGTCCACGGCATGGAAAGCCTGTTTAAATGTGCGTCTTGCCAGAAGTCTTTCAGCCAATCGGGAGAACTGCTGCGGCACAAATGTGGCGGCGAGGTGGAAAAGCCCTACAAGTGCGACGTGTGCGGCAAAGGTTACAAAAAGAATTCGACGCTGCAGCGCCACCAGAACTCTCACTGCACGGAGAAGCCGCTCAAGTGCTCCCTGTGCGACAAGCGCTTCGTGTCGTCCTCCGAGTTCGTGCAGCACCGCTGCGACCCGACCCGGGAGAAGCCGCTCAAGTGCCCCGACTGCGAGAAGCGCTTCAGGTACTCGTCGGAGCTGCAGCGCCACCGCCGGGTCCACACCGGGGAGAAGCCCTTCAAGTGCGCCAGCTGCGACAAGAGCTTCAAGCAGCGCGAGCACCTGGCCAAGCACCAGAGCGTGCACTCGCGGGAGACGCAGTTCAAGTGCGTGTGGTGCGGCGAGCGCTTCGTCGACCTCACGGCGCTGCAGGAGCACACGGTGCAGCACACCGCGGAGGGCGAGAGCTTCCCCGAGGCGCCCTGCATCCCGTGAGCGCCGCGAACGTGACATTTGCCCTCAAAGCAGCGTGTGCCAGCCTCCGCTCTCCCCAGTCGTAGTTTATAACACGCATCCCTTAATTACGTTTAATGATTTTTAGTACCCGTGAGACTCCGTTTATCCTCATCCTTCGTTGAGTAAAAAGGCAGAACACCCCTGAATGGTCAGAGGGGATCAGATCCCCCTTCTTCTTTTGGAACACATGGGAAAATGAAACAGAAAGAAAAAGGCTTGTGATGTGAAACGTGGGAAGATCTGGGATTTTATTTGACACGCTGAGGTTGGACATTCTTCTGTGGTTGCATGTGATCGTCTTGTTTTGTAGCTGTTGATTTCGTCGTTCACAAAGAAGACGGCAAGAACTTCAGATGACGTGTGTGTGCTCATGTTAAGCTCCTGAAATCCATGTGCCTTTTTTTTTTTTTTACCAATCACTCCTTTTGTTGTTTTTAGTTGTTGTTTTTGTTAATTTCATGTCCAGTATAACCCCCCCCCTCCGCCTCACCCCTCCTCCATCCATCCGTATTCAGCGGCTGGCTTGTGCAGCAGTATATTTTCACATTCTAGGTCTTAGGTAGCATCATCTGTTTGTGCATGAATATTTATCACACTTTAAAATCACTGTTGTATTATAGGTTTGGTTTATTTAGGAAAACATCCTAAGAAGAAGAAGAAGAAGAAGAAAAAAAAAGTGGATTTGTGAAAATGTATAGCCTGTGTCCTATGAAATCTGTGTTGTTGCATCTTTGTATTAAAACAAATGACGTCTAGGTAACTAACCCGTACCTATCATGTCATACAAACACTTGACATGTGCAATAGAACATGCACAATGTAATATTTATGACTACTGATTCATGGCATAGTCTACTCTTGTTATATTAGAGATTGTGTGTATACGCTTATGTAAACATTGAAAACTGTATAGTGCTTATGTTACATGCTTTTTGTATTCACTATGAATGAGCTTGCTGTATCTCGCAAGCACTTTAGTTTCGGTTCCCGACGGACTGTCCCCAAGGTTTGAACCCCGACGGGACTCCAGACGCATTATCTCGCTCACTTTGCCACAAAAACTAGCTGCATTAGTTACTGCGCTGCGATAGATCTAACTAAAGTAATGGTGTCATTTTCTTTTCTTTTTTTTTTTTTTTTTTTTTTTCTCTCGTCGGTTTTATTTTTACCTTTTTTGAAGAATTGGCCTTGTGACATCCTCATGGGATCCCAGCCTCCTCCTGGACCGGACCAGACGTTCAGCAGATTAATCCAAGTAGCCTCAAAGTTGCGACGTACAGTATGTGTTGGTTTATACCAGGGATACAGTAAAAAAAAAAAAAAAAAAAGTAGTGTGTACTTTAGTTGACCGTGTGGATTTCTATATTCTGTACAATCTTTGCAGTATGTGTAAGAGAAGGTTTTTGGACTTTAAAATCAAAGGGAATAATGATGGGTGACCGATGGGGGGGGGGGGGAGTTAAGTCCTGGTGAGTCTGCTTCAGAACGAACGAGTGTAATGAAGTGTTGGATTTACACGTAATGGATATCCATATAGACTCCTGTTCATATTGTATACAGACAATTAAAATAAAACCACCCATATGAAAACAGACGCGTAGATTTGTTTTCATCGCAGCTAAACCGGGTCTCTTAATTAAAATCAGAGAATCCTTTTTTATTATCATTTTGTGTATAAAATATTAGAAAAACACGACAAATGTGTCTCTTGTATTGTCTGACAAAGATGGAGAGCAGCAAATCCTCAAATTTAACCTGGAACCAGGCAAGGGGTGGAGTTTTAACTAAAAAAATTACTAAAACATTGATAGGTGATCAGAAATAACTTAATTTTCTATCTTTTGACTTCCTTGTTAAAATAATAATTGCTTTAGCACTTATTAAAATGTGTCTGTTTGAAAGAAGCAACATCACATCTTCATCCCCACACAGATTTTCTGTGTGAACGTTACCTGAAGCGCCTCACCTGTGTCCATGGGATTTAAATCAGTGCACTGCTGCTACCTGATTGGCTGATTGGGTAGGCAGACAGGTGTTCCCAATAAAGGTGCTCAGTGCGTTTCTAAATGTGTGTGCTAAATGGTAGAACCGCTTTTAACATGCTCAAGTAAAATTTTAAATGAACGGCTTTGTTTCGGGTTTTTTTTTTGTCTAAGAGATTAAGATTTAAAACCCAGAAAGACCCGCCCCCTTTTTCTGTCAATCAGGTTTTTCAAGAGGAGTGGGATGGCTGTTTTTTGTACGAGAAAAAAATATTTTAAAAAATAAAATAAAAAATAGTTTAAAAACAATCAGCTGATCCTTACCAACCTCCACAAGCAATATTTTTTTAAAATTAAATATTTTTTTACCCACCTCGCCGTTCGCCGTTGACGGTTGGCAGGTCCGCGAGCCTGTCGGTTGGGTTCACTTCCGGGGGATGTTTACTGCAAAAGGGAAGACCGTCCTGCTGCTGCTGCCGCTGCTAGCGACCCACGAACCCGTCTGACGGCATTACCAGCTCCCCCTCCCCTCCCCCGGGTCCTGCTTCGGGTTCCACACACACACACACACACACACACCCCCCGGTTTCGGTGGCCGTGACTCGCCGGTGGGTGCCTCGTCGCTGCGCGGAGAGAAGCCATCCCGCGGGTGCTAACGGGCTAACGTTCATGTCGGGCGGACTTCCTCTGAGCTCCGGGGTCTCCACGAAGAGGTTAGCGGGCTAACTTTAGCCCCGTTATTGATTTCACGTTTCGCTAATGCCGATAAATAGCCACTCGGCCCACACACACGTTTCTTGTGCACTCCAATATAAATTGTCAGCGTGGTTTTATCCGCCGTGCCGAGCCCGGGGTCCGAGTTCTATCCCTTTATGTGTTAGCTAAGTAAGCTAGGTCACCGTAGCCAGCTAGCTAGCTGGCTAGCCGTGCGTTAAATGGTCGTAATTGATGCTCGCGCTCCGCGTTACGGTTGAACGTTGATGTGATTGGGCGAGGTGACGTTAACCGCGGGCACGTCAGGTGTGAACGGAACCCGTGCGCGTGGATGCGAGAAGGCCCGTGTCGTGACGGGCTCCACACGCACTGGGCGAAATGGGAATGGGTTTGGGGGGCTGTGGTCGCGGGGGGGGCTGGGTGAACTGGTTCTGGTCGGAAACGAGCGTGTGTGCACGTGCGCTGCAGTCCAGGTGTGGAGGTTCCGAGCTGGTCCGAAAATGGAAGTGTCCCCTTCTTTCTGTTTTGTAGAAACAAAAGAGTGAAACTGTAGATTTGCTCAATCTGAAACCGAGGTTCAAACAGTCGCTCTGTTTTTAATCTGGAGAAAAGAGATTGGGATTAAATGGTCATTGTTTGTTCTGTTCGGCAAGTTTAGCACCTCCGTGTTCATCCAGGTCAGGTCAGACGAGTTGTTGAGAGCAACCTCATTATACGCAGCAATTTATGTATGTTAAATCTGAAACTGGGATTACATGTTAATCTGGTCCAGGTTCGACAGGTTTGTTGGTCTGCGCCTCCTCTGATGTGGTTTGGATGGAGGGAGACGCTCACACTGCAAGACTGAGGCTCGGCTTAATCTGCTAATTTGGTTCCAGATCTCTCAGTTTAAAACAGAGACAACAGGGGCTCGGTCGATTGATTGATTGATTGATTGAGTCAGCTGACAGGAAGTGACGTTCCTCTTATTTCAGCTTCACAAACGTGAGGATTTAATGCTGCTCTGTGTCACGTGAGAGCGTAAACGTCCCGTCGGACCCTCCTCATCCTCGTCTCTCTCTCTCCCCTGCAGCTGGCGGGTCTTCATCCCCTCCTGCCGAACTTCCTGCTCAGGGGCTTCACGCGCTCGGTCCTCGTAGCTCTGTCCGTCTGCTCGGCGGCCGCAGCCGATGGTAAACGCGGCGGCCCGGTGATCTCAGAGCCGCGCCTTGTGGAGAGTCGGTGCGCCGCCTTCCGTATCGAGCCCACGAGTATTCTGCGGGAGGCGAAGGTCCTGGACACGGGGCCTCGGAGCCAGCGATGCCCGGATCCACGCCGGCCAGCAGCAAGGCTCGGGTGTACACCGACGTCAACACGCAGAAGAACAGGGAGTACTGGGACTACGACGCACACGTGCCAAACTGGAGGTAAATACGACTTATAGGTGTACGCTCAGCGCTGATTTATTTATTTTTTATCAATACATACCAAGATTAAAAAAAAACTTGAATTAAAAACTAAGCTGATGATGTAAACTTGGAAAAACATGTTCATTCAAGCTTCAGAGTTTTATATAATTTTAGAATAAAATAAGTTTAATTGTGTAAAGTTGACAAACGTACGTTAATCCTCAATTTATCCAGACACAGCGTGTTGTTTCACACATTAATAAGCGTTCAGATTCAGGCACGATGTCGCACTCTGTATGTTGGTGTTTGACCGACCCGTCTTTTCAGAGAAACGCACTTTTTTTATTTTTGTTGTTGTTCCTCTTTCCTCCAGCAATCAAGACAACTATCAGCTGGTGCGCAAACTGGGCCGGGGGAAGTACAGCGAAGTGTTCGAGGCCATAAACGTGACCAGCAACGAGAAGGTGGTGGTGAAAATACTCAAGGTCAGCCGCCTTTTCATCTCCAGCCTTTGATCGCGTCGCGGCAGGAAGTGGCTTTTTGTGTTGTTACAGAATACGCGTTTCCTTCAGATAACGGAAAGTACAAAGTGCTCGTTAAATACACCTCCAGTATTTCACATTAAAAGCTTTTACTACCAATCTAAAATTAAGATTTTTTTTTTTTGGCGACATCTGGTGTTCAGTTGTGGGTAAAATGCAACAGGAAGATTTTTTTAAAAAAAAAGCTTATTTCATACAATCAACTCAACACATGGGTCCAGTTTTTCCTTTTTTCCACCGTTCTTTGACCATGAAACGCTAAATTTAAATCATGGTTTTCTTTTTTTTTTTTTTAAATGCTCGTTGTCGTTCCGCAGCCCGTCAAGAAGAAGAAGATCAAAAGGGAAATCAAAATCCTGGAAAACCTGCGCGGGGGAACCAACATCATCCGCCTGGTGGACACGGTCAAAGACCCGGTGGTGAGTCGGCACGCCGCGGCCGCGTCGCCCGCATGTCGGCACGCCAGCAGCGATAATCCCATCACGCTTGGGGCTGTGCGAGCGTGTGTGTGTGTGTGTGTGTGTGTGTGTGTGTGTTTGTGAGTCCGTGCGGCGGTAATGATCTCCACCTACCTGCTGTTCTCCTCAGTTACGCCTCGTGTTGTCCTCTCTTTGCAGTCCAGAACGCCAGCGCTTGTCTTTGAGTGCATCAATAACACAGATTTTAAGGTACTTGTGTTGGGCCGACACCATACGTGCAGCACTACCATCAGAAACACGCCTCCACATCCGTGATTAATAACACGCATAACCCTCCAGTCGGTGGTTTACACGCACACGGGCTGATTCTTTTTTTTTTTTTTTTTTTTTTATGGCGGTTTTACACGCAGACGTGTTTTTATCTGTTTGTAGGAGCTTTACCAGAAGCTGACAGACTACGACATCCGTTACTACATGTATGAGCTGCTGAAGGTGAGAGCCTCCGCCGCCTGCGGACGACGAGTCGCTTCATTTGCGCGCCCGGACGTTTAATGTGTCGGACACGTCCCCGTCTTGTCTTCCAGGCTCTGGACTACTGTCACAGCATGGGGATCATGCACCGGGACGTGAAGCCCCACAACGTGATGATCGACCACCAGCTGAGGAAGGTGACGAGCTCCGCGCCGCTTTCCTGTTATCACGTGACCCACGATCTGCTGCGAGACTTCGGACAAACAACGTGTGTGTGTGTGTGTGTGTGTGTGTGTGTGTGTGTGTGTGTGTGTGTGTGTCACAGCTGCGTCTCATTGACTGGGGTTTGGCAGAGTTCTACCATCCCGCTCAGGAATACAACGTCAGGGTGGCGTCCCGTTACTTCAAAGGTCCCGAGCTGCTGGTGGACTACCAGGTACCCGGCGCCGGCGGCCGCTCCGCGCTCAGGTGAGCTAACGGGGAGCGCTGGGTGTCGGACTGATCCGCTCTCTGCCTGCTCGTCTTGCGCAGATGTACGACTACAGCCTGGACATGTGGAGTCTGGGCTGCATGTTGGCCAGCATGATCTTCCTGAAGGAGCCCTTCTTCCACGGCCAGGACAACTACGACCAGGTGACACGAGGGCGGCAGGCGCGACTCGCTCTTCTCGCTGTGACGTAATCGTAATTTTTTTTTTTTCCATTCATCCTGCAGCTGGTCCGCATCGCCAAGGTCCTCGGCACCGACGAGCTCTTCGGCTACCTGCACAAGTACCACATAGAACTGGACACTCGCTTCAAAGACCTGCTGGGACAGTGAGTGATGAGACCGGCCGGAGTTTATGACGAGGACCCGGTACCGAATATTAAAATTTGTAAAAAGCTGGCAGGGAGCGCTTGATGGCTTCGCTGTGTATATATATTAAACGATATAGTATATTTACGGCCACACGGGGGCAGCAGTAAAACAAGGAGTAGCGGATCGCCTTACATCCTGCAGATACACAGCCACGTTAGCATTAATTTAGAGTCCGTCCACTTTGTTCAAACAAATCCAGTATCTCTCTCTCTCTCTCTCTCGTGTTTCCAGGCAGACGCGAAAGCGCTGGGAGCAGTTCATCCACTCAGAGAACCAGCACCTGGTGAGTCCGGAGGCTCTGGACCTGCTGGACAAGCTGCTGCGCTACGACCACCAGCAGAGGCTGACGGCCGCCGAGGCCATGCAGCACCCGTACTTCTGTGAGTGGCTCGTTCAGTTAGCGCGAGCTAAAGGTGGATTAAACAAACAGCCTGTGATGGGACTGCGCGCGGTTAGCCGACTAACGGGTGAAACGCGGCTCGCCCCCGTTAGCGGGAACCAGAAATACCGGCCGGTTTAATCAGAACAGTTAGAGGCGCCAGTCGAGTGTGTCGTCGCAGACAAAGCGAGCGAGCGTTTTGTCTTTCAGATCCCGTGGTGAAGGAACAGGCGAACGCCAACACCGACGGCACAAAGGCAATAAGCAGCTCCAATGCAACATGATGACCAGAGAGCAGGTAACGCACAACACACACACACACACACACACAGGTGTTCCTGTTATTTTGTCCGTCCCATTTATATCAGCGAGGGTAGGCTGAAAGTCTGTGCCCTGAATAATCTGACAGATTAATGTGATTATTGTTTTTTTTTTTCTTCTTTGTTCCCCCCCCGTCCGCTCAGGAAGAATCTTTGTTACCTCAACTTGTGACCTTTTCGTGGCAGAAACCTCTGCCTCCACATCAACAGCCATACTGGAGAGTAAGATGTCAATTTTGCAGCACACACACACACACACACACACACACACACACACACACACAGATTAAATGACTCAAAAAAAAAACACAACAACAAAATAAACAAAAACAATTCCCTGGGGGGAATCTGCGCTGCTTGGTCCAAGTCACAATTACAGAAGATCTGAAATCAGATCTGACCCCGCCCCCCTCCTCCTCCTCCTCTTCTTCCTCCTGCTGCCGCCTCCTCCTGACATGAACCCGTTTTTAAACAATGAGCAAAGTGACTGTGTGTTGGATCAGTATCAAACCGGTGTCGTTGCTGTAAAGACATTTGTGGGTCACTGCGGCCCCGCGGTGACCCGACATCCAGTTCCAGGTTTTAGCACTGAGTGGCACGGAGGCTCCTTTTCTGCTATGGATAGAACAAAAGCTATATTGAAAGAGAATAAACCGTTTTTATTTAAAACTCACTTGTTGGACTCTCATTGGGACGATGGGGAGTCGGAGCGATGAAAGAGTTATCGGTCGCGACCGATGACGCTTCAAAAAAACGCTACAGGAAGTTCTTTCTGTGGAGATTCGGTCAGAACCTTCAGATCCGCAGCGTCGGCCTTCCTGTTTCTGTAACGTCTGTGCTGTTGCACGATTCATGTTTTGCACGTCGGCGCCATTCACGACGACGCGAACCCGTGCGTGTTGAGACAACTGAAGAAAAACCGAAACGCGATACTTCCCGAGCGCGGTCGGAAGATAAACGGACCCGTTGGCGTCTATCTCGGTGCTGAATGACACAGACCACAGGACGCGTTAAGTGTGTGTGTGTGTGTGTGTGTGCACTTTTTAATAAATAACCTGGAAATTCAAGGTTTATTTTTTTTCCAGAACATAAAACACTTGTGCAACATTCGTGCGATACAAACGGGCGCATTCGTTCCGGCGGATCTGGGCCGAGGTTGGTGAGGCGGCCAGACGAGGGCCTGCTCAAATTTAAAACCCGAACTGCTTACCAAACGGCTAAAATTGTAAAAGCAGCACAGTGAGGTTCAATTACACGTTAACCGTCAAATTCGTGTATCCAAAAACGTGAGTCGTTCAACGTTTCGTTCTCAAGTTTGAAGTTTAAAAACCGGGACTGAACCGGGTTGCGGCTCGGCCCCGGGTATTTCAGCGCCGTGTCCGCTCACGGACGTCGCGGCCCAGACTGAACGCCCCCGACTGACATCTGAAGTTTCAAACACGGTTAAAAAGCAGCCTACAAAACCACACGGCTAGCTACAGCAGATGAGCCCCACACCCATCGAAGGCACGCCCACGACGACCCCCGCCTCCGCTGGACGATGAACCGGCCAACACAAGGCCCGGCAGTACATTAGAGTTGCCACTTAGGCACTTCATCGACGTGTTAAAGGAGCAGTCGGACATTTTGGGGAAACGTGTTCATTCGCATAGCATGAAGACACGAGAAGACAGCTAGCCTTAGCTCTGTCCGAAAAATGTAAAAACGACGTTTAGCCATTTTGCATCCAATCAACTATTTTTGTTTTTTTAAAGCACCTGCTCACTTTTTCAATTTTTTAAAAACTTTTGACTGTTAGCTAAAGCCGTCATGCTTTCTGTTCTCGCGGAGCATCTGCGTAGTTTGCGTGAAAATGAGGGCTGATTTAGCATCAAGCTTCTCCGCCATTTTCAAAACAGCGAGTCCCTAATTTCAGACACAAGGCGACAGTCAAGGTTTGCTGCCTGACGTGTAAACCGCCACCAGCTGCGGTGGTATGAGCCGCAGCTAACTGGCTAATCAAGCTGCAGCTAACTGACTAATCGAGCTACAGCTAGCTGGCTAATCGAGCTTCAGCTAGCTGGCTAATCAAGCTGCAGCTAACTGAGTAATTCAGTTACAGCTAGCTGGCTAATCGAGCTTCAGCTAACTGACTAATTCAGCTACAGCTAGCTGGCTAATCAAGCTGCAGCTAACTGAGTAATTCAGTTACAGCTAGCTGGCTAATGGAGCAACAGCTAACTGGCTAATCGAGCTTCAGCTAGCTGGCTAATCAAGCTGCAGCTAACTGAGTAATTCAGTTACAGCTAGCTGGCTAATGGAGCTACAGCTAACTGGCTAATCGAGTCATTTTAGTTAAATGTCAATGGGGTTTTGGACAGTTTCTGAGCGTGTACGTGCTCAGTGGCACAGATTTCCTCATCTAACTGCGAAAGAGAGACAGTGCGGGCGTTTCCCAGAATGCCGGACTGTTCCTTTAACCTTGCAAAAGAGAAAAATTTGGTTGCTGCGCAGGGGAGGGAGCTCGGGGACGGGTCACGTCACAGTAGCATACTGATCTCCAAAGACCACCAAGGACACCGTTAAGACAAAAAACACTGCAGCTGATTATCTTCTTAATAACACTGATATTTTAAAAACCTCCCCAGGGGATTATTTTTGATATTTGACTGAGTCCACTGGCACTTGATAATTTTAAAGATTCATGGCCTCAGTTGCTGCTTCCCCCGGGGTTTTGAAATTGCATGTGTCCTTGGTGTCCTTTTTTTTTTTTTTTTTTTTTTTTGAAATGCAAACGATCTAAGGCATAAAAATGTTTTCTAAAAACCAAAAAAAAATACATATAAAGCTAATACCAGAGACACTGTCTGTTCTCTCAAAGTAAAAAAAAACTTAAATAATTGCATAAATAAAGCAAGTGATTATGAAACTGTACATGACATGTCAGCAGTGTCCCGTACAGGCGTTGGGTGCAGTGGTTACGCGTCTACATATATAGAGGATTGGAGTATTGAGGTAACTTCATAATGGGGGGGGGTAAAGACAAGGGGGGGGGGCTTTGTAAAGAAGCCACATAGACATGCACTGGATAGAAGTGAAAATGTAGATAGAGGTGTTAGTGTGTTTGTCCCTTTTTGTTCGTATCATTCAAGTTTTGCAAAAAAAAGAACATTTCGTTAAAATAAAGCCTCGGTAATACTGGATATGATAAGCGGATCTCAGTCGGCGTACCGGCGTCCTCCGGTTCTCCTTCTTGGCTTCGGACGGCGCCGAGTTGGGGGGGGGCAGTCAAGGCAGCAGGTCCCGCAGAGCGGAGTCGTCCAGTTCGTTGACGGCGACGATGTGATCCAGGTGCTGCAGGTAGCGCTCCTGGTCTCGCATGAAGTGCGGGATCCTGGTCCTGGGGAGCGCCGCCAGGTGCCGCAGCCTCTCCACGTCCTCGAAAGACACCTGCGCAGGTAAACACACAGTTTGTCTGCGGTTGGAAAAGCTCCGTAGGAATTCAGTTTACCTGCCGCCGATTCGAACGAACGGCTCGGCGCTGACCTTGCCCAAAGACGTCAGCATCTTGAAGTCGATGGACCTCCGGTGCCGAAGAATCCGCAGGATCCCGTCCAGATACACCTGATCTTTACTGAAGCAGCCTGAGACACAGACGGACGCACAACAGTCGGGGAATAAGACCTACACAACACATCTGGGCTGAAGTCCACCTCTGTCCAGCCCCTCTCACTTCTACAGGGTGTAATAAAGTCGCTGCCTTTAACAGCCTACCGTCCTCATTAATGGAGTTGTGCTCTGAAACGCTGATACACCCCCACCCTGTTAAATATGGAGGCCAGAAAATTAGGAACACCTCCACCTGGACAACACCGTCACTGACTGTGCAAAAGCTAGAGTACTGTACATGAGCAGAACAGGTGTTCCTAATGAAGTGCTCACTGAGCATATTAATTCAGGAAATATCCTTCATGTTCATTTTGTGGTCGGTATATACCTGCCGTGTTGTCCCCCTCCCGTGTGTGTGTGTGTGTGTGTGTGTGTGTGTGTGTGTGTGTGTGTGTTCACCCGGTTGCGAGGTGTCCGTCTGTCCCCTCTTGGCCCGCAGACAGTACTCCCAGCGGACGTCCGGGTCCTGGACAAAGCGCGCGATGTGAGCGAAGAGCTGGCTGAAGCTCATGCTGGCGGCGTGGTACACCGTGTAGTACAGCAGAGCCGCGCGCCACAGGTAGGGCTGTTTCCGTAGCAACACGCTGTGCAGGCTGGCCAGGCCCTCCTCCGTGGGATTGGCCGGCTTCAGGCCGAACTGCTTCCTGCCGTCAGCGGTGGCCCACGGCTGCAGACTGTTGTTGACGCCTCGCAGGTAATGCGTGCCTGAGAGGAGAGCAAACGTCCACCTGAAAACAACTCAACTGTATTTTTCCACCTGTCCTGTTGAGATGCATGATGGGAGCAACACACGGCGAGATTTCACTTCCACATATCCGGCGTTTCGGAGGATATGGCTCGAGGCTGGATCGTCTGTCTGTGGCAGGTGTAGTATCGTGTGACCTGTGATCTCTGGGGTGAAAAGTACCAGACCTTCTTCTTAAAAAAAACGATGAAGGCAACCCCACCTATCTCGTGCCTCAGCATCCCCTCCAGCCAGTGCTGCCGAGCCCCGGCCAGGTTGATGGTCAGCGTGGGACGACAGCTCTCCACCACCATCACAGCCTGAGACAGCAGCTCGTCAGAGAGACGCACCACCACCTGAAGACACGCAAAACAAATGCGGCCGGCGTTATTGGTTAGCTAAGTCACAGTCGTCGCTCTCCTGAACTGAACTTCTGCCGAGTTCCTTCTACGGAACATGTTGATCTCAACAAAGAATCTCTAAAGCTTATGAGCTAACACGCTCCACCTTTGATTAACAAGAACCTGCCACACACGTCTTCAGCATGAGCTTTGTAAACAACTTCAGGTTAAACCTCTAGAGGCTCGGTGGAGGTGCCGACGTAGGCGGCCTCAAATGTAATGTGCACAGTCGTCGGCAAAATGTTGACATAGGTAAACCTCTCCGCACATGTCCTGTTTCCAGCATTAGCTGTATAAACAAGTTAACATTCAACCTCGAGAGGCTCGGTGGAGGTGCCGACGTAGACGGCCTCAAATGTAACACGCACAGTCGTCTGCAAAAAAGTAGATGCTGGTTAACACGAAACGCCGTCACCCTGCGCTGGACGCGCTTAAAATCCGGGCTGGTTCCGGTCCGAGCGCTGGACTCACCTCCCCCACGCAGCCTTCCTTCTGCAGGTATTTACGCACAGCAGCCCACACCTGACTCTTAGGGAGCACGGTGCCGCCCGTCACCTCCTCGAAGTTCTCATAGGAGCCAAACCGTCTCAGGACGCACTCCATGATGCCCACCGCCTGCAGGGAAACAGAGACGACGACAACATCATCATCATCATCATCATCATCATCATCATCATCATCATGTGAAGGCAGAGGTTGTCTTGGGTCTCGGTACCTGTTCAAGGAAGAGGCCGGAACCCTCCCGGTACTTGTCCAGCACGCTCCTGGGCTCCGGCTGGGTGTACTCGAACTGAGGCTCGTACTTGTAGTCAGACTGGAAGAACGCCTGCTTCTCCTGCTCAAGGTTAAGAGGTCGGAGGGCGACCAGCAGGCAGGGCCTGGAGGACGCAGGCGCGGTCGTGCCCCCTCCCATCCCTTTAGCTATGTGCGGCAGGGAGGTGGCGGGCCGCATTTGCCCCTTGCCTGCCCGCAGCCCCAGGGAGTAGTTGACCGAGCAGGTGCTTTCGCTGCGGCGCATCCAGCCGCCGGCGCTCAGGCTGGGGCTGGTCAGGCTGCGAGCCGGGGGCGAGGGGGCAGCAGAGCCGCTGCGCCAAGGAGGCTGCACGATCCGCCTGTCCCCCATCTGCTCCTGAGACCCTCGCAGCCGCTGGGGCGTCATCTCCAGGCTGAGGGGTCGGCGGAGCGGCGGTCTGGGCGTGGCCCCACCTTTCAGCGAGGACGACCTCCTCTCCGCCTTGCTGCTGTTGGTCTGGGCTGGGAGTCCATTGTGGGACGCCTTCTCCCCCCTGGACACGTTGCTCCTCTTGGCCGCGGGTCTGGTCTTCGCAACGGAGGCGCCGGTGGTTTTCGGCGGATCCGTTCGGACATCTGGCTCCAACGGGTCCCTGCTGCCCCCAACGCTTTCACCCTCAACCTGATCCATCAAGACTTCACCTGAGTCCAACACCATCACCACAGCTGCTACACCTCAGGCTGCCACCACTACCCCCGCTCTGGCCCCGACTCTGCGGACAGAACAGACAAATTCATTACCTGCAGTGAGTCCGGATCACCAACCGGACCTCAAAACGTACGCTGTTGTTTCCACAGAAGGATGAATGAAGGTGAAGACACCTGGTCCACCTGGTCCACCTGGACCAGGTGGGGGGCACCTTTGGCCCCCTCATGAGTTTGACCCGGCCCTGCATCCATGCATTAGAGCTTATTTATTGAGACGCACTGGGTTCAGGGGAGATGTTAGTGCGTGCGGAGACCACGATGTCCGGACACATGGAGCCAACATGTCCCGAAACCGGAGTTTCCGCGCAGACGGACACACAACCCAGAGCGTGACACTGATTCATGCCCCTCAGTGTTCCACAACAACAACAACAAAAAGAAGTCACACAAACACTCACCGAGCAGCGGGTCCCGGGACGTCTGCCGGCGATCTGCGGACCTCAGAGCCTCCTCACCGACTCATGTCGACCGCAGCTCCGCGCGGACCGAGCGGCGCAGCCGAGCCTCCTCTGCCGGCGGACGACGGCGGTTCTCCGGGTAGCGGTTCGCGGAGGAGCGGGGCCTGAGGCGGCTGCCGGGGCCGGCCAGGAAGCGGCGGCTGAGTTGGAAGATATGACGCGGGACGTACGCCTGGGTCCTGGGTGACGCGTCCGGCTGCGTCATTACGTACAATCCGAGGGGGGTGGGGTGGGGTGGGGTGGGGGCGCCCCCCCCCGACAGATCACGCAGCTTCTTTGCGGTGCATCTGTATTTGTGTTATTTGTGTGTCTCTGTTTGCATGCACATGTCGTTGTGCTGCATGTGCAAAGATTAAGATTGTGTGTTTGCTCAAACAAACTGATGAACAGCCGGTGCGTCTCTGTTATCTCTCCAAATATATGTCATGTTCTTCACACTGTGCGTGTCCCTTTGTGCACTGATTTGTTTGATTTTGGGCGTCTTCTTCGGCAGGCGGGGTTTGTTGACGCCGAGTGTGTGACAAATTATTGTGTGTATCTAAAACTCCGTTGTGTTTCTACTTCCTGCATCGTTGCATCGACTCCACAGGCTTTTTACTGGAGCTGATAAAACAAGGTTCAACCGCGCACGTCCCCGCTCCCGCTTCCTCACCTGCAGAGGTCAAAGGTCACCCGGTGACTCCGCCGACCGGGCCGGGCCTTAAGAGCCGTGAGAGTTACAGCAGGTGCTGTTGAACCTGCCCTTGAACACCTCACCGCACGCTTGTTTACACAAGGAGCTCGACTTTGTACCTGAAGTGTTCATGTACACAGGTGTGACGCTGACTGCGTGGAATTAGCAATCCGACAATTTAATCTCTGCATCTATAAAACCGTGGTGCCGCAGCGTTTCGACACGCTGGGGCTCCAACGCAGGCAAATTACTGGACGGGCTCTGGCAGTTGCGTTTTATTGCTGCGTGTGTGTGTGTGTGTGTGTGTGTGTGTGTGTGTGTGTGTCTCTCTGTGGTAGTTTTGTGTGTGTCTGTGTTGGTTTTGTGTCGTTTGCCTTCATGTCTCGCTTAACACAATCTCACATGTCGCGGTTACATTTCTGTTCAGTGTATTTGTTCTTCGTGTTACAAATTATTATAGTGGTTACCTCCCAGCACACACACACACACACACACACACACACACACACACACACACACACACACACACACACATCATTAATGCAGCTCTTGAAAATGTTCATTTTCTGACCCTGCAAAACAAAAGTTTTATCTCGACTCAGCGTCTTCGTTCTGTCGTTTTTCCCAGAGCTTTCAGCCACACTCATGGTCTTCTTCAGTTGTTTCCATGGCAACATGATGGGGGGGGGTTGTTCTTCACTTAAGAATCCCGGCAGCTTCATATCGTATCATGCACGTTGTTGTTGTAATGATACTGATAATTAATTCCTTAGACGGACTCAAGCACAAACACTGCAGTAAAATGGGCAAAGGTCCTTTACCATTAGTAAACCATTTCTTATTTGTCCTCAGAGTCACCTCCCTCATGCAACACACACACACACACACACACACAAGCAGGTGTCATTCATGTAATCAAGGAGCTGTTCCCACGTCCTCTGGAGGATTTCAGCTTTCCATTGGCTTTGACGTGAAAAAAAAAAAGAGGAGGTGGGGGGAGTAAAAACACTCGCAAACCAAAGGGTCGGAGCAAACAAAGGTGGGGCTTCCCTTCCCTGCAGGTAAAAAAAAAAAGACCCAGTGCCATGGTTACTTGATCGAACCAGGAACTCGCTGGACGACTTGCAGTGAAGCTTCCCAACATGTTCCAGCGACAGCAGCGGCGACCGGCACACACACATGTTCACGCTCGGACCTGCGTTTTAACACAACACGGCGACAGCACATAGGTAGGAGTCACACCTCCACTGTAACTGAATCCCGTTATGAATTTTTCAGCGGAGTAACCGCCTGTAACTTCTTCTTTTTTGCTATTCGCGGGGAGAAAGGATGAAAAGTCGCATCTGCAGATAACTCAGCGTCAGCGTGTTGTGAAGCGGCTCAGCCATGAACGGGCAAAGGTACGTGTGTGTGTTTTTATAATGTTATATCCAAATCTGCCACTTGAGGAAGTGGAGAAGTTCACTATTTATAGTTATGTGTTTTCGGTCAAAGCAACACAGCCAGAAACCTGTATTTCCAGTTTCCGGCTCATGTTTTATCACCTGAACCTTTTTCTTCTTGCTCCCAGTCAGCCGTTGGTGGATAGAGGGAAACAAGCAGAGAGCAGGAGGTGGTGGTGGTGCGGCGGCTCACGCCGTCCCGTCTTTTTCTGCATCCTGGTGCTGATGGCTGTTTTTCTGTTTCTCTGCAACACAAACATTAAGGACTTGAAAACTGACTGGAGCGCTAAGTTGCTGACGCACTACAACGCAACGAAAGGGTGGCTTCAGTTCAGAGGTCAGAGCCGAAAGGAAGGTTTCGTCAACGCCAGCGGTTCCGGCGCCGGCTCCTCCGGACCCGCTGGGTTTACAACAGACCCGACCTCATTTCCTCAAGCCGAGGGTAGCGCTTCCACCGAGGCGTCGGACGCGACCGCGACGCGCCCGGCTGTGAATGACTCGGCAGTAACTCGGCAAACAAGCTCAGCTGTGCCTGTTCCTTACGTGTCTCCGGGTCCGTACCTTGTGGAATACCCCTACGAGTACCACTTCATTATAAATGAGCCGCAGAAATGCGAGCAGCAGAAGCCCTTCCTGGTCCTCATGGTTCCCGTGGCACCACACAACCGGGCTCACCGCGACGTCATCCGCAAAACCTGGGGAGGCGAGAGTCTGGTTCTGGGCAAAGCCGTGATGCTGTTCTTCGTGCTGGGGCTTCACGGCGGAGAAGGAGGCAGAGGAGCTCCAGGAGCAGCTGCTGCAGGAGAGCAAGGAGCACCGGGACCTGCTCCAAAGCGACTTCGTGGACTGCTACAAGAACCTGACCATCAAGACAATGGTGATGATGGAGTGGCTGGACTCCTACTGCTCCGGCGCCTTTTACGCCATGAAGATCGACTCGGACATGTTCTTAAATGTGCCCAATCTCATTAATATGTTGATAAATGCCCCGGACACAAACTACATGACCGGACTCGTGGCAAAAGGAGGTGCGGTTCTGAGAGATCCGAACTCCAAATGGTACCTGCCCTGGGGGGTTTTCCCTCAGCCGCATTACCCGAGTTACGCTTTGGGTCTGGGCTACGTTTTTTCTCTCGACCTCCCGAAAAAGCTGGTGGAGGCGTCCCGACACGTCAAACCCGTTTACATCGAAGACGTGTTCGTGGGCCTGTGTATGGAGCGGCTGGGCATCGCCCCCACCGACCCCCCCGACGGAGGGTATTTTCATGTGTTTCCCGTGCAGTACAGCCGCTGCGCTTTCTCCAAGCTAATAGCCACCACAACTCACGAGAACATGAATCGCTTGTCGGTTTGGACGGACTTTAAAAATCCAGGTCCATACTGCTGATCTTAAAAAAAAAACAAAACCTCACATCCAGGACTGAATTTTCTCAGCCCCTGGTGATTTTAGGCCGCTTACATTTCAATTTTTGATTAAAAAAACAACAACAAAAAAATAGGAGTTGGATATATAAATATATATATATATATATTTTGAAATAATCCCCTCTCCTCCTCTCTGATTTAAAAGCGTTTGTCACAGCTGAGGGTTTCCCGGTTCTCGTCGAGATGAAATTTCTTTTTCTTTAAACGACAAAGTGCAGCTAAGATCTGAGTGTGTGAAACTGAAGTCAGCACAAGGAGACATTACTTTAAATCCCGTTTCTTACAGTACAGGAAACGAGGAGCTGAAATGATGAAGATTATGTATTACCCATATGACACTGTGATTTTTTTTGTTTGTTTTTGCGTTTATGAAGGTGTATTTTGAGGTTTGTACTAGTTAGTCTACCTCCTGGGGTTAGCGACGTTTCTTCGCTGGAGATCCTCTGTTGTCGTGCTGCCGCGACAGCCTCACCTGCACGACCGTACGACATGAAGGAAGCACGCACGCTGTGGTGTTGTAGAGAAGGGGTTGGATGTATTAAAAGTGTTTAACAGCCTGACGTCTGACGCGACCCTCACTGCTCACCGTGTGAAGCCTTGTCAACAATGAGTCCGGGTGGATGAACCTGTTTTGCTTTGGAAAACCCTGGAGAGTGAAGCGGAGAAGGTGAAGCTGCTCCACCCAGCGCGATGGGACACACTGTGTCGCAGCCTCTGGGGAAAAAAAAGCTGAAATTTCAACCGCCGAACCAACTCATTTATCCCCACAGGTTTTTCTTTTCTTTTTTTTTTAAATCAGGGGGTGACAGACAAATCCCGTTCTCGCTCTGGTGCAAAAGACACGTTGAGACATGACAGGGAGAAAAAAAACATTCTGTGGTGACTTTGATTTTGTGCCTTTCCCACTCGACAGTGATGACTTTTCATGAATCATTTCACTCTGACTTGAGTGAAAACAAAACATCTGTCATCAGGAATTCCTCTGATGTTGCCTCAAACATCAGATCTGGTGTCAACAAGTCGGTGGGAAACTTTATTGTTTCACACCAGATGAAACTGCAGTTTTTTCCCAGAAGTCACTTTTTCTTCTCTGCTCCAAAACACCAGCTGACGCAGGAAGTTGCTCTTAGCACTGACAGGACTGTTTTTAGAGCAGAGAAGAAGAACTGAGTTCAGTCGTTAAGTTGCTGTTTCTCTACTGTTTAACACGGTTATTACATTTAAATACCTTATTTTATTAAAACGTGGCTGCGCTCCATAAGTATTCTTATTTATTCCAATGTTGGACCGGGCACTGCTGCGTCCATTCATCCGGGAACTTTACTCCAGGGGAAGGAAGTTAGTCAAACAGTACTAAGATAGAAGACGCAACTACAGCGTATGATTAACAATTTATTTTAGAGTCGGTCTATTCTGTTCTGATGAGCAAGCAGCAGCGATTAACATATCATAAGGCTATGGCATGACATGGTGTGATGACAAATAAGAACGCTTAATTTCATAATAATCCAACACCGAGATTTATTTAATTTTATGAATGACAGTCACATTAGATAATAAAATAAATTCATGCATTTGTTCATGTTTTACAGAGGGTTTGATCTCAGCCATCATGTCTCATGTATTCAGGGTTAGTTGCACAGAGCTGTTATCATGTCTTTAGTTATAGTATAGTTATAGGGGGCAAAATCCACAGTCCTCACTCTGAAATGTTCCAAAGGTGATCTGAAGTTAATATATATGAGATAAAAATAGAATAAATGACACCGTCTGTGTTTCTGCTGTGGAGGAAACACTGGTGTCCTCCTTCAAAATAAAATCCCCACTTGTGTTTCCATCGGTTCCTGTTGTTAAGACACAGTGGAGTCGCTCTGTGTTGCTGTGCCGCTGATTATGTCACATTCATAATCAATCATATTTGATTAATGGTGGTCAGCAGGACTGGATCAGTTACTCCTCGCTCTTCCCAGGTCCAACTGGGAATCAGGCTTTTATCGTGTGATTTATGAAGTGCTATATATATATATATAATTATGTATTATTAATATTATTTGAAACCAGCTTGATAGAAACAGTTTAATATTGTAATGAGCACACATCCCGTTGTGGTTTCAGAGGGTGGAGGGTCAGAGATACTGTAAATCAATGCATGAAGTTTAATATCCTTCATCAATATCACTTCTTAGTTTAAGTCATTTTGGCTCGTGCTTTAGTCCTTCGTGTGTTTTGTACACTTATAATAAAGTGTTACCTATTTATTTATTTATTTATTCATTCATATATAGTTTGCTTGTTTGTTTGTTTGTTTGTTTGTTTGTTTGTTTGTCGCCATTTTTTCCGCCATTTCAACGCACCGGTGTGTGCGCGCTGAAAACCCCCTCGGCTGTTACACTGCTGTCGTACTGAAGTTCCGCCTTTTTCTCAAGAACCATTGTTCGAAAGGATTCTCATTATGTTTTCGATATGAAGAGGCGGAGATTATATATAAATATACATTTATAAATATGTTCTATTAAATCAGATTACCGCGGCTTTTCTACTTCTTCTACTTTCTACTTTTTTCTGTAAACAGAATGTGGAGACTCTCATTCATCCGGGTCATTTCTCCAAATTGGCTTCCGGGAGGTGTTTGTGACGTAACGCCATTTAAAGCCCCTTTACGGCACTCGCCGCTTTCGGTGTCGCGCATCCACGGAGCGGCCGCCCGTCGCCGCGGACCGCAACACATCCGACACGGACTCACGTGAGTCTTTTTTCACGCCTCTTAATGTTTGTTGTCGTCTCCGAGGACGGGAGACTAACGTAAACAATGACGTAATCCTTCACCGACCAATCAGCGTGTATTAGCAAAATGCTAATGAGCAAAAAAAAAAAAGAAAGACGGAAGGACGCCAGTAGTTTCCAGAACTTCCGGTTCTGAGATTAAATCAATACGAGATTTGCAAAAACAAAACAAAATTTATTAAATAAAGTAAAATTAGTAATTTTTTTCTCCAGAACCAGGTGTAAATAAGTAATTAATTTCATATGAGGGTATTTATGGTGCAAAGCATCTGGGGGGGGGCAGACTGTGTGTGTGTGTGTGTGTGTGTGTGTGTGTCTTTTCTGGTCAGGGATGAAATCTGAGCATCTGCAGATCAGTGAGAGTTACACATGTGTGGAATATTGTCTCACAAATATTTGTTTGTTTGTTTTTTTTAAACATTTGTCCCAAAGTCCCAACCTACGAACAGAAAATGCTGCGACAGTGTCGAGAATAGTGAAGGTTCCTTATGTTGGTAAAACTATGCAGGACGTCAGTGAGGTCAAAGGTTATTTTCTGGATTTTTAATGGTTCTTGCACATTACCCGAGTGTTCTCAGTCCACACATCTGTTGTGGTGCAGAGACACTGTGTGGACTCTTTGTACACTGCAGTTAAAGAGGTGTGTGTGCGTCGTCGACAAGCGAGTTAGTTTTTTAAAGACGCGTCTGTCTGTGTGCGGACATATGTTAATTGTATTTGTTTTCAATTAGATGTTTGATTTTGTACAGAATATATAAACTCAGTTTATCTTGGATTATTATTTGGGAGATTATCTCATGATGTAGGTGTATGATCCCATTTTTACGTGAAACAAACTTTGCCCGGTTGAGACACAGAACAGGCTCAGAGAATCAGTTTATTTTCGGCTAACAGTTGAAAACGTTGAATAAATGTAGGAGCATGTGATGCATTTTAAAGCGAACGTTAGCAGCCCCGGGAGTCTCGCCTGTACAACAGCGTTATGTTTCACAGCATGTCGCCGACATGAACCACGATTCCGTCGGTTGAGTTAGTTTTCTCGCTGGATTGATGAGTGTTTGGTCACAAACCAAAACAAAATGAGGTGAGAGTTATGAAAATAACAGATTATTTTTCAATGCTTATCTTGGTAAAGAAAGAGTAACAGTGGAAGCAGATGAGTGTGTGACGAGTCGATCATTTGGCGTACTTGGGCGCAGCGCACACGCAGGCCACCGGGACGCTGATGAAGACCTTTTTCACCACGTACTTGTCGGGCTCCTGCAGACACCGGCTCTTCCTCAGCACCATCATCTTAGCGATCACAGGCACCGAGTTGTAGTCCAGGATTTGGCGACTGTTGATGATGCAGCCCTGACAAAGGCACTTCGCCACGGCGATCGTGTGAGGGATCCTGTCCACGTCCACGTCTATGCTGAAGGAGACAGGCGGACGAGAGCGGGCGTCAGCAACTGTGTCTGAATCTCCTTTTCTACAGTGAGTCATTTATGTGTGTGTGTGTGTGTGTTTGTTTGTTTTTCACAGTACAGATTATAAAAGTTGTCAGCCAAGATTTTACATCTGTGGTCTCTGAACAAATGTTAAGCAAATGAATTACTGTTTAAAAAGTGGAAGCCAAGCCGTGCAAATAGATATTAAAAAAAAAACAAGGTTGGGCCCGTATGTATTTATTTAACTGCTGAAGATGTTTATGTTTTAGGACTCATGTGAAAAGGAAAAAGTGCTTTTCTCACAAACGTAAGAACAGAGCTATGAAAGCAATGAAAACTTCATTGGAGCGGCATGGATTAACAGCGCGTCCTTCGTAGCTGCATGCTAATAATAATAATAATAATAATAATATCAGTCTACAAATTAATAATCCAAAAATTTGGCGATTAATTTTCTATCAAGTTGTAGCTTCATTGTTACGCTTCCAAATCTGGTGACGTCACACTATTATTTTACCTACGTAGGATTTGTTATGGGGAATTTCTGCGTTTGCAAAGCGTTTGTCCCCGCTCGCGCTCCGTAGCCGGGGCGCCGCCGCACTCACCTGTACCTCCACGGGGCCAGCGAGCGCTCGCTCAAGTCTCTGCGCGTTCCCTCCAACACCTCCTTGCACGTGCGTGCGGCCAGCGGCGGCGGCGGGTTTTTGAAGACGACCAGCTTGTTCCAGTAGTGCTTCCAGTAATGGTGGGCCTGCTGGTGGAGCTGGTCCGCGCTGATGCATTTGGCGCCGTGCGCCGATGCAGAGATCAGCAGCGAGGCGAAGCAGATCTGCAAACAAAAATAAAAATATTTTTAAAAAATCAAAGTCAATGGAAGAAACATTATTAAAAAGCTGCTGGCTCACAGTTGGAGTTACCATTTGCACACTGACCCAAATCATCTTGAACCTGGACCGGTCTGTTCATGACAGTCTGCCTCGTTCGACCCGGTATTTATACACTGACAACTCCTCATTGAAATAGAAACCCCTAAACTCATTTATTTCCGGCTGTGGAATCCCTCCCTCAGGGGGAAAAAATTGGTCTGGTCCCGCCCACTGCAAAGGGTGGTATGTTTGAGTTATTTTTAAACCTCATTTTTAAAAATTGTGTATTGGTGATAAATAATTTATAAGAAAATTAGGTGTAGGAGAACATTTAAAAAGGTTATTCAGTCACAGTTATTTTCATAAAAAAACATAACTGGGTAATTGAATGGATCTGCGCAGAACATATATCAGTCTCAAGAAAGTCTAAAGAGAAATAAAAGTAATTTGTTTTTTTAATTTGTTTTATAGTTATTATCTGCAATTTTAATCTCAGAGCATTAACTCAGGAACTGTACTTATAATGCCCATAAGTGGACACTGTTGGGTAAACAGATCATGAATGATAACATACGATAACAACGTAAAATTGGTGTGTATTTGTATAAAGATATAAAAGATATACAACGTACATTAATAATCACTTAAAATGTTCTTGTGTCTGCTTGAAACCACAGGAAGCTTAAAGATGATAAATAACGAGGGCTAAAGTGATGCGTTACCTGTAAAGTCACACAAATAATTGTGTAATATAATATAACATCTGATTCTGAAGTTCTAGTTCTGCAGAACGAGAACTTTAAGTGTACATTTAAGCATGATTTTGGAAGACCACATATAAATGATGACATTTCTACTGTTCCTAGGTGCACCAACCCAACAACGCAAAACAATAACCTGGCATTGGACCATGAGAAACCGGCTGAGCAGCTTACAAATTGATGCAACATGAGTGTGACGTAACGCCCTTCGTCCCCTCCCCTCCAGCCTCTGCCAGATATAAAGGTTTAGACATCTGTATTTAGAAAGGCAGAGAGGCAGCGTCAGTCCAAAGGCCGTCGGATTCCCGAGCGCCAAATCGAGTACTACACGCCCCCCACTCCTGCACTCATGAGGATTGTTAGGTCGAAAGCAAAGTAAGGGTTTCGTAGCAATGTGAATCTGAACCGCTGTGCTGTTTCGAAACGCGTATGAAATTAAACCTCCATGTTGTTCCTGGACTGTCGCCACTTTCACTCCCATCAAAGCTTTTCATGAATCACACTGTAATGGGGTTTAATTAGTTATTTGTTGCAGGACAATACGACGTGATTGACGGCTCACGAATCGTCGTGCGGCTTGACGGGTGGGACTTCGATACCTGACCCCACCAACCCGACTCGCCTGAGAAAGACGACAGCGCTCGTACATTTTGGCTTCACGTTTGTACCATAAAAAATTTACGTTAACCCGTCTTCTCCTGAGCGACCACCAGGGGGCGACTCCGCTGGTCGGTTTGTACTGAAGTCAATGAGAAAATGGATTTGTGACGTCAGGAAACATTTTCATTGTCTCGGTCTCTAGTTTCGACATGTTCATTTTGTACGTTATGATCCATTTAGAGGAAGCAGGAAGGAACCAGGAAGCAGCGGCGGTTTCGGTGGCGTGACTACACTTTGATTAACAGGTATCACGGTGACCTGCCAATAGTTTCGATCACGTATCACTCTCAGCGGTCAGCTCCGCCCTGTCGTCCCAATATGGTCACGTCCAGTTTAAAAAATTAACTCAAGATGGCTGCGGAGGAAAGGCTTCGAAACAGCAGCTCTCAAAACCAGCGGTCCGGATGCGAACAAACATTGGAAAGCTTCTGTAAACTGAGCGGAGCTGAAGGAGCTACCACAGAGCGCCAGAACGTCCAGGTTCAGGTATTGATATTTCAGTAAAAAAAAATTAAATGTTTTTCTTACCATAACCTTTTCAAACTTGGCAAAGTTCTTCTTCAAAAAACCACCTGTGTCCAACTCTTGAGACATGGCAATCTTGTAGTGTCACTGGAAGGCCACTGGAATTACCACCCCCTGTTGGATTATCTGTACACTGCATGTATCTGATTGTATACATCAGGTTTTTCAGGGAAAAAAATATCACACTGCTCATATGGAGGGCTGAAAAACTCATGTATCACGTGTTTGGCGTTATAGGGTTAAGAACTATCTTTGAAAAATCTATGGTCACAAATAGACAACGTGAAGTCAAATAAATGTGTTTTGAATGTTTTTGTTCCACTAGGCTGGAAGAAAACGTGTTTATGGAAGCAAAAATAACTCAAAATCTCAGAATGGATCAGAGCCTGAATGAACCAGACACCAGTCAGTGTTGCATTCATGTTGCTTCTGCTGCCCCCGTGTGGCCGCGGTCAGGTACTGCAGGACGTACGCTGCCTTCAGGGACCCTTAGTGATGGGTTATAGTGTGTGCTCAATGGACAGAGTAGTCCGGGGTCGAACCCCATGCACTTTGCGAAATGAAATGAGCCAGTTCAGGTCATTTGAGGCAATTTATTCCAATTTACTCCACGTGGTGCGGAATGAGAGTGGTGATGTTAAAAAGACTGGATTTAAAGATGAGGCATGATGACATCACAGGATCCTTTAAAAAATCTTAAAAATGAACCACGCACAAAGACACCCATGTGTCACAATGTTTTCCCCACGTTTAACGTAAAAAAGAAAACAAACTAAATACGGAAGAGGAGACCTGACCACTTTCTTCAAACGGTCATGGTCCTCACAGGATGAAACATCAACAAGCAGAGCACGGCTGTCCTTATTATTATCTGTGATCGAGGAATGTGACCTTGACTGAGGGTCTTCTTCAGTGCTACTTACTTGACAGAAATGATAAAGCAATTTGATGAAGAAAATACCGAGCAACCAACGAGCTCAATATGAAGTAGAACGATCGAAACAAATCGGGACGTTCCTAAGATCAAATCCCGAATTTGAATTTCGAATCCCCCCTGAATGAAGGTAGTGTCCAAAACTCCCGCCGCCGGTTTGGCACTGAAAACGTGGCAGTTTGATTGTCAGAGTTCAGATGAACTGATAACAGCTGTTCGCTTTACGCCTGTTAAAGTCTCTCCAAAGCTGCAAAACATCCGTGCTGTCGTCAGTGGTGGTGGCTATTAGCCTGGAGTAAGCACAGCGGCTGTACTGCACAGGAGCCACATTGAAGTAACTCGGGCCCGGGGGGTCGGTGGGCTCGATGCCCAGCCGCTCCATACACAGGCCCACGAACACGTCTTCGATGTAAACGGGTTTGACGTGTCTGGACGCCTCCACCAGCTTTTTCGGGAGGTCGAGAGAAAAAACGTAGCCCAGACCCAAAGCGTAACTCGGGTACTCAAAGTACGGGTAAATCTCCTCGGGCAGGTACCATTTGGAGTTCGGATCCCTCAGGACTGCAACGTCTCTCACCACGAGTCCGGTCATGTAGTTTGTGTCCGGGGCGTTTATCAACATATTAATGAGATTGGGCACATTTAAGAACATGTCCGAGTCGATCTTCATGGCGTAAAAGGCACCGGAGCAGTAGGAGTCCAGCCACTCCATCATCACCATGGTCTTGATGGTCAGGTTCTTGTAGCAGTCCACGAAGTCGCTTTGGAGCAGGTCCCGGTGCTCCTTGCTCTCCTGCAGCAGCTGCTCCTGGAGCTCCTCTGCCTCCTCTCCGCCGTGAAGCCCCAGCACGAAGAACAGCATCACGGCTTTGCCCAGAACCAGACTCTCGCCTCCCCAGGTTCTGCGGATGACGTCGCGGTGAGCCCGGTTGTGTGGCGCCACGGGAACCATGAGGACCAGGAAGGGCTTCTGCTGCTCGCATTTCTGCGGCTCATTTATAATGAAGTGGTACTCGTAGGGGTATTCCACAAGGTACGGACCCGGAGACACGTAAGGAGGCACCAACTTGTTTTGTAGGTTTGGGATGATCAGCAGAATCAGTGACAGGACGGCGGAGAACAGCAGCACATACTTCTTCCTGAACATTATTCTGTTTGTCTCCAGTTGAATATCCTCAATCTGGAATGGAAACACAAGAAGAGAAAGAGGTTTTAACGATGGTGTGAAGAAACGAGCGACATACCCTTGATTGATTTTCAGAAGGGTAGGGAACCAAATAAGGGAACATGTTTGGAGGAGGAGGTTGATATACAGTAAGTCTTTGGCCTCTTTGTTAAATATGATGCTGCAGCAACATGACTCGCCTTTTATTCGTTCCCAAACTAACTGGCAGCCAAACAAATGAAAGCAGGGAACACCAGGGAACAGCTGTCCGGTCACGGCTCAGGAACATGCCGGGGATATTAAAGACACCTGCTCGCCTTCGTGGCTGTTTTATTTGCTTGTGGCGTGGACCGTGGTTGTTGTTGTGTTCCTCTTTCACGCTGCACAGGTGTGTAACCTGACCACGGTCTTTGTCTGTTTTAAGGAACAACGTGGGGTTTAGTTCCTTTGAGTCTTCTCGGTTGGACTTCCCACAATGGTATGTCTTGGAAAACTCTTAAATTGACCATTTTCCCATTCAAGACTTTTGGACCCCAGTCTAATATATGAATATGAATGTAGTCAAATCAGTGCCCATTAAGGAATCACAGTTGAGATGTGATGAATTACCTCTGATACCTCACTGGCTGCCTGAGCGCAGCATTTCTTCTGCTCCGGAGGTGAACTCAGCGCATCCTTGGATCGTGCGGATGAAATTTGAATTCCCTGTCAAAGCATCAAGGAAATAAACTCTTGTGAGAAAATGAAGAGAATCGGGAATCGAGATTTTCACAAACCTGAGACATTTACGATCTGTCAGGCAGAACATGAGTTTTTTATCTTTTTTTAAATGAAGTTCGGCAAAGGTCAGACTTTGGAAATGATCTTTCCTCCTGTCTTTTCCGTATCACCTGTGTGCACATGACCTGGTTCCTCATGTTCTGACCCTTTTGTCTGTTCCCTGTGTTGCTTTCTTGCCCCCGGCTCTCTCTCTACTCGTTGATGGACCGCCTCGCCATCTCGTGATCCCGTGCTGGCTCCTGTTTCCTGCGTTCCTGACGCCGGGGGCCACGTACAGGTCTTGGGTTCTGATCGCCAAAGACTCGTCACATATCGAGTCTCTCCTGACAGAACTGGTCCAGTTTTGTTGTTGTTGAGCGTAGCACGACAGACGAGCTGTAAATCATCCCGCTTGTATCATGTAAATTTCTGGATTAGTGGTTTTCTCATGACGCACATATTCTTTACAGGGCTGCAGGCAACAGTTATTCTAATTACAGATAATCTGCCAGGTCGGACTTGTCTTTGAGTGTCATGGGTTCCCACAGCCCGAGGCCGCGGCGTCAAGTGCTTAGTTGGTTCTGAGCAGGAGCTGCAACTATTCATTGATTGGTCTCTTAATCACTGCAGCTCAAAATCTTGTGACTATTTGCAGATTTCCCAGTTGATATTTTTGCAGGTTTGATCCTCTTGTGTTGACCAACAACCTGAGACGTGTCATGAGCCAACGGTCAACAGAAACGGCGTTGACTCTTTCTGTTTGCTCCACAAACCCACCCTCATTCCCATGACTTCAATCACAGGAACCTGAAATATCCTGCACCTGAAACGGGGACTCACCTTTTTAACTTCTGTTCTGAAGGTTTTTACTCACCTGGTTGTTTTGCACTGATGTCCACAGCAGTCTGCGTGGAAAAACAAGGCCATCGCCCCGGAAACGCGAGAGCCGGCGAAGTGAAGGAGGAGAGCGGCGACTGCAAAAAGGGTCGGAGGCAGGAGAGGACTGCAGGTGAGTTTCAGGGAGGCTGGGCTGCGACACCTCGGTGGGTGGGGTCGACCACAAAGGTTCTCCAGAGCCATTTGTCCCCTTCACGTGAATATTGAGGAGTTATTATATTATATCATATTTCGTAAAGTTAATGTCTTCGTGTGTGTTTATGAGAAGAAGAAGAGAAAAGAAGTCACTGAGAAAAGGTAGGAAAATAGATAAGGAACCGTGCACATTAAAATGTACATCTCCACATTGGATCATATATATTATACACTGATTTATATGCAGTAGTAAACAAATTGATTGATTGGGCAACATCTTGCTGTTTCCCCGCACATTAGAGCTGTGGGGGGCGTTGGTGTTATGTCGCCGATGGGCCACTAGATGTCGCTGTTTCCGTGTGCAGGTGGTGTGATGGCTGCTTGTCTCCAGGTGGAGTTTTAATAAGGGACTTTTTATTATCGCTGCAAAAACAACACAAACAAAGAAAAGGGAGTTTTGTTTTGTTGGGGCCGATGGTTATAAAAATTCCCCGGCGGGTTCCATGGGTTCTGCTCAGGAACAGCAGAACCGCCCTCGCTTACATCAGCTCTTTTGAGTCGCTCTGACACCGGCACAGTTTTCACTTTGAATAAAAACTAACGGTGTTACAGGGAGCTAATGAGATCCAGGAACACGTCAGGGACCGACTTTCCGCTGTGTATGCGGGTGGAGGTAGGGTGTGGGTGGGTTGGGTGGGTGTGGGTCTGTCAGGCTGCTGCCCTTCTGATTCATCAGCTGGGCCTGCAGCTCTCCATGAAAAACAGACCCAGAATCAGCAGTACAGACATTCCACTAAAGTCCGTCCATAGCTCTAAATAAGAAAAACAACGGATTAGCAAAATGTGTAGGCTTCATCCTCTGGGGACAAGGAATCTCTGTGACAAATTTCATTGTTTGTTTTTTTTGCTTTCTGGTAAAAAACCTTCTCCTCTCTTTGGGAACAGGTGCGTTCATGGCCACTGGTCAAACCTGAGATTAAAAAAAATCCCGTTTATGTAAATCCGAACTAAAATAAACTGAATTTGACAGTTACCTCCCGACCCCGGGTCTGTGAGCGGAGCGTCGACACAAACAGCGCCCCCCTCAGGCAGGCGCTCACCTGAGCAGGCCTCGCCAGGTGATGGGCAGGTGAAGCGGAAGCGTCTGCACAACATTCCTGCCGCATGACGTGCGAGCCTGACACGCAAGGCGCAGGTTGACCTAAAAAAAAAAAAAAAAAATCCAACACACACTGATTGGAGAATCTGAGCAGATCTCACGGAGATCCGGTCCACTTTAACTGGATCTGAGACCTGAGCGACCTCAGGCAGTCTGAACCTGTGCGTTCAGATGACGTCATTAACGTACAAAGCCAATAAAAAAAAAATCGTTAATTATTACAATTGTGTCTCTCCACAGTGATGCTGGAGTCCACCTCAGTCCAGAGCTGGCACGTCATGTCCCGGACGGAGGAAGACCATGCGACGGTGCTCGAAAGCTTACAGGACAGACAGCGGTGGGTTTTTTTACAAAATAGTGATAATGTGAGTCAGGGAAACTTTACACATGTGAACAAAGAGCCTGCACTGATTTTTTTTAAAAATCATTCACGGTGATAAAAACAAGCGCGCTGGGGCCGTGTGGCCTCGTCATATCATATTAAGGTCAAAGGTCCGGTCCAGTCCGCGCGCACTCGGTCGTAAAAGCCTCTTGCGCAATGAACACGGTGACAGGTGACACGGAACACGAGGACCGGGGCCGAGCGGCTCGGGCTTTACGGAACCGACGGCCCTCCCGCCGCCTTTTATTCTGCTAATGAGGTGAAATTAAATCAGATTAAATCCTGCGTTAAACCTCATGACCGCGTCCCGTAATCCCTGAGAGTGTCCCAAACATTCTTTTCCGGGCCAAGTGAAACCAATCTTATTCGCGCGCACCAGTGACTCCACACACACACACGCACAAACACACACACACACACACACACACACACACACACACACACACACACAGAACCCGGGGCTGAACCGGTCCTGCAGCCTGCTGCATGCAGCACCAGTCGTGACACTCTCGGACACATTCGCTCCATCTGATCTCGGACCGATACGACGCATGTTTCTCACGCGAGGAAAGCCGCTGCGTCTATAAGAGCGGGAGCCGGGACCGGGTCCGCGGCGCAGACGGATCCGGCGGACGCGCAGCATGGGTGAGTCACCGCCGGGTGCCACGCACCGGTGGAGTCCGGACCGAGTCCACTCCGGTTTGTTTACTTTGGAGCCACATTGCTGCAAAACAAATAAAACCTAATCTGTACCTTTAAAAAAGGTTCTGTGCTTCACCCATGGGCGCTGAATAACAATAACTAATGTTAATAACTTTATCAACATTTTCAAATTTGTTAGGATGAATAACTTCCTTTTTAAAATGACAGGTATATTAAATGAACGTCTTTTTATACGAACACTGAATACGTTTATAGTAGTTTATTATTATTTTTATTCGTTTCTAACAGTTTATGACTCACTAATGTATGTTTAGGTTAGTAAATCATCAGATTACAGTACAGTAAACAGACGCTTTAGGTGAAAATCGGGATTAAATGTGGATTGAGTTTGTGTGTTCTGAGGAACATTCAGTTCATGTGTGGACTCCTGTCAGACGTGTTCCGCGGCTCGTGAGGGGGAACATTGTTCAGGTGTGCGTCAGGTGTGCGTCAGGTGCGCGTCAGGTGCGGCGCATCCACAGAGCGTCACACTGTTAAAGTGTCCAGATCCTTCACTTCAGTAAAAGTACAAATACTATACTGTAAAAAAAAAAATACTGAGGAAAATGTACTTTAAGTATCGTTTTTACTTGTTTTAACTGTTTTATATGGGGCTGCAACTAATGATCATTTCTGTCATGCATTTTCTCAATCAATCGATCAGCTGATATGGTTTGTCACATTTACATGTCACATGATGTAAATGATGATCAGATTATGACCTGATCCATCATTTCAGCTATAAGTAGTTGAATCAGATTTTAAAATGTAAAATGTGTGTGTGTGTGTGTGTGTGTGTAAGTATAATAGTGTAAAAAGTACAATATTTACTACTATAGTACTGTATGTTGTGTGTCACTTGTGTAAATGTGTGCAAGTGCATGTGTGTGTGTGTGTGTGTGTGTGTGTGTGTGGTTGATGTTTGTGTGTCCTGTGTGTGTGTGTGTGTGTGTGTGTGTGTGTGTGTGTGTGTGTGTGTGTGTGTGTGTGTGTGTGTGTGTGTGTGTGTGTGTGTCTGTGTGTGTGTGTGTGTGTGTGTGTGTGTGTGTGTGTGTGTGTGTGTGTGTGTGTGTGTGTGTGTGTGTGTGTGTGTGTGTGTGTGTGTGTGTGTGTGTGTGTGTGTGTGTGTGTGTGTGTGTGTGTGTGTGTGTGTGTGTGTGTGTGTGTGTGTGTGTGTGTGTGTGTGACAGCTCAGAAGACGGTTCTGATCGTGTACGCCCACCAGAGCCCTGGCTCCTTCAACGCGGGGGTCCGTGACGTGGCGGTGGAGGAGCTGACGGAGCAGGGATACCGGGTCGTCGTGTCCGACCTGTACGCCATGAACTTCAGAGCCAGCGCCACGCAGGACGACATCGTCGGTGAGCGCTTACCGGGGACTATTTTCGGCAGCGGATGAATCCGTGTTGGGCGAGTCGTGACGGAGCTGCTGGTGTTCCAGGTGAGCTGAAGAACCCGGAGCTCTTCCAGTACGGGAACGAGACCATGCACGCGTGGATGGAGGGCCGCCTCAGCGACGACATCGTGGCCGAGCAGCGCAAAGTGGAGGAGGCCGAGCTCGTCATCTTCCAGGTCAGAGGTCACCTGCTTCTCCCCCCCGTCTCTCGTCAACCAATCAGATCACGGCGTCTGGTTTTTTATGTTTCTCCATGATGTGAAAACGTGTCACGGCGTCGTTTGACGCGATAAAAGCAGATACACATCAACAAACAACTATGGTTTGTCACACAGTGTGTGTGTGTGTGTGTGTGTGTGTGCGCACAGTTTCCTCTGTACTGGTTCAGCGTGCCCGCCATCATGAAGGGCTGGATTGACAGAGTGCTCGCACAAGGTTTCGCCTTCTCGCTGGAGAATATGTACGACAACGGAGTTTTCAAGGTGTGTGTCGGCTACACAACAGAGAGGCGTTAACAAAGAATGACAGCGGGTTATTTATTTGATTACTCTGTTTTCTGGATGTTTTCTCTTCACCTCAGTCCTGCATCAGCTGCCTCCGTTGGTTCCTGTACTTAATTTCAGACAGTGAGATTCATAAATCTGGTTTTCATCTGCACAAACAAATTTAAAACAAGCTCGTCGGCGCCCCCGGTGGACGAAGTACAGATGGAGACCTTGTCGTTTAAAGGGAGGAATAATTAAATCTCTCGTCCTTAATTGTTACAGCGTGTTTTGTTTCCATGCAGGACAAGAAAGCGATGTTGTCCTTCACGACCGGAGCGATGCAGACCATGTTCCGACCCGACGGCATCAACGGGGACATCAACGTCACGCTGTGGCCCCTGCAGGTATTTATACAACAAGGAGGTTAAGATGAGATGCTGCAGCGAAAGATAAACCGAGCAAACTGAAGAATAAAACTCGTTCTTCAAACTTCTGACTGAGACGTGAAGGTCCTGATGGTCCATGCGTCTTCTTCCTTTCAGAACGGAATCCTGCACTTCTGCGGGTTTCAGGTTCTCGCTCCTCAGATATTCTGGGGTCCGGCTCACTGCCCCCCAGCGGCGCGAACCGCCATGCTGGAGGGCTGGCGGGGCCGGCTGAAGGGCCTGCTGTCAGAACAGCCTCTGAGTTTTGCCCCCTGCCGGCTCTTCGACCTCAGCTTCCAGGGGGGGTTCACGCTCTGGCCCAAAGTGAAGGAGGAGCAAGAGTCGCAGCGGTACGGCATCACCACGGGACATCACCTGGGGAAGCTGCTGCCGCCCAACAACCAGATGAAACCACAGCGGCCCCCGGGTAAAAGTGAACCAGACTGCAAGAAGTAGGACCTCCTCTTTGCCCACGTGATTCTAGATTCACTTCATATTTGCTGGAGCTGAAATAAAAACATTCAAATGATTTGAAAGTATTTTTATTGAGGTGAAAATGATGTATTTTCAGTTTCATGTACACTGGCCTGTTGGTGGTTTCTCATCTCTCCTCACTTGTTGTTTTGTGTCTGTTTATGGTTGGTTTTTGTGTCTTTATGGCGGTTTTGTGTCTGGTTATGGTTGGTTTTTGTGTCTTTGTGGCGGTTTTGTGTCTCTTTGTGGTAGTTTTGTGTCTGTTTATAGTTGGTTTTTGTCTCTTTGTGGTGGTTTTGTGTCTCTTTGTGGCAGCTTTGTGTCTCTTTGTGGTGGTCTTGTGTCTGTTTATAGTTGGTTTTTTTCTCTTTGTGGTGGTTTGTGCTTGTTTATGATTGTTGTTTGTCTCTTTGTGGTGGTTTTGTGCCTCTTTGTGGTTGTTGTTTGTCTCTCTGTGGTGGTTTTGTGCCTCTTTGTGGTTGTTGTTTGTCTCTCTGTGGTGGTTTTGTGCCTCTGTGTTTGTTTTTGCCTCTAACTGTTTGTTTTTTTGTCTCTTTGTGGTGGTTTTGTGCCTCTTTGTGGTTGTTTTTTGTCTCTTTGTGGTGGTTTGTGTCTGTTTATGATTGTTTTTTGTCTCTCTGTGGTGGTTTTGTGCCTCTTTGTGGTTGTTTTTTGTCTCTTTGAGGTGGTTTTGTGGCTCTGTTTGCTCTTTTTTTGTCGCTCTCTTGTCGTTGCGTGTTTTTAACTGAGCTTTATGACTTTCAAACGAAGAATATCAAGATTCATTTCACACGTCCATGTGAGGGGGGGCACCACAGACAGACCACAGGCTACAGTGTGGTTGTGTTTATGTTCTCCATACATCAGGAAACAGTAGGCAGGTCCAAACATGACTGACAGGGGCCCGCATGAAGAAGTGGACGAGTGAAAAGCACATATATACTGTAAAAAAATGAAAGTGACATAATGAAATATCACTGTATCGTAATTATATTTATTACCGCGCTGAACTTTAATTATTTAAGCCGAAAAAGCGGAAGCGCCGCCACTTCCCCCAGCGCCGCCCCCCCTCCTCTCTGCGGCGGAGTGGTACGGTCCCGCAGTGACGTCACCGCAGGCCGATCGCGAAGAGGAAGGCCGTTGTTTGTTGTTTTCGCCGGAGAGTTCCCACCCGCCCTGCCGCCCCGCTGCCCCGCTACGCCCGTCTCCGCGTTAGCGTCGAAACGTCACTCGGTGAAAGGAGAAGGAGCTCTCGGCCTCTGCTGACCTGAAGTCGAGTCCGTGAAGCTGCTGCATCGAGCGGAAACCAGCCCGGAAACGGCAAACATGAAATGGATGTTCAAAGAGGATCACTCCTTGGGTAAGGGGAGGACGGAGGTTACAGGCGATACAGAAAATGTCCACGCAGGTTCATTTATTTCCTGAAGGTGAATCCTTCATGTGGAGCTGTGTGGAAAAACAAGAAGCGGTTTGATGTGTCATACACGTAAGGAGACGCGGGGCCTGTGCTCAGGGCTTTTGTTTAGAGAGAGAGGGGGGGGTTGTTTTTTTGTTTGTTTGTTTGTTTGTTTGTTTTTAAGCTAGCTCTGTCGACAGCACGTAAACACAGCACATGTAGCCGTTTCGCAGTGACGTCAGCTCAGGTGAAAAGCCCCCCGGTGAAGGTGACGCCGGTGTTTTCACGCTGATGGCGGAGAGCGACACGCTAAGCTGCTAAGCTGACAGCAGAAACAGCTGATCCGGCTCCCAGCCCGGCTCCCCGTCCACAAACCTGGGCCTTCACCCCCGGGAAAGGGGGGGAGGGGGCGGCTGCAGTGCCCCATGTAAACTATCCATCAACTGATAATCCATTAATCCTTTGCCAATGTGTTTATTTTGTTGTCAAATACGCAGAAACGATCAATGAGTCCACATGTGCAGTATAGATCCGCCTTTCTTCACGTGAGCGGCCTGACGCTGTGGTTCAGCCCGTCGCAGTGTCTCCAGTGTCAGAGATCGATCTGCGTCCGAGGCCTCGGTTCTCCGCACCGAAGAAGAACCGTGTATAAAAAACGTCCACCTGATCAACACAAATGTTTTTCCCCCCCTGCAGAACATCGATGCATAGAATCAGCCAAAATCCGCAACAAGTACCCTGACAGGGTCCCGGTGAGTAAAACCCAGGCCCAGGTGTTTGATTTCCCCCCCCGCGCGCCGCTCGCCGGTTCTGATGGTCCGTCTGGTTTGTCAAGGTGATCGTGGAGAAAGTGTCCGGGTCACAGATCGTGGACATCGACAAGAGGAAGTACCTGGTCCCGTCTGACATCACGGTGGCTCAGTTCATGTGGATCATCAGGAAACGCATCCAGCTGCCCTCAGAGAAGGCCATCTTCCTGTTCGTGGACAAGACGGTGCCCCAGTCCAGGTCCGGGTCCCGGGTCCGCTGTTTCCCGTCCGTCTCGGAAGACGAACTCGTGTCCTCTGCGAGGTCGTGTCTCTTAACTGCTCTGTCTCTGTGTTGCAGCATCACGATGGGGCAGCTGTACGAGAAGGAGAAGGACGAGGACGGCTTTTTATACGTGGCCTACAGCGGCGAGAACACCTTCGGTTCTTAGATTGAGAAGCCACATCCACCCCTAACCCCCACACCCCACCCCCGACCCCACCCGCATCATCTTATCACAAGCTGCGGCCCCCAGAGACAGCGAGATTGATTGGGCGAACACGAATGCAACAGACGGACGGACTGACGGCTCTCCCGATTGGACGAACGCAAACGAGCACACCGGCGTGTTTGTCCGTGACCCATAATGCACCAGTTCTTCATAGATCCAGTTGTGTATAGTGTGTTACATTTCAATTATTATTATTATTTTTGTTTGTTTGTTTGACGTTGTGATTTGAGTGCTTTAGAAGGAACATTGATTTTTATTTTTTTTTCACATTTCAAACTATATGTGTGAATGAGTTTTGCTTTTAGTTGTTAGTTAAAGAGTTTCCTCTTTGAAGATAATATTTAAAAAAAATTAATTTAAGTATTTGAAGGTAAGGTAGCTGGATGACCTAACCAATAAAAACATTAAAATTAAACCTTGCTGTTTTTTCTACAACCGTATTCAGGCGGATTTAACCTTTTATTTGAATTGCTTAATTTTAGTATAGAGAATAAGTTAGTTAAAGAATCTCTATCCATCAGATTAAAAAGACAAAAATCTATTTTATTTTATTCTCGGCTGGTTAAAGCATGAATAATGAGGTTAAGGGGTTTTCATTTTATTTTAATGGTAAAGGTGAAATTGCCTGGCTCAGTATTTTCACTTCCTCCTTTGTTGTGCGACCTTTCTACGAAATAACAAAACACCCCAGCTTTTTTGATGAGTGCGCTTATTTTTCTTTTCAACCATTGATCCTCTCTCAGGGAGAGGCGTCATTGACACTGATGACATATGGGTTGATTTCACCATCACTTGATGGTGTGGATCGTCGGCTTCTGCTCCGTCATCTTCATCCACACTCGACACGCTCGGGGTCTCAGAGTCTCCACTCAAGTCAAAATCAATCAGTGTTCGGTCCCACACCTGTGAGCAAGGAAGAGACCCGCAAGTTATTGAGAGCGTTCAAAGGAGGAGGGAAAGAAAAGTGTTAATCCAGTTTCCGGTTTTTAAACAGAAAACTCATAGTTGTGTTAGGAACCGGATTCTCTGGACCTTCATGGAAATCCATGAGCTTTGGTGGAGGTGATCCCCAGAGCTGGTCTTTCTGCCAGCATCAGCGGGGCGAGCATGTTAGCAGAATGCTCATAGCATTTAGCTCCGTGAGGACACCCTAGCGCTGCACGCCAACGTCAGCATAGCCTCCCACATTAGCACGCTGCTTGTAGCATTTAGCTACGAGAGGATGCCCTAGCGCCTCACGTCAACATCAGCGTGGTAAGCATGTTAGCATAATGCTCGTAGCATTTAGCTCCGTGAGGACACCCTAGCACTTCACGCCAACATCAGCGTAGCGTTCCACATTAGCACGCTGGTTGTAGCATTTAGCTATAAGAGGACGCCCTAGCGCCTCACGTCAACATCAGCGGGGCGAGCATGTTAGCATAATGCTTGTAGCATTTAGCTCTGTGAGGACACCCTAGCGCTGCACGCCAACATCAGCACAGCACACCACATTAGCATGCTGGTCCTAGCATTTAGCTCCGTGAGGACACCCTAGCGCTGCACGCCAACATCAGCACAGCACCCCACATTAGCATGCTGGTCCTAGCATATAGCTCCAAAAGGACACCCTAGTGCTTCTTGCCAACATCATCGTGGTGAGCATGTTAGCATAATGCTCATAGCATTTAGCTCTGTGAGGACACCCTAGTGCTGCACATCAACATCAGCACAGCACCCCACATTAGCATGCTGGTTATAGCATTTAGCTACGAGAGGACACCCTGGCGCCTCACGTCAACATCAGCGTGGTAAGCATGTTAGCATACTTCCTTATTAGATGGCTCTGTGTTGTACTGAGAATAACAAAGTACAATCAGGTTTATTGTGTATGACTTTTCTGTTAAAGTGAGTTTTGACCTCCAGGTTTTTCTGAGAAAAAAAATACGTCTCTGGAGGAAACAAATGAAGAAATGAAAGTAGGAATGTGCTAAAATCAGCTTGTCATTAGATTTTATTATGTATAAATGGAAGAAGGTTTCTGTGTGGTGCAGGGAGGAGTTCTGTCAGAACAAAGGAAATGAAGACTGGGTTTATCTGTAAGATGATTTTAAATGATAAATTTACTTCTTCTTAAATAAATCTACTTCTTTACTTCATGAGAATTTATCATATTTTGATAGTTTAAAAAAAAATCACCACTTAGAAAGACTTAAACCAAAGAGTCTGCTCTCAACAAAAATCCTCCTTTCTACTAAAAACAGAATGTATCCTGAAACACCTACTTTCCTTGGAACGCTTTCTTCATGAAACAGAAGAGGAACTACTGTTTTCTTAGAACGTTACTCAAGATGAATGACGAGACTGGTCGTGTGTATAAAGGAGCGGGGCACAGATCAGTTCCCAACACAGATCAGACCTGAAGGTTTGAGAAGAAGCAGCAGCAGCAGAAGAAGAAGAAGAACACCATGAAGACTCTGCAGACTCTGGTACTTCTGGCGCTGATCTGCTTCCTGCTGCACATGGCTGCTGGTCAGTGACAGAGCTGTGGGGAAACTGAGGTCTAAGCTGCGTTCGGGAGACAAAGTACTGAATGTGTTTTTGTATGTTAACAGGTGTGTCTGGACCAGCTGCACTGCTGAAACAAGGATGCTGTCCACAATACAATCGAACAGTCATTCCTGAAAAAATGGTGAAACACGTGGAGATGACACCAGCCTCCTGTCCAAACAAGGCAATCATGTGAGTATTTACTGAACAAAACGAGTTTAAATTAAATGTGTCCACTTTATATTACGGGGCTAAGATAACAGAGCTTCGTGTTTTATGAGGATTCATGTGTTTTGGGTGTAAATTAAATTGTTAAAGAACTCAAGTTGAGTATCAGCTCCAATATAACAGCACTTGTAATAATCCTTAAAAAAACTTCTCTGTGACATTAAATGTTTGACTGAACTTTTTAAAAAAAAAAAACATATCGTGAGAATAGAGCAGACAAACCTCCTGTTTTCTGCATTAAAATTTAGACGCAAATCACCACCGACCTGCCACCTTACAAATCCATGTGCAGCAGTTTGCTGAGTCTCCACAGGGGGGAGCTCTGCAGTCATTGTGTTCAACAGACCTGCAGGTCTGATTGGCTGCAGCGGGTTTCAACTTAGTACATTTACTGCAAGTACTGCAGCACGTTTATGTGAAGTTAGTGGTCACGTTCAGATTTAAATGCCTTTGAGGCGTTGTTACAGATTTATTTATATATTAAGTAATTAAAATGAGCTCCGGCATCTTTTTACATACTCATGTACTGTAACAATAAAACATTGACCATACTGCTGCTCTTGTGATATTTGTTCTTTGGCCTCTTAGCAGTGTTGTAAATGATATATCCCCTATTCAAAACCATGTGACTAAAATGTTAAGTAAGTAGTTGGTCTCCACCAGATGCTGAGGTGAACATCCTGTGTTTTTCTTACAGAGTCACAACTTTGCGTGATAGGAAGTTCTGCCTCGATTGCAACTGGATCAGGGCGAAGAAGATGTTGTCCCAGTTTACGAAGTCAGATGTCAACGATGTGATAGGATAGAGTGTGGTAGAAACTCTGCCTTTTACTGACATTGTGACTTTTTAGTTTCTCATTAAATGACAGCAGTTAAAGTAAAGCTTTAAAATACCATCTGTAACATATGATAACACATTAGAACATAAGTGGTGCAGCTGTTTTATTACTGTATTCATCTGAAGTAATGTTTAAATACTTATACATGTGTTGTCATTTAAAATGTTTAATGATTAGAGCATGGTGTTTAAAATGTGCAGTGTGTTTGATATTCCTACATGAGCTACTGCCCCTTTGCAGAATAAGAGTTTTATTTTTGTCTTTACACTTTTTGTGTTGTTTTTGTTCTGCTCTGGTTATTTTTGGAGGCCACGAGCCAAGAGCAAGACAGTGACTGACTTCGACTGTACAAAAGGCTGTTTAATATTTATACAGCTACTGTATGTGAAGCTTATTGCTCAGAAGGGAATTTGGATTCATCTGTGCAAATTATAGTTAATCCGAATAATACTAAATTCTATACATGTTGATTTAAGTTGAGTGTTATGTTCAAGTTTTCATTAAAAAGTTTTAGAATAATGATGTGATTGTTATTTATGGATGTGTGAAATCGCTTAATGTGCAACAATCATGCAAAAAAAAAAGAAGTGTGTACAGATGCATCTGTTTTTTATTAAACGTACTGGAGTGAAAGTAAAGTATATATGTATATATATATATAGTATATATACGGCAGGTAGAAACAAACGCAAATGAGTAGAAGAGTTGATTTTGTTTTGAAAATGCCTGTAGGTTTGACAGACAGTGATTGAAAATGCCTCCGATGTTCATTTCCCTGCAGCACAGACGGACAGATCCAGCGACGGAGATTACGAACGAGTGTCCGACATCTCAACCTGCTGCTCGCTATCAGGTGTTTGTTAAAGAGGGAGAGTAATGAAGGGGTGAACACATGAGTTTAAATCACTTTCCTGCCTTCCAGGCCAACCCTGTCTCCATAGTAATCTATTTTCAATTAAGTTTCCTGCACAATGGATTTGCTGTTGGAAATAAATTGTAGCTGGACGTGCTTTCTAGGAGACAGGGTTGTCCGGTTGCTGCTTTCCACTGAGAAAGTCTAGATGCACATATGAAACTCGCAGGGTTTACATTGCTAAGAAGTCAACATGTAAATCCCTCATGAGTGATTTAAGTGTTCCCCAACAGGCAACTACATGACTATTCAAAATAACATTTTATTCACATATTTCTTGGTTATACGCCTTATCGTTTTGTCCGCAACCTTTTACATTTGCAAGTGTGGATTGGCACTCCAATTAAACCCCCGAATTTATTGTTGTTTTTAATCCCACATGTGGGTGAAATCACAGTAAAACTCATTGGTTAAATTAAAAAGACACCACCCATGTCCAAGCTTTTATTTTGAAAGAAGAAGGAAGAGGCTAACAGGACGACCCCTCGCTCCCAGGTCAAACCGAACAGGTGCGAGTGCGACAATCGTAGTTACACAACTCATCTCGGCGGCTAAAATCGGCTAAAGGTGTCACTCATGCTCACCACTCGAACATCCATATCACCAAACCAGAGCTAATGTTAGCAAGCTACTTCCGCCATGACTCAGCAAGTATCAAAATAAACTGAAACGACAACTAGCCTCTGATGGGCTAACATTAGCAAGCTAGGCTAACAAGCTTCTCCGCTGTGTTAACAAGGAAGAGCTAATGTTAGCAAGCTAGTTCCGCCATGACTCAGCAAGTATCAAAATAAACTGAAACAACAACTAGCTTCTGATGGGCTAACGTTAGCAAGCTAGGCTAACAAGCTTCTCCGCTGTGTTAACAAGGAAGAGCTAATGTTAGCAAGCTAGTTCCACAATGACTCAGCAAGTATCAAAATAAACTGAAAAGACAACTAGCTTCTGATGGGCTAACATTAGCAAGCTAGGCTAACAAGCTTCTCCGCTGTGTTGACAAGGAAGAGCTAATGTTAGCAAGCTAGTTCCACCATGACTCAGCAAGTATCAAAATAAACTGAAACGGCAACTAGCTTCTGATGGGCTAAAATTAGCAAGCTAGGCTAACAAGCTTCTCCGCTGTGTTGACAAGGAAGAGCTAATGTTAGCAAGCTAGTTCCGCCATGACTCAGCAAGTATCAAAATAAACTGAGACGACAACTAACGTCGGACGGGCTAACATTAGCAAGCTAGGCTAACAAGCTTCTCCGATCAACGTCTGCAGGTCCACGAGTGCACGATAGCCGCGGTCGTCGCGGGATTGTAGTTTCTAAAGTTCAGCTTTGGTTTGAGGTTACGTTGTGCTGGCTGAACATATCTTAGTATAATCTGATGAGCAGATACTGTGTCGAGAGCTAATGTGACAAAGCGTGAATCCTGAAACGCGAAGAGAAAGTGTAAAACGCTGTTCGAAATGTACCAGTACTTTGGAGTCTTAAAGTATTTGTATGGGATTGAGTACTTAGTCGAGTGACGCTGTTTTCAACTTATTACTGTGTAAACATGTCTGCTCACTTCCTGGTGCGTCAGAAAGCTGTAGATGGAAGCGTGGGTTGACGGTTCTTGCTCGACATCAGCCTGTCATTGTTTTCCTTGGACGCAGACGTGAGCCCGTCTGGTGACAAATCGACCTTGGACCAACTCTCCTCCGTCTCGGCGGCTAACTCCTCGTCCCTCTCCTCCTTCCACAGCCGCTGGTACTCCTGCTTGAGCTCTTGATAGGAGCGTGAGAAGGTGTGGAAGATGGAGGTGGCGGGAAACGCCATGATGAGGATGCCGCTCAGGATGCTGGTCAGCGCCACGATCTGTCCGGGGATGCTGCGCGGCACCATGTCGCCGTAGCCCACCGTGGTCATGGAGATGATGGCCCACCAGTAGGAGGCCGGGATGCTGCTGAAACTGTGGTGGGGGTGCGTGGCGGCGAACGGCGCCAGTTCGCTCTCCGCGAGGTGGACCAGAGGCGAGAAGAGGGTCACGGCCACGCAGACGAACAGCAGCAGCAGGCCGAACTCCCGCATGCTGCGCTGCATGGTCAGTCCCAGCGTCTGCAGGCCCAGCGAGTGGCGAGCCAGCCGCATCACGTACAGGATCCGCAGAGCTCGCAGCAGGCGCAGGATCAGGCTCAGTTTGTCCAGGTAGCCTCTGCCGGCGCCCATGATGACCTCCTCCTGGGACTCGTCTCTGACGTCGATGACCAGGGACACGTAGTACGGCAGGATGGCGATGGCGTCGATGATGTTGAGGGGGCCGCGAGCGAAGGCCAGCTTGCTCTGAGCGTTGACGAATCGCAGCACGAACTCCAGCGTGAACCAGGCCACGCAGATGGACTCCACCACAAACATGTTGCGGCACTTCTGCGAGCACTCGCCCTGCGGACACAGGAACGCGCAGTGATTAAAGGGTCGTTCCGCCAACTTTACACGCGAGGACTCGTTAGCTCGACCCATTCAGCTCTCAATTCATGATAAGGATTTCTAAAGGCTGCAGAAGCTGTCATGAAGGCCTTCATTACTGTTTATAAATCATTAACTAACTACAGATCAGTTATAATAGTCGCCTATAAATGTTAATAAACCATTAATAAAGGGTTCTGAAGAGTAAATTATCAGTTTTTTTAATGGAGTTTGGTCCATATGTCGCATTGGCCGAGCAGGTCTATGATCTGTTAATAAAGCCAGTAATTACAGCTTCTAAATACCATAATTTCAGCAGTATGTGTGCAAAAAAACACATCTTTACTTCAACTTTTGGTTTAAATATCCAACGTAATGCAACATTTCTTTGAGAAAAACGTCTGCTGCACTGTGGTGAAACAGTCATTAAAGTTGGGGGAATCAATTTCAATTTCAGCGTGACTTAAAAGCCGACTGATGACGGAGGCAGAGAAAACACCACCTTCTAACGTGCGGGCGTCATGAAGAAAGCTTAAATTACGGCCTCGTGAAACGCAGGCGTAATGAACTTCTCCACGTTTACTGACGGGCAGATTTGATTCAGGATCAATTCTTCCGACGCAGGGTTCTGCAAACGCGCAGAAAAATGGAAAGTAATGTTCAAGAAATGACCCAGGAGTCCTGTCAATCATTTCAACAATTAACTGGCTTCCATAGACACTACTGTACAATACTGTAGCTGGAGCGTTTCCATTTTGAATGCTTTCATCTACTTGTGTGTGAAATCGGAGAGACGTCTTGAACGCAGCCTTTATCTACGTGTCGGCGGGAATGAGAGCGACCGGCGTCCGACCGGCGTTCGGCTCCGGCGTCTGCCAGACGCACAACTGAAAACAGCACCGCTTTCCAGAAATTAAAAGGAAACTTGGCTTTGAATTTTCGCCTCGGAGCCAAATTTAGAAACAGTCATCGGTCCTGAGAAGACACGAAAAGAGATTTTGATTCAGTTCTCGCCTTGATTCGTGCGATCGACTGCACTTAAACCACGGTGGCAGGGAGGAATCTTTACACATTCATGCAGTCTGGTGAGTTTTATGGTTGAACAATCCCAACTTCTTTTACTTTTACTAACAATTGATTCATTAATCTTAGTTTCCACAGGCCAGCTGTTCCTGGCTATGATTATTGACTGAGGAACAAACATCGTTTATTCATCTTTCTCTTCATTAAACAAAACCGAAAGCTGCTATTTATAGAGTCTTGATGCGACTGCAGCATCTTCTCAAACTGTTCAGGTGGCACCAGGGGTTTCGTTTTGCGTGCAGTCGCTTTTTTGTTGCGTCTCCTTTGTGTCGGTGTTGTGTGCGTCTTCTCTGGCGACGCCAACTCCCGAGGGAGAATATCGGACTCTTTAAAAGCGCCGCTTTCTTCCCCAGCCAGCAGCCGACTGTGTCTGCTGTTTGGTCACAGGATGTTTATCAGGGGCCTTTCAGCTGATAACAGCTTCCTCTGTCTGAAAATGACACTGTGGAGAGAGGCTGAGAGAGTCAAATCATGGGTATCAGAGCAATGAAGTGCGGTAAATTCTACAGTGTTTCCCTCTAAAGCGTAGTGGAGTAAACTTTCCGTTAATGGTGATAATGATGTTAACTCATTGACAGTCGACGGTGGAGCTCCCGGCGCTTCACGGGCTCCATACTCACCCTGGTCTCTTCGTCTCTGAGGTCCGGCATGGTGCTGATGCACAGGCTGACGACGGTGACCAGCACCATGATGACGGAGAGGCAGGCGAATATCTTCCCCGCCAGCCCCGAGTGAGGGTTTTCCACCACCTCCCTCAGCATCCAGATCAGTCTGCGGTAGCCCTTCTCCACCTCGGCGGAGCTTTTCTTCAGCTTCACCCTCTTCTGCCTCCACTCCTCTTCCTTACGCTCTCTCTCGGCCACCTCTTCCACGCGGGTGATCATGCGGCGGCGGCAGCAGCGCTCCATGTGACCCGGGTCCACGCCCCAGTAGTCGAGCTCATCGTGCAGGGACACGGCGCACAGCTCCCGAAGGAGACGCAGTTTGCCCGCAGCCAGGAAGTTGAGGATGACCCTGAAGGCTGTCGGGTTTCGGTCAAAGAAGTACTCCTGGCATGTCTCGTCGTAGTCGTCGCAGAGTCGCGCAATCTCCTCGGGGGTGGTGCAGAAGCGAAGGCGTCCCAGTCGACTCTGGGGGAACTGCTCCAGGGTGCTCCAGGGGAAGGTGTAGCGGTTGCCCCCGACATTGATGAGAACCTGCAGGGTGTGGTCGACCACATACGAGGCCTTGGGGTCGTGGAGCAGCTGGGCTCTTTGGAAGTAAACGCCCTTGACGGTCTCAGTCTCCGGGATCTCGGTGAAGAAGCGGTCCAAGCTGCTGTCGTCACTGCTGACGGAGTAGTTGCTGAAGTCGTGGTTGGCATTGCTGATGATTGGCATGCTGGCTGCAGGATGTGCGACGGGGCGTTAAAGGTATTTCTGTGTCCAGCTGACAGGAAAGTTGTGAGGAAGATCTCCGGAGAGGTTGATCAACTGTGGCGAGAAAGCACAAAAACAAAACAATACAGACATCGATTGAATATCAAATCCTTCTGAAATTATATTTTCCATGAATTTGTTGTCTTGGTTCATCACATAGTAACATCTCATTTCATGTCCTCTCATACCAAAGTCCACAAGGCTCAGGCCACATCCCACTTTCATCTCTATGCAGATGACACCTGATTCTATGCACCTGTTGATACTCTGATGAACATTACATCTCAGGTTAGAGAACGAACATTATTTTATTTATTAACATTATTACATCATTTCTGATCTCAGCTACATGTAAGAAACACAATTACATCATCTCATTATACTTGTGTGTAAATGTATTTATGGAATTGCCTCCGACATATATGACAAAAAATACTTTCTGGACTTTTTACTAAAATTCCTTAATAGTTACACATCTGCTACATAAAACCAGCCTGGATCCACCCATCCATTTACTTCTCATGTGCACACATCTTGATTTCCACTGTGTGTGCTCCATCAAGTAGAACCTCGAGTGGAAAAAAAAGGCAGCATCTTGACACTCCACTTTTAGACCTGACACCTCTGACTCTTCGCACCACTTCACGCCCGGACTCGTGCGACGGTGTCGACTCTCGCATGACTGACGTGCGACCTTAAAATCTCTCCTCGGCTCTGGCGAGACATCACGGCGTGGACGACCTGGAGACGTTAAAACGTCTGAGCTCCACCGACCGCAGAAAGAGAAACCTGCGTCGACTGCAGCCTCAGTTTCTCTTCGTCCCGACGTCGACACCTGATATATTAGAATAGATTTAATCTGCTAAATCGGCTTGTGCAAAAATTCCTCACCTCGTTACTTTTATTCATTAATTCATAGTGAATTGGCAATATTCATATCTGCCATGTTGTGTTTACTTGCAGTATTGTTTTCATGTTTCTCCAGCAGGTGGATCCTCTGAAAGGTGAAATCCTGACTGTGCTGGAAATTTAATTAATAAGAGCATCAGCTGCACTTGAGGTACTTTACTCGAGTATTTCCATGTGAAGCTACTCGCCAACTTTTATTCCACGTTATTCTGAGGATGTACTTGGGCTGCAACTAAGGTTCACGTCATTATTAGATATTATTAGATAACAGTGAAAGGCTGCTCTGCTATTCCCCCCAAAACGATGTATTCAGTCGATTAACTCAATAAATGTATGGAGTTTAAAAAAGATTCCGAGTAGTTTACACTTGATTTTTTTATTCTGGGCATAATTTAGCAAAGATGACGATATATACAGTATTGTCACGCCGTATTAAACACATAAGCCGGAGCTGCGTGCACTTACGCGTCCCTCACAACCGATAAAAACGACAGTCCGGCGGGTTGAGGCTGCTCCAGGCTGCGGCGCGGCTCGGTCTGTCCCGCGTAAAGGTCCTGTGAAACTAAAGTTCCGGTTCGACGCCGTCAAAGTCGCGTCACTCACCTGGAAAGGCGCAGGTGCGCTGCCTCGGCTCTCCGGCGAAGACGCGTCTCGTTCATTAGGACCGGAGCCTGATTAATCACATGATGAAGGGCTGCGGGTGGAGGTGCAGCTCCGAAGTTTGGTGTGTGTGTGTGTGTGTGTGTGTGTGCGCGTGCGTGCGTGTGCGGGATCAGCGGGGAATTAGAAGATTTCCTCGAGCTCGGCGCGTCGCTCCGGTTCCGAAGTGGGAGCAGATGCGGTTATCTAACGGCGGCGCCCTCCTCCTCCTCCTCCTCCTCCTCCTCCTCCCGCTGCTGCTGCTGTGTTTTCATCTGGGTTTGACAGCAGGACCGTCCTCCTCCTCCTCCTCCTCCTCCTCCTCTCACCCTCCTCCTCCTCCTCCTCCTCCTCCCTCTGGCTCTTCTTCTACACTGTAAAAAATGAAGACGTGTTAAAACACCCCCGGATCATAATCTTCCTGGTGTTCAGGTAGGAGCTGGTTGAGAGGATATCTACAGGTCTTAACAAGTTTAGGTGCCGACAACAACAACAACAACAACAACAACAGACAAACAAACAAAGTGCTCACTTTAATTTGCACAGCTGTTTTGTGCGTGATTTGATTAAAAAACTTGCTGATAAATCTCAACTTCGTTCATTTTTTCCCCTCAGGTAAGTTTTTTGGAGCTTCCTGCACCTCCTGGACACAAACAAACCAACAAACAAAGAGGGTTTTTTGTTTTTGTTTTTGTTTTTACAGTGTAGAGCAGCTTGTCTGTATTTGATGATGACTGTTCTGTACAAACTGGACTCAACTGGGGAGAAAAAAAAGCTTTTGTTTAAATGCAGCTAAATCCTGATTTACAAAGATTGTGCAGGCAGACCTCCAAACACAGAGGGAGGATTAATAAGATAAAACACACACACACACACACACACACACACACACAGTATTATGTCACTCATGATTTGCAGCTCTGCTTTACATGAAGCAGGTGGTTGTTTGGGTCCAGATCTAATGAGCGGAACATCAGCTGCTGTGAAGGTGACGTCCACGCTGTCATAACGTGACCTCTGTACAATAAATGCTGTGAAATGAGTCTTCATCTGAGGATTGATTTCCTGTTTATATTGCAGTCAGCAGCTCAGGGGGATGGATTACACACACACACACACACACACACACACACACACACACACTGTGCCCTCATGTGGGTTATACTTTTCCTTTTTTGACTCCAGGCTGGGTTCTCTGAGCATCAGATTAAATATCAGGTTTGACAGACTCTGCCATCGTCAGGCACACAACAGGTTTGATATTCAGATCATCACAACAACAAATTACACAACAACCCAACAGGCCGTGATCGTATAGAGGTTAGTACTCTGCGTTGTGGCCGCAGCAACCCCGGTTCGAATCCGGGTCACGGCAGCAGTGATGATGTTCTTTATGTTGCTGTTAAATAAACTCCAGTTTCTTCTTCATTTGACAAAGTTTGATACCAGCAGCATAAGAAACATTTTTTCTGCGTGACACCTTTTTTATCTCAACCCATTGGATTATTGGACCAGAATTCTCCACAACAATCCACAGCTGTTTGTCTGCAGTGTTGTGTGAAATAAGTTGTTGTCATTGTGTTGTCACCAGTTGTGACAACTGATCTTGTCTTGTGTTGTCATTGTGTTGTGTGTGCAGGGCTAGTGGCGCAATGGATAACGCGTCTGACTACGGATCAGAAGATTCTAGGTTCGACTCCTGGCTAGCTCGAGTTCACATTTAGCTTATCACCAGTTTATTTACAGTATAATGATAATATGTGTTTAAAAATCATCAGCAGTGATGGACAAACCTTCAGTAGAAGATGACTTTCTTTAGTAGGTTGGTAGGTTTGATATTCAGATCATCACCACAACGAGTTACACAACAACCCAACAGGCCGTGATCGTATAGAGGTTAGTACTCTGCGTTGTGGCCGCAGCAACCCCAGTTCGAATCCGGGTCACGGCAGCAGTGATGAAGTCACCTGTAAGTCTTTTGATCTAACAGTTTGATACTGGAAGGAGAACCAGTGTTTTCCTACGTGAAGCCTTTTTAATCCCGACCCAGTGGATCATCGGACCAGAACTCTCCACACTTATGAACCACCACAGCTGTTTTTTCATCTTCCACCTTCCTGAGCTCTCTGCTCAGCATCACTGAGGTGGATGATAAAAGTCTGAGCTCCCCTCTTTAACCCCACCAACCAGAACAATCCCGTTCATCCACTCACCAGGATGACAGCCATGTTGACGAATTGTGAGATGACCTCTGACCTCCAGGGCTGATGAATATGTGGGATTACACGATAATCCACAAGCAGGAGGGGGGGAAACTAGAGCGCATGTTGGGACACAGCCAGGAGCATCCTGGGAAATTTAGACTTTGTCATTGTTGGAGCTGTAAACCACCTGAACAGATTGTGTTCAAATCAAACCAGTGTTTGTGTGCAGTGTTGTGTGAACCAAGTTGTTGTCATTGTGTTCTGTGTGCAGGGCTAGTGGCGCAATGGATAACGCGTCTGACTACGGATCAGAAGATTCTAGGTTCGACTCCTGGCTAGCTTGAGCTCATCTTTAGCTTGTAACCAGTTTATTTACAATACATGTCAACAACAAGTTACACAACAATCCAACAGGCCGTGATCGTATAGAGGTTAGTACTCTGCGTTGTGGCTGCAGCAACCCCGGTTCAAATCCAGGTCACGGCAGCACCCTTAAGGATCCTTTCTTACCTTTTTTATCTTGGACCAGAGCTCCACCACCTGCATCTCCCAGTCCTGGGCTGCATTGAGTGGCCATGAGTCTGGAAGCGTTCATTTGGCCGGCTGCTTCTCCCCCTCCTGGATCAAGGATGTTGTTTTCCAAAAGTCCCTCTTGGCTTCTAAGTGCATGGCGTTGATGGTTACCCACTTAATCTCCAATGCAGCTGCCAAGCACCTCAGCACTTGGTTGCCTCACCAGGTGTATCTTCCTTGGGTAAGGCTGGTCTTGCAACCCACCAGGATGTGCTTGAGAGTTGCCAGAGACAGGCCGGATCCTCTCCAAACCACAGATGTGAATTGGTTGGAGAGGGCAGGACATGGTATGTGGCTCCGTTGCCGGCATCTGGGTAGTCCAAGCCACTTTCTCACCTGCGCATTCACCAGCCTCTCCAGCCGCTTGGCATGGGATAGACCTCATAGATGGAAACTGGCCTCATGAGGTGGGGCAGCAGTCCAAACTGCAAGCACCAGACCTTCAGCTTCCCTGGAAGAGTGGTGTTACTTATTTGCTTGAGGCCACCGATGGTATCTCGCCTGAGTTGTTCCACCTGTTCAGAGTCTTTGAGCTCTATATTGTACCAACGACCAAGGCCTTTGATGGGCTTCTCCAGGATCGTTGGTATCGGCTCATTGTTAATATGGAACTTCTCGTTGGAAAGCTGGCCTTTGACGATGGAGATACTGTGGATTATTTTGGTGGATTATGATGTTTGAGCGGTTCCATTGAGCATGCAGGGCTAGTGGCGCAATGGATAACGCGTCTGACTACGGATCAGAAGATTCTAGGTTCGACTCCTGGCTAGCTCGAGCTCACATTTAGCTTATCACCAGTTTATTTACAGTATAATAACAATATGTGTTTAAAAAATCATCAGTGGTGATGGACAAACCTTCAGTAGATGATGACTTTCTTTAGTAGGTTGGTAGGTTTGATATTCAGATCATCACAACAAGTTAAACAACAACCCAACAGGCCGTGATCGTATAGAGGTTAGTACTCTGCGTTGTGGCCGCAGCAACCCCGGTTCGAATCCGGGTCACGGCAGCAGCATTAAGGATCCTTCATTATCTCTATCATTGGACCAGAATTTTCTTTAACAAAATCAACCGCCGCTGTTTGTTTGTTGTGTGAACCAAGTTGTTGTCATTGTGTTGTGTGTGCAGGGCTAGTGGCGCAATGGATAACGCGTCTGACTACGGATCAGAAGATTCTAGGTTCGACTCCTGGCTAGCTCGAGCTAACGTTTAGCTTATAATCACTTTATTTACAGTATAATGATAATATGTGTTAAAAAAATGACAACAAGTTACACAACAACCCAACAGGCCGTGATCGTATAGAGGTTAGTACTCTGCGTTGTGGCCGCAGCAACCCCGGTTCGAATCCGGGTCACGGCAGCTGCATAAAGGAACTTTTTTTTATCTCAACCCATTGGACCCATTGTTTGTGTGCAGTGTTGTGTGAACCAAGTTGTTGTCATTGTGTTGTGTGTGCAGGGCTAGTGGCGCAATGGATAACGCGTCTGACTACGGATCAGAAGATTCTAGGTTCGACTCCTGGCTAGCTCGAGCTCATCTTAAGCTTGTAACCAGTTTATTTACAATACATGTCAACAACAAGTTACACAACAACCCAACTGGCCGTGATCGTATAGAGGTTAGTACTTTGCGTTGTGGCTGCAGCAACCCTGGTTCGAATCCAGGTCACGGCAGCCCCCTTAAGGATCCTTTCTTACCTTTTTTATCTTGGACCAGAACTCCACCACCTGCATCTCCCAGTCCTGGGCTGCATTGAGTGGCCATGAGTCTGGAAGCATTCATTTGGCCGGCTGCTTCTCCCCCTCCTGGATCAAGGATGTTGTTTGCCAAAAGTCCCTCTTGGCTTCTAAGTGCATGGCGTTGATGGTTACCCACTTAATCTCCAATGCAGCCGCCAAGCACCTCAGCACTCGGTTGCGGCACCAGGTGTATCTTCCTTGGGTAAGGCTGGTATTGCAACCCACCAGGATGTGCTTGAGAGTTGCCGGGGCAGCATGTGGAGACAGGCCGGATCCTCTCCAAACCACAGATGTGAATTGGTTGGAGAGGGCAGGACATGGTATGTGGCTCCGTTGCCGGCATCTGGGTAGTCCAAGCCACTTCCTCACGTGCGCATTCACCAGCCTCTCCAGCCGATTGGCATGGGATAGACCTCATAGATGGAAACTGGCCTCAGGAGGTGGGGCAGCAGTCCAAACTGCAAGCACCAGACCTTCAGCTTCCCTGGAAGAGTGGTGTTACTTATTTGCTTGAGGCCACCGATGGCATCTCGCCTGAGTTGTTCCACCTGTTCAGAGTCTTTGAGTTCTGCATTGTACCAACGACCAAGGCCTTTGATGGGCTTCTCCAGGATCGTTGGTATCGGCTCATTGTTAATATGGAACTTCTCGTTGGAAAGCTGGCCTTTGACGATGGAGATACTGTGGATTATTTTGGTGGATTATGATGTTTGAGCGGTTCCATTGAGCATGCAGGGCTAGTGGCGCAATGGATAACGCGTCTGACTACGGATCAGAAGATTCTAGGTTCGACTCCTGGCTAGCTCGAGCTCACATTTAGCTTATCACCAGTTTATTTACAGTATAATAACAATATGTGTTTAAAAAATCATCAGTGGTGATGGACAAACCTTCAGTAGATGATGACTTTCTTTAGTAGGTTGGTAGGTTTGATATTCAGATCATCACAACAAGTTACACAACAACCCAACAGGCCGTGATCGTATAGAGGTTAGTACTCTGCGTTGTGGCCGCAGCAACCCCGGTTCGAATCCGGGTCACGGCAGCAGCATTAAGGATCCTTCATTATCTCTATCATTAGACCAGAATTTTCTTTAACAAAATCAACCGCCGCTGTTTGTTTGTTGTGTGAACCAAGTTGTTGTCATTGTGTTGTGTGTGCAGGGCTAGTGGCGCAATGGATAACGCGTCTGACTACGGATCAGAAGATTCTAGTTTTGACTCCTGGCTAGCTCGAGCTAACGTTTAGCTTATAATCACTTTATTTACAGTATAATGATAATATGTGTTAAAAAAATGACAACAAGTTACACAACAACCCAACAGGCTGTGATCGTATAGAGGTTAGTACTCTGCGTTGTGGCCGCAGCAACCCCGGTTTGAATCCGGGTCACGGCAGCTGCATAAAGGAACTTTTTTTTATCTCAACCCATTGGACCCATTGTTTGTGTGCAGTGTTGTGTGAACCAAGTTGTTGTCATTGTGTTGTGTGTGCAGGGCTAGTGGCGCAATGGATAACGCGTCTGACTACGGATCAGAAGATTCTAGGTTCGACTCCTGGCTAGCTCAAGCTCATCTTTAGCTTGTAACCAGTTTATTTACAATACAAGTTACACAACAACCCAACAGGCCGTGATCGTATAGAGGTTAGTACTCTGCGTTGTGGCTGCAGCAACCCCGGTTCAAATCCAGGTCACGGCAGCCCCCTTAAGGATCCTTTCTTACCTTTTTTATCTTGGACCAGAACTCCACCACCTGCATCTCCCAGTCCTGGGCTGCATTGAGTGGCCATGAGTCTGGAAGCGTTCATTTGGCCGGCTGCTTCTCCCCCTCCTGGATCAAGGATGTTGTTTTCCAAAAGTCCCTCTTGGCTTCTAAGTGCATGGCGTTGATGGTTACCCACTTAATCTCCAATGCAGCTGCCAAGCACCTCAGCACTTGGTTGCCTCACCAGGTGTATCTTCCTTGGGTAAGGCTGGTCTTGCAACCCACCAGGATGTGCTTGAGAGTTGCCAGAGACAGGCCGGATCCTCTCCAAACCACAGATGTGAATTGGTTGGAGAGGGCAGGACATGGTATGTGGCTCCGTTGCCGGCATCTGGGTAGTCCAAGCCACTTCCTCACCTGCGCATTCACCAGCCTCTCCAGCCGCTTGGCATGGGATAGACCTCATAGATGGAAACTGGCCTCAGGAGGTGGGGCAGCAGTCCAAACTGCAAGCACCAGACCTTCAGCTTCCCTGGAAGAGTGGTGTTACTTATTTGCTTGAGGCCACTGATGGCATCTCGCCTGAGTTGTTCCACCTGTTCAGAGTCTTTGAGTTCTGCATTGTACCAACGACCAAGGCCTTTGATGGGCTTCTCCAGGATCGTTGGTATCGGCTCATTGTTAATATGGAACTTCTCGTTGGAAAGCTGGCCTTTGACGATGGAGATACTGTGGATTATTTTGGTGGATTATGATGTTTGAGCGGTTCCATTGAGCATGCAGGGCTAGTGGCGCAATGGATAACGCGTCTGACTACGGATCAGAAGATTCTAGGTTCGACTCCTGGCTAGCTCGAGCTCAGATTTAGCTTATAACCAGTTTATTTACAGTATAATAACAATATGTGTTTAAAAAATCATCAGTGGTGATGGACAAACCTTCTGTAGAAGATGACTTTCTTTAGTAGGTTGGTAGGTTTGATATTCAGATCATCACAACAACAAGTTACACAACAACCCAACAGGCCGTGATCGTATAGTGGTTAGTACTCTGCGTTGTGGCCGCAGCAACCCCGGTTCGAATCCGGGTCACGGCAGCTCCATGAAAGAACTTTTTTTTATCTCAACCCATTGGACCCATTGTTTGTGTGCAGTGTTGTGTGAACCAAGTTGTTGTCATTGCGTTGTGTGTGCAGGGCTAGTGGCGCAATGGATAACGCGTCTGACTACGGATCAGAAGATTCTAGGTTCGACTCCTGGCTAGCTTGAGCTCACATTTAGCTTATCATCAGTTTATTTACAGTATAATGATAATATGTGTTAAAAAAATGACAACAAGTTACACAACAATCCAACAGGCCGTGATCGTATAGAGGTTAGTACTCTGCGTTGTGGCCGCAGCAACCCCGGTTCGAATCCGGGTCACGGCAGCAGTGATCAGGTTCTTTATGTTTGTGCTCAATCATTGGACCAGAATTTTCCCCAAGCAAACCGCAGTGTTGTGTCAACCAAGTTGTTGTCATTGTGTTGTGTGTGCAGGGCTAGTGGCGCAATGGATAACGCGTCTGACTACGGATCAGAAGATTCTAGATTTGACTCCTGGCTAGCTCAAGCTCACATTTAATTTATAGTTAGTTCATGTACGGCGTATCTCTAAATAATATTTGTTAAATCAAAGTGTGATTACAACTGAAACCTGGCTATGTTTTGGAAGATTCTTATTTATATAAATACAGGTAACTCTCTTCTTCTATCATTTGGCTGCACCGTCATTTAAACATGCGGCTGCACAGGAAGTGGAAGTTCACCCAGGTCATCAGTTCATTCTGCAGCACGGCCGTGAAGAACCATCTCCAGAGACAAGAAGAACATGGAGTCCTTCTGAAACAGATGGTCCACCCCCAGCCACCCCTTAGAACTGTTGCTGTGTAAAGTGTGTGTTTATGTCTGCGCCCGCTCTCCACAGAGATGTTTCACCGATAAACTGCTTCACGTTCCACGCTAACTCTGCGCCGCTTATTTACATGTTTGGAATATTTCTCTGCCCTCGCCGAATTTTCCAAAACGCAGGCCGCGGTCATTTCATTTTGTTTGGAAAACCTTAAGCCTCTTTTGCAACTTAATTTCCTGATGGTGTGTGTGTGTGTGTGTGTGTGTGTGTGTGTGTGGGGGGGGCGGGGGGGGGGGTTAACATGGTTCAGCAGAATCTCTCTGACAGAAGAAATTAAACCGAACTCCTGGGGAATCGCTGCGCTCTCTTCAATTTGTGCCGGAGCGCCGGGGGACTGGTGCAGCGGGGCAACTGATAACTCGCCCTCGGTTCAGCACAAACACTCGTTAATTAACTCCGGCTTCAAATCCCGTCAAAGTCGACTTCCAAAGGCCCGCCCGTGCTTTCAACCGCTGCTGACCTGCACATCGACGCGGGCTGCGCCCCGTTAGGCATCGAGTCTTTGTTTGTGTCTCCTGTTTCTCATAATGGAATGAAGGAGGAGAGGAAGTGCATGGAGCGTGGACGGAGGAAACCCTCAGAAGGAATCAGATTATGTAGGCCAGGTGTCCTTTTACAGTTATTGACGAGCCGGCGCTCTCTGCCCCGCAACTCGGCTTACAGGCGTCATCCTGAGCAGAGCGCAGGCTGCTGTAAACAAAAGCTCGCCTGTCTGACTGTTAAATATGGTTTTAAAGTTCCCAAGATAAAAACAAAACTACCGAGTCGGTGCAGATGGTTTTATTTCTGCGTGAGTGGTTGGTGGTTAATACTCTGAGATGTGGCTGCAGCAAACCTGGTTAAATCAGGGTCACGGCAGCAGAGATGAGGCTAATTCTAACTTTTTAAAATTATAATAGTTTGATACTAGAAGGAGAACCAGCGTTTTCCTATGTGAAACCTTTTTTACCGCAACCCAATGGATCATTGGACCAGAATTCCAGTTTGACCAGTTGTGACAACTGATCTTGTCTTGTGTTGTCGTTGTGTTGTGTGTGCAGGGCTAGTGGCGCAATGGATAACGCGTCTGACTACGGATCAGAAGATTCTAGGTTCGACTCCTGGCTAGCTCGAGCAGAGTTTTTCTTATAACGAGTTTATTTACAGTACATGTCTAAATACTGTGTTAAAATCAAAGTGGAATTACAACTGGCAACCTTAACTTCACTTTGAAATAGCTTCATTTATTGTTTTTCTTCTCTACAGTTTGTCTATTAAGATTCAAGTCTATTTACGACTGAAATTTTATTAAACCTTCTGTAGAAGCTGACTGTCTTCAGGCGCACAACAGGTTTGATATTCAGATCATCACAACAACAAGTTACACAACAGCCCAACAGGCCGTGATCGTATAGAGGTTAGTACTCTGCGTTGTGGCCGCAGCAACCCCGGTTCGAATCCGGGTCATGGCAGCTGTGATGATGTTCTTTATGTTGCTGTTAAATAAACTCCAGTTTCTGCTTTATTTGACAAAGTTTGATACCAGAAGCATAAGAAACATTTTCGGAGGTAAAACTCAGCGGATCCTGGAAAGAAATCGTCATAATTGTTCACAACGTGCTGCAGATGTTCCAGCTCGTTCTCCGGCAGTGACTCAGCTCCGTTTATCTACGACCACTCTGGGAAATTTCCAAATGACTGCTGTCCCAGCAGATCACCTTTATCCCATCATGCATCTCTTCCCCCCAAAGATAAGACGGCATTGTCTGATCGGTCCTTAACAGCAAAGCTCTAATGGCGTCTCCTCCTCTCTGTTTGTGAGGGTTCTTTAAGGGACACAGTGTGATGTGGAGGTTGTGTACTTCAGTAACTTCCATAATTACATTTTATTACAAAATTAGACTTTGTCCAATACTTTAGGACTTTGTGTTTTGAGCCAAATTAAAGGTGAAGGTTCAAGTTGCGTCATTGATTTCCTGCCTCACAAACCCAATCAGAGCCAAATGAGTCTGAACCAGGTGATCGAGGTTTGAGGGGGAAACAAAAAAAAACGACGAACTCGTCGATCGGCCGAAAACGGCTGAAGAGCAAGAATCCGAAGACAATTTCTCCCCCTCCTCCCGAACCGAGCGAAAAGAGACGAGGCACGTACTTAACCTCGACTCCCCCGAATGAAGCCGCACTTGAAGAAAAAAAAAAAAGAAAGATCAATAGTGGAAATTGTGAAGCGGAGAAATCAGAGCGGGGACGAGGAGGTGAAGAGCGGCTGATTGGAAAACAGGAGGAAAAGGTCAAGCGGGAGGAAAAGACGGAGGAGAGGGGGGAGCGCGGCCCAAATCGAATCAGTCCCCAGGTTTAACAAATGAGCTGTCCAACTGTTTGTGTGCGTTTCTAAATACAGGCATAATAATACAGAGCGGAGGGTGTAAGCGTCAGCTGTTATTACTGCATAAACAAACGAGCCTGAAGCTCAACCAGTGTTAACATCACACACACACACACACACACACACACACACACAGGGATGAAAATGTAGGTGCGTCGTTCTCCCCCCGCAGGAAAGAAACTGGACTCCTCCGTGTCTCATGTCGATGCATGTACAGTAACTTGAACTCAACTCGTCCACATGTTGCACACCAGCTCGCCCACTCACTCAAATACATTAAAAATGAGCAAAGACTTAAGTTATTCATGTAGCCGCGTCCAGGCTGTATCGCCTGCTGTCACTGATGCAGTTCACTGCCACTCTCACAAAGACAGACATGTGTGGAGTTTCCCCTTTTCTTTATTTTATTTGGAACCTGTAGAATGTGGGGAAAAAACACAAAAACACAACACACACACAAACAGAGCAGATGAAGTACAATGACAAAATAAGAGATTTAACTTACTAACTATCTTCTCATGACAGAAATGTAAAAAAAAACAAACAAAACATGTCTCATTTATTTTCACACTAAAAAGGAAACCTGTCCAACATTAGCTCGCATCGTAAATGATTAGTATTTACCATATATGTTGTTACTCACATATGACATTTCCCACAAATGTTGAGGGCTTTCTGAAAATACAGATGAAGCTCCACTTTCCTAGCATGAGTTGTGGATTTCTGACCATCCTCTCAGATGTTCATGATGCATATTAAACAGCACAGCAGCGATGATGTCTGCCTCTCACCCACTTACTCCCTCTTGTGTTCTGTTGCTATTCCTGTCGAGCAGCTCTGAGTCAAAAAGTCCTCCAGGAATCAAACTGGGGGGGAAAAAAAATCTGCTTCTACGTGCATCAGAGAACAACTAACATCAGCCTCTAAACAAGGCACAGACCTGCAGTAGCATACACTATAATATTGACATAATACTCTTGTATCCAGCAGCAGCAGCGGTCGACCCACGTCGGGCCCATTATCCTGCTGCAGAGGATGTTCATCCACTCAGCACCCACATGCAGCGTTCTGGCCTCTCTGCTGAGTTCGTGAAACAATTCAGAAATAACTATCCACCAACAAAGCTCTCAGCATTTCAACAGCCATTAGACACAAGCCAGAGTCTCCAACAATGCTCTGCATTGTAGTGCTTTTATCAGTTATTCTGGTTACAGCACGTACACACACACACACACACACACACACACACACACACACACACACACACAAGTATCGGCCAATCTGTCCATTTTTGGATTTCCCTGCAATGATTTACAAAACTGGTATTTGGTTTGTTATCATTAAGTACGAAACAGAGTTATGTGAAGATAGACTAATGAAACAAATCCTTTATTTTGATTATTTAAATAAATTAAATAAAATGTTATTTATTTAGTCCTTTATTATAATATAATAATATCTCACGCTGAATCTGATTTAATCATATTTATTTTTAATTTAGTTCTATTCATTTATTTATTTATTTTGACATAAACTCGATATAATAAACATCCATGATAATTTTTTTCTTTTTTCTTTTATTTTTTGCACATTTATTACTACACACACGTCCATCCATGGGGAGCGTCCACGCGCGTTCGATACGACGTCACAGCGAGAACGGAAAACAACCTCTCGCGATACTTGGCGGAAGTATAAAAACGTCCTCGCCCGGCGGGTCAGCCTTTCTTTCTCCCCTTAGCGGTGAAGGTGCAACAGTAATCGGTCGTCCCGAACACGGGCTCATCCGACACCCTCACCAACCAGGCTGAACTGAACTAACCAGCAGCACCATGCCTCCCAAATTCGACCCCACCGAGGTTAAGATCGGTATGTTTCACTGTCGACTGGGTAATAAAAGCTGAAGCTTGTTCACAGCCAAGATGGAGTCGTTCGGTGTCCGCCGGCCTGTGCGCGGCGCAGAGAAAACGGTAAAGATAGGACACGCGACGCGGCCTGAATCAACTCTAATATATTTTGATTAGTCTTTCATGGTCCAGTCGGTTTTACTATGCGACGTTTTATCCGGTGTGACGGTTTAATAAGTGAGCTAGTTTTGACATCGACGCCGAGGAAATACACGTGGGCCGAACCTGTTAGCTGCTAATGCTACTTATCTAAGCTAACGTTAGCATGACTAAAAGAAAATCACATTTAAGTGCTTGTTGTGATCCAGTCTCTGTCTTAACTGCGTTTAATCAATGGTGGTGTGGTTTAATTTAAGTGTTGGTGTTATTCAAAATGTATGACCTTCACTTTTTAGATGTTTTTATTGGATTAGTGTAGTTTTATCAGTAGATTGCCTATATATCAAGTCGGTGGAATAATCTTGACTATTCACCCAAGTCCTGTGGCCACTTAAAATGTTTTGTACATGAATCAATGATCTAGAAATTGATCAACACAAACTAAAACCTTCTGGATTCCAGATGTTCAAATGTGCTTCACTCATCTCTAAAGTTGTGAAGCAGCATCACCACATCACTGGCAACATCCAGAGTTATTTTAATGTTATTTTAAAAATAACTGGTAGAACGAGAAAATTGACATCCATGTCTTTAGTGAACATGTCAAAACCTGTTGTAATATTTTAATCCTCTTGTAGACCTGGTTCTTCTGGGTCCAGATCATGTGGGTTCCTGGTCCAACGCTGGTTGAGCTTTAGATGTAGAGCTGTCATGTGATGCTACCCTGTAAATTAGGGCGATACCTGCTTGTTATGGTTTTTAATGTCTGTCTTAACTAAATCAGAACATAATATGGGTTGTGTGTCACAGCAGTGCTGGGACATGATGTTGAAATTTAAACTGTTGATGTTTGGTTCCCCTTCCTGCGGCTTCATTACTTCTCTTTGGTTTGTCTTTCAGTGTACATGAGGTGCACAGGAGGAGAAGTCGGCGCCACCTCAGCTCTGGCCCCCAAGATCGGACCTCTGGGTCTGGTGGGTATTTAAAATGCACCCGTCCGTGTTATTACTGCGTTTCCATCCAGCCTCCCGCCACTATGCCCGTCTGTCCGAGTGACTGAGTATAATCCAGTGGAGGCTCAGATTGACCCGGCTTTAGGAAACAGGGCTGCCCACAACTAATGGGCAACTCTGTGCCGAAAAGTCTGGAACACGAGCTGCAGCCCGTCGTGCGTGACGCTCCTCTGAACACCTGAGAGAAGTCGGGTTTTGTTTCCTGCTCCTGCCGCCTTTTTTAAGTTGATCGCCTCGTTCTGTTTATTCTCTCCAGTCTCCCAAGAAAGTTGGTGATGACATCGCCAAGGCCACCGGAGACTGGAAGGGCCTGAGGATCACCGTGAAGCTGACCATCCAGAACAGACAGGCGGCCGTAAGTACTTCAGCATTGGCGTGTCCGGATACAGGAAGTGACGCAGGACGGCGATGTGATGCGCACGTTTTTTTTACAGTTTAAATAACTGGTTCTGTTTTTTTCAGATTGAGGTGGTTCCCTCTGCGTCCGCTCTGATCATCAAGGCTCTGAAGGAGCCGCCCCGTGACAGGAAGAAGGTCAAGAACAGTAAGTGACCGTGAAACAGTTTCAGCAAATTAAAGTTAAATGGGATGGATCCATGACATTTAATCCCCTTTTTTTTTAATCTTTTCATTGTCCAGTCAAGCACAGCGGAAGCGTGACCTTCGATGAGATCGTAAACGTTGCTCGCATCATGAGGCCTCGCTCCATCGCCAGGGAACTCTCCGGTAAGAATAAATTTTATATCTTTAGTGTTTTGTAACTGTCACAATAAGCCGGCTGTTCCTTCGGCCATCCAGCCTCCCGCCACTATGCCCGTCTGTCCGAGTGACTGAGTATAATCCAGTGGAGGCTCAGATTGACCCGGCTTTAGGAAACAGGGCTGCCCACAACTAATGGGCAACTCTGTGCCGAAAAGTCTGGAACATTACCGAGCAGATGATCGGATCAGATCTCACACAAACCTGGCACAAAACGTGTCAGACCAACATGAGTGACTCTTTATTCTCCCTTTTTTTTCAGGAACCATCAAGGAGATCCTGGGCACCGCTCAGTCAGTCGGCTGCACCATCGATGGTCGTCTCCCCCATGATGTCATCGATGACATCAACAGCGGCAAAGTCGAGTGCCCATCTGAGTAAATGGACCAATAAAAGAAAAAAGTTTGCAAAAACTGAGCAGCTGGTGTCAATTTTCCTTTTTGTCCTCTGACTTGTACTCAGTGTGAATACATTAGAATAAAGTTACGTACTCTGCACCACACGCATTTGACAATGTATTGTCGTTGGCAGCAGCCTCAGTGTGTTACTTAAACACAATGAGCGAGTGTTGTTGTTGTTGTGATTGTCTAACAGCTCAGATCGCTCCGCTGTGGGAACGCTGTTGTCCTGGAGCGCTGCCTGAACTCGGTGGGCGTTGAACTTCTCCTTTCGCTGCAAAGCCTACTGTACAGAGTGGCTAACAGTGTGTGTGTGTGTGTGTGTGGGCTGCATGTGTGAGAAAGACCGTTACCACGGAAACCCCCAGCGACCCTGACCTCCGCTCAGTTTGTACTGCAAGTCTGCCCTGCTGACGTATTTAATATTCATCTGTACAGTGCATACAATGTAAGTGGTTATCAGTGCAGCACTTAAATATGTGTTTAATCACGCTGAGGTCATGACGGAAGAAGTACATGTTTATCTTAAAGAATAAAATGAAGTTGCATATTTCAATGCTAATGAGAAACCACACTGGATCCTGAAACTCATAGTTTCCTTTATATAAAGTACTCAGTACTTTCCTAAAAAACCGCTTGCTGTTGTAGTTTTTTATCAAACGTGAAGAAATAAAAATTTTATTAGCATTTGATGCTGTAGTGAGTGTTTAGGGGCAACAGGACTGTGTGGGAATATAATTATAAAAACAAATATTAGAAGTTTAAGAGGAGAGGAAACAAATTCAACATGGACTTTCTTCTCTTTGCACTTTACTTTCTATGATTTATTCGCTTCCTCTTTTTCGTACCGTAATTACGCGTCAGCTGTTGCGTCACGCGACGTCAGAGGTCAAAGTTGAGAGGTGACGTAGGAGCGCTCGTGGTTGGAAGGTTCGCGGGAAACGTCCCAAAACAAATCGGCTCTGATGGGCACGCGAGCGACTCCACGCGCCGTCTGAACGCCGTCTCCGTAAACGCCGTAACGTGACGTGCGCGCGGGCCGCCGGTACCGGACGGACCTCGCCCTGACGCCGAACCGCACAACGACCCAACTAGCTGCTTCAGGTAGCTCCGCGGCTAACAAAACAGTGTTAGCGGGCGCTAAGCGGTTAGCTTAGCTCTCTGACCAGCTCCCCCGGCTCAGCGGAGAGCACACGGCGAACGGAGGGGTGGCGGCGGGGTTGAGATGGCAGAGAGGCCGGAGGACCTGAACCTTCCCAACGCGGTGATCACCCGCATCATCAAGGAGGCGGTGAGTGCGGGAGAGCGGAGGCGAAGCTCCGGCTAAAAGCTCGCTCCGACTTTAGCTTCAAATGCTGCACGATTAGAAAAAAGAAAATACCCGTATGTTGTCCACTTCCTGATTCCGCGTATAAACTATTCACACGTCGAGTGCGGTTACTTTGTAACTAAGTACATTTACGTCACCTCAGACTATTACGTCAGTACATCTCACAGGAAAGTATTGTAGTTTGTTTACGTCACATTATTTATCCAATAGCTTTTTATTTACTGTATAATGTAATCACAAACACACAAAATATGATGCTTCATTATAGATGAAACTACACAACAGTACACAAAGGCTGCTACAAACTACAGTTTGCACTAACGTACGTTCTGTTAAATATGTGCGTGGTTTTGTTAAATTGGCAGCAATTATTTTTAATTAATTTCTAGTAATAATTGAGGTTCTGGGTAGTTGTGATGGTTTTTGTCATGATTTCCTGAACTTTTTACACGTGAATACACTAACGTTAACTTTTACTACATTTTCCTGATTATACTTTGTGCAGTAAAGTTGATTCAGCACTTGTGTAGTACAGCTTCAACACAAAGTGAACATTACAACCACTGAGGATTTGTTACTGTCATTTCACGGAGGTGTACCTAATAAACTGCCACCTGAGTGCGTTAGTTGCTGCTCTCTTTCCGTCCCTGTGTGTGTTTGCACACACTTCTACTCAGCCGGCCTGTGTTTTCTGATAAATTGTGCGCTCGCTGTTGTGTCGAGATAACTCCTCCGCACCGTTTGTTGTGAACAGCTCCCAGACGGGGTGAACGTGTCGAAGGAAGCGAGGCGAGCCATTTCCCAGGCTGCCAGCGTGTTCGTGCTGTATGCGACCTCCTGGTAAGGATGAAACAAAGACCCTGACAGAATCACACAGTCGAGCACTGATTCACAAAATTCTCCTGAGTCGACTTATATGACTTACAGAGCAAGTTCACGTATGATCTGAATAATATTATGAAAATTCACGCGTTTTATCTTTTCACAGTGCAAATAATTTTGCCATGAAAGCGAAGAGAAAAACTCTGAACGCGGGAGACGTTCTGGCTGCGATGGAGGAAATGGAGTTTGAACGTTTCCTGGAGCCTCTCAAAGAAGCTCTGGAAGGTCGGTGCTGATAATCCATAAATCAATGTCCGATACAAAAGGCTTTTCAGGGTGGCGCTCGTGTATTTTCATTCTGGAAAGGCTAAAATAAGGCGCCGCCCCCCTCCACACTCTACAGATGCCAAGTGTTATTCTTATTAGAGCCTCGTGAACGTGACTTCATGTAAAGAAGTCCACATCCAGCGAAGATCTGTGATGCTGCATCACTGTTGCTAAGCTACGAGCGGTCAGTTAGTTGTTCTGTGAAGATCCACGGTTTGTGTTGCTGCGTCTCCAGGTCACGTTGAGTTTCTGTGTTTTTCTCCACAGTGTATAAGAAGGGCCAGAAAGGAAAGAAGGAGGTGTCGGAGCAGAAACGCAAAGACAAAGAAAAGAAGGCCGACTCGGAGCACGATAAGAGCAGGGAGGAGGAAGAGGAGGAGGAGGAGCGCATGGAGGAGGAGCCCGAAGCTGAGAACGAAGCCGAGGAGGAGGAGGAGGAGGTGGAGAACTGAGGACGTTCCATTGTTCGGCGCTGCGGGGAGGGGGGGGGGCACGAACGATCAAACGCACACCCACATCCGCTCCTCTGAGGTTCACGCCATCAGGACGCGGCGATGCGTTCAAGTGACGCTCGCCATCGAGCCGCCGTGAGGTTAAACTTTATATGGGTCCTTTTTACATTCCGGTGCAGCTTCTGTCTTCCAGCCAAACACAGAGCACAGTGAAAACACGTCACACACACTTCCTGATATTTGTCTCAGTCCGTTTTGTAACTTTTGTCTTTTTTTTTTATATACCTGAGTCACATTTTGATACAACTGTGTTTGATTTCTTCTGTAACAGGATGTCTTGCCAGTAAACAACATATCACACAGTAAAAAAACCAACAGCTGATTATTCTGTCGTCCCTGAACAAACACACTCCACTGGAGCGGGTGACAACACAGGACGTTAACAGGTGTGAACTTCATTCACTTTAGAGAGAAACACAAACTTCTGCACGTGTAGCCGTACAAGACGTTTCACTGAATAGAAGTAGTCTAAGTTTAAACCAGGAACTATTTCATCATGATCAAATAAGTTTTGAATTCCTGGCCAGAGTAGGTTGTTTTCAGATGTAACGAGGTGGTTTTTTTTCACACCCGCTGGTTAACAAAAACACACTTGAGCTCAGCTTTAGAAACACGGTGCTGCAAGAGAGGTTGTATTTGTCAGATCAGTTTCCCACTTTAAAAAAAAAAAAAAAAAAGATTTTATGTTTATGAGACAGTGATAGCTGTAATGAACCCAGTACTGAGAGCGTGTAGGCCTTTTCTGTTCCCTATCTGCTGAGTTTTTCAACTGTTTATACTTTTGTAGAATTGTATATGACTGGCTGAGATTTTCAATAAATATTTTGTATAAAACCAAACCTGCACTCAATCGTAAACGACAGCGAACCTAAAAGAAAACTCCCTGCACAACCGGCACAGTCGTACCTTTAGTTATTCTGTCTGCCTGACGAGCACGATGCGAGCCGGCCTCAGAGATCGAGTGAGGCGAGGCTGGTCTGTTTGTACGGCAAAAACAAGACGATTCAAAGTGCTTCATGTGAGACCAACGTGGTTTACACAACAGAAATGCAATATCAAAAGACCTCAGGTTTTACATGAGGGGAATAAAGACGAGTCAGACCAAATCAAAACTGTAGCACGGCTATGCTACAGTGCAAGAGAAGGAGTCCCAGCATGGTTGTTTTGCATCTGTGGTTGTTTTGTGTGTCTCTCTGGGGCCTCTGGGCCCTGTGGGTCACTTCACTAATCCAATCCATGCTCGAGGGCCAAATAAAAAATATGCTGAATTCTAATAGTCGATGATTTATGAACTTAAATTAACTGTACAAAATAGTTGTCTTTTAACAACGACGGGATTTGCAATGCGATGGATCCCGGTCCGGTTCTGTCAGAACACAGGAGTGAGGACCCGGCCTGTTCACAGCCCACATTTAAACCAGTGATGAGCGAGGACATTCAAATAACATTTTTTTATTTTATTTTATAAAAAAGGAGAAGTCAAAAGGCCTCTTGTGTATCTCTTGCATTAAGTTGGCTTGTTCTAGCTTGTTCTGGTGTGGAGAACCCACCGTCAGCGTCTCTCTGCCCACCACCGCTGGATTCTTTAGGAAGCGTAAAGAGGTTTGTTTATGCAGCACTACTTTTTGTGTACATCCGACAGTCACTGGCACCAACTAAGATTGCCATTCCCGACGGTTTTTTCCCCGACTGGGGCTGAAAAAAGTGGGCCACGGCGTCCTCCTTTCGAGTTCCAGACAATATCATGGAGAGCTGACTCTCATTTCGGGCCGCACGGACGAGAACGGCTGCGTATTTGCAGGATCTATTTTCTTTAGGATGGCTGTGCTGCGCCTTTCTCTCCCTGTCTCCTGTGCTAGGCCGCCATCTTGAATTTTAATGTTAATTTCTTTTTTAAAAAAATGTGTTTCCTGTGATATTTTCGTTCAGGTTGTCGTGCCAAATTTGGACTAGTTTGAAGGAGTGTGGTTTTTTTTTGTTTCGTGACTGTTGTACAAAATCACCTTGTGAGTATTGTGTGTGTTTGTTCTGGTTCTGTTGTCGACTCGGGACATTTAACGCTACCAGCGCGTGAAAACGCTCTGAGCCTACTGCTGTTTAACTGCCAGCTATCATGATCAATAACATCACCCGCACCGGGCCGCCGATCATTAGCCTGCTCTGATAGCTACCGTAGATCGCGTCTGTAACGACAGAGTCACGCAAACTAACTTTTATTTCGCTCACAGACGAGAGGTGTAGCCTGCTAAGCTAGCTAATGGCTTCCACATCAAACAACCCGAGCTAACGGGATGCTAGCCGCTGTGGTCCACTGCTCTGCAGGTCGGTAGCATCCATGTAGCTAGCCTTACTTTGGGGGCATGTGTGGGCACCGCTGCTAAGTGTTTGTTGGAAAACAAGTCAACGTTGTGTCGTAACGGGAGAAATGGTGACTGCGGTGTGTGTCCGCGGACTGTTGTGGTGTTTAAATGACCGTGTTAGCCGACCGCGAAGCTAAGTTAGCAATCCGGCTGAAGTTAAGTTTTAATGCTAGCTAGCTCAAACTGAGAAGTACGTTAATGGGAGATAATTCACACGCTTTATTGTTTGTTTGTTTTTTAAATGTTAAAACCGGGCGATAAGTTATTATAAGCGTTTGCTTCCATGGGTTTGAATGTTTGCACACATGATGCCAAAGTATCGAAGCCGCTTGGGAGGTGGAGTTGATGTATTATGGTGTATTGCTGTCGTTAAATGCCATCATCGCCATGTCACCATCCTATTAGACTCTACTTCGGTTTTACTGTTGAACTGCTTTGCACTTTAGTGACGAGCTGCTGCTGTTTCGGTGGAGGGTAGCCCGTGGCAACTTGCTTGTGGGGAATTTCCATGGTGGCATAATGCCGGCGTTTGCTGCAAGCTAACCTCAGCATCTCCCTGGCGTCGCCTTTGGCCGTTAGCCCCATGCTAGCGGAGAGGCGGTGGATGTTAGCAAACAATGCAAGCCGTGCCGATAACTCATGCAACGTCGGCCTCATCTGTCGGTGTGGCCTTCCGGGTTCCCTCAGCCTTTCCCGATCCCTGTGGCGTGTTGTGTTTTTGTTTTTTTTTTGTTTTTTTTTTTGCAGTGGCTAGCGTTAGCCTCTTAGCTAAAAAGCGAAGCCCCTTTCAATGCATCGGTTACAAATGAGAGGACGTTTCCAGCGACGCGCTGGGAAACCACAATCACACCGGGCGCGCCGAGGGGGTTGTGTTGTGCAGTTATAAACGCGAATGTGACGTGTTGTGTTTACACGGCCCAGCAGTTAACAAAGCGACACTCGGTGCATACGACTGAGGGGAAGAAGCACCGGAGACGTTACTGTTGCACTTGACAGCCGGCCCAGTGCGTTGCGCGGGGTTACCGCCGGGCGGCGCTGCAGGGTCGTTTTAAACCAGTTTCCTCGGCGCTGCACCTTCTGCCCACCGCGGTGTCAACAACACCGGGTGCATGGGCCGATGCTGCTGCATGTGGCAGGCTGCAGTAGTTGTTGTTTGTTTGTTTGTTTGTTTGTTTAGACAGTCCTGTAGGAGCGCGGCTACCTTTACCACCACGCACCTGTGGATGAGCCAATTCTTGGTGCAGTCACATATTTACTATCACAGCTGATAAGAGCCTTTGTACCTGTGTGTCGTCTGTGCATCCAGTCACGTTCTGACGTTTCTGCCCTGCCTCACCTGCAGGTTCTAAACTTTAGACTGCAGTCTTCCCCGCCCAAGAGTGTTTCCTCAACTCGGAGACTAAATGCAACTGGACCAGGGGGCTTGTGGGCATGAAGTGGCTGGGCGAATCCAAGAACATGGTATTAAATGGCAGACGACACGGAAACAAGTTGACCGGCGAGCAGCCTGTGAGCCAGACCCGCTCGCAGCATTCCCAGCGGGCATCCCCGCGCCACAACAAAACCCACCCCAGAAACCGAAGATGTAGCCGCAGTGAGTTATGGACGTCACCGCGACCGTCGCTCGGACTCGCCTTCGGTCGCATCCTCTAACAGGAGCCTGTGTTCGCCGTTTGCAGGGTTCAGCGCAGCCAATCTGGAGGCAGAGAGGCGCTATGTGCCCTCCTCGGGAATGACTGCCAAGGAGTTGTGTGAGAATGATGATCTGACCACGAGCCTCATCCTGGATCCGTATCTGGGCTTTCAAACTCACAAGATGAACACCAGGTCGGCACGTTCGTCCCCCGCAGCCCCTGCACGCTCGGCGCACACGTCGCTTTTCTTCAGTTTGCATTTCATTTTGGATTTTCACGTTGGTGTTTGCTGTGTTGTTGTTTTTCTTTCCCCCCGTTACCGTGTCCCAACAGATTTCGACCAATTAAGGGACGACAGGAGGAGCTGAAAGACATCATCGAGCGCTTCAAGAAGCACGACAACTTGGAGAAAGCCTTCAGAGCTCTGACATCAGGCGACTGGTCCCGAAATCTGTTTCTTCCACAAGACGAAGGCTCAAGAAAAGCTCTTCAAGCAGCACGTAAGAATCCGATCTCGCGTCGTCCCCCGCACCAGCGTCGATCAAACAGTCCCATTACCAACTTTTGTGTTTTTTTGCACAGGTGTTTGTGTATCTGCGGATGTTTGCCACGGACAGCGGGTTCGAGATCCTCCCTTGCAATCGCTACTCGTCGGAACAGAACGGAGCGAAAATTGTGGCGACAAAGGAATGGTGAGGACAAACTGCCGCGTGATTGTAACAGCAGCAGCTGTCAACACGCTGCGAAAAGTAACTCACGCCCTGAATGCATCTAATATTTATCACTGCAGCTGGAGATTTAGGTTGAAACAATAAAGGTACGAATCCGTTAATTGTCTGATACAGATGTGGTGTCGCTCGCAGGGATGTGTGTGTGTGTGTGTGTGTGTGTGTGTGTGTGTGTGTGTGTGTGTGTGTGTGTGTGTGTGTGTGTGTGTGTGTGTGTGTGTGCCTCCGCAGAGCTTCCTGAACGAGCTAACGACATGCCTCGATCAGTACCGAGTACCTGGTGGGATGCATCGCCGAGCTGTCGGAGAGCGAGGAGAACTTGCTGCTGCGGCACGGGGAGAACGACTTCAGCGTCATGTATTCGACCCGCAAGAACTGCGCACAACTGTGGCTGGGGCCCGCCGCCTTCATCAATCACGGTACCGGTCCTCAACGTCGCGAGGAGGTGGAGCTACAGACTGAGACGCCTGAATCTTCACTAACTTCTCTTTCTTTTGTCTCCTCTTTCTTTTTTTCAAGACTGTCGGCCGAACTGCAAGGTAGGTTCTGATTCAGGACTTCTTTAGGAACCGTCCCGGGTCAGCTGCTGTCCAGCGGTAACAAACCGTTTTTGTGTTTCCGTTGCAGTTTGTGTCGACAGGACGGGACACGGCCTGCGTCAAGGTTCTGAGGGACATCGAACCGGGAGAGGAAATCTCGTGTTACTACGGAGACGGGTTTTTCGGGGAAAACAACGAATTTTGTGAATGCTACACATGTGAACGGTAACGACAACAACAACAACAACAACAACAACAAAAAGAGTACATGCACGCAGAGTATGTGCAGCGTAAATATAAACTGTAATAATTATTAGAGATCTGCAACTCGCCATTATTTTCATTGTTGAATAATTCAGTTTTTTTTTCTTTCATTAATTGTTGATCAAAATACGTCAAAAAAATGAAGCCTCACATGTTTTTATAGCCCAAAATTACATCTTAAACATCATTTCATCCCACGAACCGTCCAAAAATCTTTAAGATATTTCTTTGAAATCTAATAACGTGTCTCGTGCATATGACAAGAAGCAGCAGATGGTCTCATTTGAACCAAGAAAGCTAAATTTTGGACGTTTTATTGTGACTTGTCTCTTCTGTGAGTATTAAAATGTCATTCTGTCATCAAATCTGTCGTCCCGTGCAGACGGGGCACCGGCGCTTTCAAATCCAAAGCCGGGCTGCCGGTGGAGGTGCCGGTGATCAACAGCAAGTACGGGTTGCGGGAGACGGACAAGCGTCTGAACCGGCTGAAGAAGCTGGGGGAGGGGAACCGGAGCTCGGACAGTCACTCCGTGGGCTCGCACACCGACGTCGACTCTCAGGAAATGCCAAAAACGCATCAATGTAAGAGTCCGGCGCAAAAACCCGAGCACGAGAGGGCGCGGCTCGACCGCGTGTCAGGCCGAACGCTGTAAAATCACCGCAGCTCCGTCGTGTGCACCGTAAATAAGTCGTTTCTCATTCGTACAACACTGAACGTGTCGCTTCTCCTCTGCAGCTGCCAGAAAAAGAACATCGTCCTCGTCTGGCCTGAAGTATAAAAACAGGACTCAAACGAGACAGACTTTGTCCAGAGCCCTCACTACCTCATGTTCCAAACAAGGTCGCGTAAACAATAACAGGGTACCAAAGAGACTAAAATCCCAATCCAAGCCTTCACTAAGTAAAGTCCAGTTGCGGTGTCGCAGGAGGGGGGCGGAGCCCAAGGCGTTGGCCAAAGGGGAGACTTGCCAGCTGGGTCTCAGGGACTCGAAGGTGTCGCTGTGTAAAGGCGTCGCCGTCAAAAAGGAGAAGGACGGGCAGGAGCCGGCCCAGCGGGGCTGCCTCACCCGCCACGCCGCCAAGGAGAACGGCAACCTGCCGGCGGCGCAGGGCGGCGAGGGCGGCCAGTGCTCCGCCTACAGAACTCGCAGGTCCACGAGGACCCTGGTGAAAGCCCAGGAAACGGCGGGCGGCGTTAAGCTGGAGCCGAGCGCCATGGACGGCCTGAGCCCGGTCCCCGGGGGAGTGGTCATCAAAACGGAGCCGGCCGACATGGAGGAGTACCTCGGCCACGGCGTGGGGCTGGAGCCGCCGCCGTTGGACGCCGGCTACGCCAGGAGAGGCTCCTGCGCCCGGCGGAAACGGCTGACGCGGCTCCGGGCGGAGCGGACGATTAAACGCGAGGACTCGTACGGTGAGCCCTTCTCGGCGGTGGCCGCCGGCCACGCCGCCGGCTTCTCGGACTGCGGCAACGTGCTGCTGAGTTTCACCGACCGCCACAGGGACTACAACGGGGTCGCCAACGGCGGCAAGTCCCTGCGCAGGGACAAGGGGAAGAGCGGCTGCCGGTCGCAGGACAAGGGGAAGAAGAAACGGCAGATCACGCGGTATGACGCCCAGCTGATCCTGGAGAACAACACGGGCATCCCCAAACTGACGCTCCGCCGGCGGAGGGACAGCAGCAGCAGCAAGACCAACGACCCCAACGACCCCGTCGGCTCCTCCAACCTCTCCGCCTCCTCGCTCGGCTCCGCCTCTTCCAGCAAAATCAGCATCAAGTTCAGCAAGGACCACGACAAGGACAAAGGCAGCTCGTACATCGCCAAGCTGAACAACGGCTTCGCCCCCGTGGTCCACGGCAACGCCACCAAGCTGAAGATCCAGCTGAAGAGGGAGGACGACGCGCGCAGGATATCCCAGACCAAGGCCGAGCAGACGTCCTACAACGGGGACGTGGGCCAGAGTCTGGACGCCAGGAACGGCGGGCACCGGACCCAAAAGGTCCTGGCGGACCCTTCGTCCGAGGACGACGAGGACGACGAGGACGGGGAGGAGGAGGAGGAGGAGGAGGAGGACGAGGACGACGAGAGGACGACTACTTCGACAACGAGTTCGAGGACGATTTCATTCCACTTCCTCCGGCCAAGCGGCTGCGACTCATCGTGGGTAAAGACTCCATAGACATCGATATCTCCTCCAGGAGGAGAGAGGATCAGTCGCTGAGGCTCAACGCATAAGCTGTGGAGCACGTCACTTCCACCTCGCCTGTAAATAATGATCAACTGTTGTGTTGATGTAAAAGAAGTACAGTAATTTAAAAACAACAAAAAAATCTTTTTTTTTTTTTTTTTTTTTTTTTTTTTTTTTTTGCTGAAAAATGACGAATCCGAATGAACGTTGCCGGAAGGCGGCGTGAACCTAAAACAAACCCGTGTTCTTCACCGCCGAGCGCGGGAATCTGCTGAGTCATTCCGCCCGGCCCCCCGAGTGAAAAACACGGAGTTTGTTTTAAGTTCAGCTCTTCCTTCTGGTGAATGCACTTGTTATATTCATAATGGACATGGATATTGTAGAAAGTGTACAGTATGGTGACTGTCCCCTCTGTCTCACAGGCAGTTTTTGTTTTATTTTGATTTTTGTTGTTGTTTTTTTTGTCTCACACTTCTTCTTGTAATCTTCGTGCGGCTCGTCTGGAGGCATTATCACATCCGTCAGTCAGTCAGTTTGGATGCGAGTGCCATGTTGTCATTATCCCAGTTGTTGTTGTGTTGTTGTTTTCTGGTGAAGAACCACTTGAATTCCCCGAATCATCGGTGAGCGATCAGCGTCGTTTGTCGTCCCCCCCCCTCTGCAGAACTCAGTCACGTCAGACCTGCCGTCGTCAGAGCGAGCGTCACGCAAATCCAGAGTTTTATATTTGTATTGTGAGTTTAACTCCCCCCCCCCCGTCGTGTGCGTCCGGTTTGCCCACAGTTGTCTCACGTTTAAAAGCGAAGTCGCACAAAGCTTTTCCACTCGATTCACAAGCAGCCGCACAACTCCAGCAAAACGAAAGCACACGAGGTCGAAGGTGTGTGAAATGGACCAGTCATGTGTGTGTGTGTGTGTGTGTGTGTGTGTGGGGGGGGGGCTACTGTATAATGTCAACATGGCACACGTGGTCCATCCACCCCCTTTTTAAACAAGTGAGAACACAGACTACATCCACACACAAAAGGCTGCCTACACGCTTTAAAAAAAAATTAATCTCTAAAAGTAATGTACAGAAAGACTGACACCCCCCCACACACACACACACACACACACACACACACACACACAGCTGAAATGTGATGTTTTCTTTTTGTTTGGTTTTGTTTTCAGTGGAGCTGCAGCGATTAATCGGGTCAGTTAATCATCTGAAAAATAATCAGTGTTTGGATAATCACTTCAGCTTCTCACGTGTGTGAATAGCTTCAGTTCGGCGATGGGAATGAGACATTCAAAGACCGACCGAGCAATCGGTTAATCGATGATCTGATGATCTCGCCCATCGTCAGCGTTTCGAGGAGGAGGAGGACGTGAACGTCTCGCTCTGATGTCGGATCGTGTGCTCGTTTCTCCCTGGTGCTACTTTCCTCTTTCCACGCGACCCCGTTCGGCGTTAACACCTTTCACATCCGCAGCCTGTTTAAGTTGTGCGTTTGTTTTTTGTTTCCCAGGTGCATGTGTGCGTTAAAACTGTCTCTCCCAACAGCATTAGGTGCCTTAACCAAGAGCTTTTTCACACATTTACACCAAATTTGTAACACAACTAATCAGTGAGGAATGACAATGCTAAGCCATCTGCACCCCCGTTGAAACGCTGACACACTTCAACACGAGTCCACCGTCAGTCCTTCTGTATATTATTTTGTCGTGTGTGTGTGTGTGTGTGTGTGTGTGTGTGGAAGTCGATGGACCGATCGAGGGATCAACGGAGGTCGAATGTTAACCGACGTTTCTTGTGTTAATACGTACTGTTCATATCACCAGCAGCTAATCACTGTTCTCAACCCGGCTCAGTCCGCCCCCACCCAGCCCCCACCCAGCCCCCGTCAGACGTCTCCATCCTACACTGTAAACTGTTCCAGGTGTAACGTCTGTGTGCTCTTTGTCCAATAGACAGCTGTCGAGATTTTCCAATTGATTCAAAAAGTTACACACACACAAAAAAAAGGAGAAAAAAAAGAGGCAAAACAAATGTGAATAGTTTGCGGACATTTTAGCGTGTTGCGTGGGTAGTGGGAAACATGTAAAGAGAATTAAGAGTGGGCAGTGCATATATTGTCCAATATGTAAATCATGTGAACACATCTTGTACTTATTTAACAGTTTTGAATACTTGAAAACTATATAAAGTTTCTTTGTGACTCTTGTCTCCTGAGCCTGATTTGAGGTTTGCTGGACATTCATCTGAGTGTGTGTGTGTGTGTGTGTCTGTGTGTGTCATTATCTATTATGATCATTTTATACTCTCAACATTTTCTTATTACATTTTCCTGTTTCCAGCTGCTTCATTCTTTTCGGCACTTTAAAAAATTGACCGTAATTATTATTTGTTTCTAATTCCCGATTTGATTGTCTTTCCTTGTGTGTAGTTTTGCGTGTACTCTGGATTAAGGGCAGAACTTTCTGTTTTAGTCACGGTGCAAGCAAATTCAGTGGCAGAGGTATTTATATTCTATATTTTATTGTCAACAAATAGCACAGTGGTTCCTTTCAGCTTGTTTTAGTTTTTTAAAAAAAAAAAAAAGCTTAAAAGAAAATGAGTATGTGAGTATTGGTCTCACATTCATCAGGTGGACACAGATATGACATATAAGTAAATGAAAATTCAATGTTGTGTGTCTGCTGGAAGGCACCATTGTCTTAAATACACTGCAAGTTATTTATCAATTCATGGTTCATTTCTACTTATATGTGGGAGTGTTTATAATCAGAGCTAAAATGATTGGGCAGTTAATTAATCAATCACTACAATCTTAATCACCAGCTATATGTTATCAGTTTCAGTCATCTTTGTAATGAGTAATTAAATAAATAGCTACAGAACCTTAACGAAAGCAACAAAGAACCTAATGTTCCTTTTTTGCAACAGTAGGTTAAACAAGTTAAACTCAATTAAACAAATATAAAAACATATTTTCCAACAAAATAAGACAACATTTTTAAATATGTTGCATTGTCACGATAGTAAATAAATAAATCGGATTATTTTTTTTTTTTTCGTTTTTTTTTTAAACGCTAATATTCACTGTGATTTAAACCTGACGTTGCCAGCCAATCAGGAGCGGGTCCTACCAAACGCAGTAGCCAATCAGATTCGACGGAGCGCTATTTGAAAGCTGCTCGCCTCTCGCTTGTTTACCTGCTCAAACCGGTGTTCGCTGACCTCGTCGGTAAATCGTCCTGGTTGTTCCAACTAAAACCCACCTCGTCGTTTCTTCACGCGTCCAACATGTCGTCTGTGGAAGTCCGCGCTGCGGTGAGTAAACCGAACACATGTCGCTGTTTCTCTGCTGTTGGCTAAAACAAGCTGAAGAGCTCGGCTAACGCTGCTAGCTAAAACAAGCGAACCGCGGCAGCCTCGTTTAGCTAACAGCTACACACCGTGTCCGCGTTTCTTCTCTTCGAGCAGCTTCCGGCCGCAGAGAACCCGGTGAAGATGGGGAAAGCCGCGGCAGCGGGTCAGAGGAGAGCCGCTCTCGGAGAGATCACCAACTGTCCCGGAGCAGCGGTCAACACGAAGGTAACAACACGGTTAGCTTCGTTAGCTAACTGACCTGCTGCATGTTGTTTACGCACCTTCCACCTGTGTTTTGGTAACAGGCTAGCACGAAGAGCTAGCACCAACAGCTAACGTTCCCGGTGCTAACTTCTGAAAGGCGACGATAAGAAGCGCGTCACGTGACTTATTAAACTGAGAAATGGTTTTTAAAGTCATAAGACGGTAGCTGCTGTGACTGTATTAAGTTTCCTAACCTGAGGTCAAAGTGCAATGCCTCTAACTTTAAATGACGTCATGATCGTGAACGTCTCCCCAGACCTTCAGCGGCTGTCAGTCAAACCACAGTTTAACAGACGGGGCAATAAAACCGTGTCCAGGTTTGAGGGACTGACGTGTGACTCGTCCCCTCAGAGGACGGGACCGGCCAAAGCGGCAGCCAAGTCGTCCTGCGCCCAGAAGGCCAAACCCGCCCAGCGGTCCCGGGCGGTCCAGGTCCAAGCCCCATGCGGATCCGGTCCCTTCGGCTTCGGGAGAGTCGGCGGACGTGTCCATGAAGGAGGAGACGGAGCTGTGCCAGGCTTTCTCTGAGGCGCTGCTCGCCGTGCAGGACGTGGACGAGCAGGACGCCGACCTGCCGCAGCTCTGCTCGGAATACGTCAAAGACATCTACGACTACCTGCACGTCCTGGAGGTGGGTTTCCTCCAGAACTCGCCGCGCGCAGCTTTTGTTTTTTTTTTTTTTTTTTTTTTTTTGTCAACGGCGTCTTCGTCCGTCTCCGCAGGTGCAGCAGGCCGTACGAGCCAATTACATGCAGGGCTACGAAATCACAGAACGCATGCGAGCTCTTCTGATAGACTGGCTGGTCCAGGTTCACTCCAGGTTCCAGCTGCTGCAGGAGACCCTGTACCTCACCGTCGCCATCCTGGATCGGTTTCTGCAGGTGAGCGGCTCGTGTCTGAAATTCTCTCTCCGGCCCGGAGCGCCGCGTGACGCGCTCTTCCTGCCGGGCCGCAGGTCCAGCCGGTGTCCCGCAGGAAGCTGCAGCTGGTGGGCGTGACCGCCATGCTGGTGGCCTGTAAATACGAGGAGATGTACGCCCCGGAGGTCGGAGACTTCGCCTACATCACGGACAACGCGTTCACAAAGTCTCAGATCCTGGAGATGGAGCAGCTGGTTCTGAGGAGCCTCAAGTTTCAGCTGGGACGTCCTCTGCCCCTGCACTTCCTCAGACGGGCCTCCAAGGTGGCCAACGTAAGTGTTTGTTTCTTTTTGTAAAATGTTTGTTTGGCGCGTCCCGGCGCCGTTCTCACGGTTTGCGTCAGTCTGACGTAGAGAGACACACGCTGGCCAAGTACCTGATGGAGCTGACCCTCCTCGACTACGAGCTGGTGCACCGCCGGCCCTCGGAGATCGCAGCCGCCTCCCTGTGTCTGTCTCAGCTGCTGCTGGACGGGCTGCCGTGGGTGAGTTGCGGCTTGGCGGCGAGCGTTTTTCACGTTTTGGGGTTTTTTGTTGTTTTTTTTTTTTTTTTACGCCGCCGTGACCGAGCGCTCCGTTGGTCCGCAGTCTCCCACGCAGCAGCGGTACTCCACGTACAGCGAGGCCCACCTGAAGCCCATCATGCAGCACATCGCCAAGAACGTGGTGACGGTGGACGGCGGCAAAACCAAGTTCCAGGTGAGTCGGGCGACGTGGAAACGCGGTCGGCGACGTTTGCTCGACGGAGATTTAAAAATGATGCGTTTTCTGCCGCAGGCCGTGAAGAACAAGTACTCGAGCAGCAAGCTGATGAAGATCAGCCTGGTCCCTCAGCTGAAGTCGCCCATCATCAGGAACATGGCGGCTCCTCTGCTCAACAATCCCTGAGGCCGACGTTTGGATTTCATCACTGGACGTTTCACTTGCACTTTATTTTATCTTCAGCCTGTGGAGAGACTTCTAGTTTTTAAATAAAATGTTTTTATGACTTTTAATCATCTTGCTTTGTTCAGAACTTGGGCCCGTTCTTTGACTTTTCCAAATATCTGAGGTCTTTTGTGGCCTGAACCTGATGACACGTTGCACAAATTTTTAAAAACGAGATCTTGAGAGGAACCGATTACACCAGTCTGGGTTTGTACTGGTGAACTTTCTGTCTGGAAGCTCAACGTTCTTTCTGACATGGATATACTTAAGTGAAATACAGGGGTTTGAGTGAATGTGCTTGGTTCCATCTGTTGCTGACGTCATGATCGCACAGAGAAAAGAAATCCTGTGTGAGGTCAGCAGCTCATCGTGTCATTAATCCTGATTCACCCGGCTGACGCCTCAACTTTTTACATCATCACGTTCACACAATCGGGCATTTAGCTCTGAAGACAACGCTGTGTTGGAAAACAAACGCTGTTTATGAACGCAGCTCATGTTCGACTGTAAGTTGTGTGTGTGTGTGTGTGTGTGGTGGGGGGCATTGTACTCTTCAGACTGAGCCTGACCTCACCACCCTCCTCCTCCTCCACCAGGTCTGTTAGGACCAAATGAAATGACACGACTGTAATCTGCTTCACACCACCAGGGTTGATTTCTGATTTTTTTGTTTTGATTTATTTTTTTTTTTTTTAATTTTGTGTGAATTTAACTGGCTGATAAATAAATCTGGCTTTAATTATTTCACCACTTGGTGTTTATTCATATCAGCGTGGAGAGAAATATCATTTAGACTGTTATGTACTGAGTTTACAGCTACAGAGCTAAATGCTACTGTTAGCATGCTAACAGGCTCACAGTGACGATGCTTTTCCAGGTTTTATCATTGTTTTTTGTTTGTCTCATATTTATTGACTGTTTACAAACAACTACATTAACACTAATTACATTAACCAGTAGGAAAAGCTTTATACAAATAAAGTATGATCGTACGCAAACATGCTAATGTGTGACAGCCATCCTAGCTTAGCATGTTAGCATGCTAACACTCGCTAACACAGCAGTTATTTAAATTAATTTAGAAATGTATATTTATACCTTAATTTATTTTAATTAATTTAATAATTTTGTAATATGTTTGTACTTGTTATAAAAAAAATCCATTAATGTTCTTTGTTGTATTTTTTTGTGTTTAATAGTTTGTCTCCGCTGATGCGGGAGTTTAAGGGTTAACACAAACTCTCGCGAGTTCCCATATCTGCCACACGGGGGGGCAGCGGGGGGGTGGGGAGGTGGAGGAGGGTGGAGGAGCCCCCCCGCTCCTCCCGCTCCTCCCCGCCTTGTCGTCCCCGCGGAGCAGGAGGTCAGTCAGTCCGAGCAGGAGTCCGCTCAGAGCGCACGCAGGAGCCGCAACACTTCTCCGCAACTCTGCGCCGAAACCACCGACACGTAACGAACGTAAGTGACGAAGAGACGAACAGATGGGAAAAAATGCGCATGTAGACGGAAACTGCGTCTGTCCGCGTGAACACGAGGCGCGCGGGGCTGCTCGGGTGATCGGGTTCTGATCGATCATCGGATGGCTCATTGATTGATTGATTGATTGATTGGGAGCGTGTCCACAGAGAGAAGCCGCGTTTTCTCTCTTTTTATTGAAGTTTTGGTTCATGTATTGATCCGCGGAGGCTGCTGATGTGGCGCCTGTGTGGCTGATTGACGGCACCGTGAAGGGGTTTCACTATCACACCTCGGACTCCTCACAACACACGAACCGAACCGAACCGAACCGAACCGAACCTCTCCGGGTTTAGTCCGAACCTCGTCTGCTGGAGAACTCACAACTTCGTCGAAGGCGCTGGTGCCGCATGTTGCTTTTGGTGCAAAGTGAAGTTGTGTGTCGCAGAGATTGGACTCACACACACACACACACACGTCTGGTGTTGCTGCCTGGTTCAGTGCATGTGTGTGTGTGTGTGTGTGTGTGTTTTGTGCAAACCCCTTGTCACCACTTCCACGTGTCATCTTCCTCTCTTATGTCGTTTAGAAACTGAGAGGAAACTCTTATTTTGTGTTGTGTTGTGTTGTGTCTTGTTGTGGAAATTGTACAGAACCTGTAAACATCAACATTGTTGTCGTCCTCAAAACTTGTCGTTACTTCAGTAGATGTGTGTTTTCATGTCACACACATCTGCAGAACCAGGCGATCAGCGACTGATCGATTCGTCGATCAATCGCCGCAGCCACTGTGCCTCCACCGTTAATCGATCGGGACCGACCTGTGTGTGAAGAATGTGTGTGTGTGTGTGTGTGTGTGTGTGTGTGTGTGTGTGTGCAGCTTCTTGTTCTGCACCCCCCCTTTCTTTTTTTTTTTTAATCTGTGTGTTTATGTGGGCCGCTCTGTGTTACAGATGGAAATGTGGGTCAGTGCTTCTTTTTTTTGTTTGTTTGTTGGATGGTGCACGTTGGCATCGATGACGCCGCCCGGTCGATACTCCACCCCTCCACCCCTCCACCCACACACATACACACACACACACGTGAGGCCCGGGCCCGGTCCAGCTGTGGGGGCCCGCTCCGCTCCAGCGTGACCTTAATTACCTTTCCATACCCGGGGAGGAGGAGGTGGAGGTTACGAGGCGTCAGGCTGGAGGTTCCTCGGACCAGAAACGTGGGTCCTGCTCCAGTCCTGTTCTGGTCCTGTTCTGGTCTGGTTCTGGTCCCGTTCTGGTCCTGCACCGGTTTGGCAGCATTCTGGACCCGCAACCGTCTGCGGAGGGAAAACCCTGAACGCAGCCTTCACGGAGAGAGAGAGAGAGAGAGAGAGAGAGGCTGAGACTGCGGCTGAGACTCGCCCACAACCTGTTTGCCCTGTTTGGTGGCGTCGCCCTGAAGGTAACGACAGGTTGAAGTCTGCTGCTCGGCGACGCACAAACACGGCGACGCACAAACACGACAACACGCAAACACGGCGACGCACAAACACGACAACACGCAAACACGGCGACGCACAAACACGACAACACGCAAACACGGCGACGCACAAACGCCGTGCAGTCGACCTGCTGACGTGAGGCAGCAGCTCCCAGCATGCTTTGCCAACTTCCTGTCGGCGAACGCAAACGTTTTGGGGATTCAAGTCGCGCGCCATCTTGGTTTGGGGCGACCCGATCGATCGATCTGTGATCGATTAGCTGCGGCGGTGCGTTTGAGCGTAAGAGGAAAACGGGAGGTTTGTTGTTCTGTCAGCACAAACTGGAGCGTTTACTCGCTTCACGCTGTGGGAGTGTAAACAAGAAGGAGATTTCACCCCACACACACACACACACACACACAGTGTTGCTATGGAAACCTGCTTGCTGCGAGGGGGGGGCAAACTGGTTTTGGTCAAATGCTGAATCCACTCATTGACGAGCTCAGGCAGAACCGGTCTTTGTTTTGTTGACCCCCACCACCATTCACCCATCAGTAGCCCTCAGTAATCTGATTACTCGAACAAAACAAACACTTGATCCATAATTTGTGAGATTATCAATAGTTTTAAACCGGATGTTCACCAGATTAAAGGTGGAATGCACCTTTTTTTTTTTTAAAAACACGTCCACGTGAGGACACACCACAAGGTGTGGACACGTCTCAGGTGTCTCTGAGAACCTGGTGTCCCACAGTGGGGGGGTCTCGAGCTGCTTCTTCTTCTTTTGTTTTTTTATTGTGTGTGTGTGTGTGTGTGTGTGTGGGGGGGGCAGCGACCCGCCTCGTGTCAAGTTTCCTCTTTTGTTGCTGCTGAGAAAATAGCATCTGAAAGCCGCCGTGTGTGTGTGTGTGTGTGTGTGTGTGTGTGTGTGTGTGTGTGTGTGTGTGTGTGTGTGTGTGTGTGTGTGTGTGTGTGTGTGTGTGTGTGTGTGAGAGGGGTGGGGTTGGGATGTGGTCAGGTGGTGAGAGAGGATCGGGGGGGTGTCTATGTGGTGTGTGTGTGTGTGTGTGTGTGTGTGTGTGTGTGTGTGTGTGTTCACAGTGGTGGGTGAAGTACTTTTACTCAAGTAGTAGTCAAGAGTACTAATACATTACTGTAAAAGTACTTCATTGTGAGAGTCCCAGTGCAGTATTAGTAAGTATTACTGCGTTTTATGCAGTTTTATTTACTTCATGAAAAGTTCAGTGCGGCGGTTCCCAACCTAGGGGTCAGGGACCCTCCAGCAGGTCACCAGACTGAGTGTGAGGGGTCAGTGTGAATGTGTGTTTTAATGTTTTTTAAATAAAAACAAATATTTAATAATAAAAACATAAACGAGCCGAGTCATGTGACTCAGATCAACACCGGCTTTGTTCCTCGTATCAGATTTAAATTTCACGATACAACGAGATTCAGCAACAACACAACAAAAGACTTTATTGTTGTTGTTGTTGTAGTTGTCCCACGCACATTTCTGCACGAGTCGACGTGTGTGTGAGTGTGTGTGTGTGTGTGTGTGTGTGTGTGTGTGTGTGTGTGTGTGGGAACAGTAGCAGCAGCTGTTTGAGTTGCGTGTTCACGGTGACGTGTTGCGGTGTGAGAGCGTAACGCGATGAAAACAGGAAGTACAAGCGGAGGCTGTGATTGGACGAGGAGGAGGAGGAACCAGAGACCGATGATCAGTAATCAATAAACTCAACCAGTCGACTGATTCTGTTTGACCCGGGTCACCAGCTGACCCAGTCTGAGCCCGGCAGGATCGGGCGGAACCATCCCAGACAATGAGGAGAAGATGTTTTTTCTATTTTTAGTCCGTTTGCACTTTTTTTTTTTTTTTGGTTCTGGTGTGAAACAGTTCTGGCCCGTGACCCGTATCGTCCCCGCCTGGTTCTGTTTAAAATGATTCGTCCAGCAGCTGCAGCGGCTTCTTTCTCCCGGGGGCCCTGAAGGCATCGCGTAAATTCATCCGAAATGAAAAACGTTTCACGTGTGACGTCTGTTTCCGGGCGCTCGGCGACACGCGGGTCACTGTTTTATTGAAGGGGGGGGGGGCAAAGTGTGCCGGTGCCGTGCGGCCCGTGTCGGCCATCTTGGCGTGCGTTTGGGGGGGGGGTTCGTTTCCCGTGTTAAATCAGAGGTTACGAGCGATGTCGTGCAGAAGTTTCCCCCTGAGCCAGAACCGGGCCTCAAACCAGAACTCAGCGTTCTGTCACCCTCCCGGGTTCTGACGTCCTCCTGTTTTCTGCGACTGGACAGAACCAGAACCAGAGGACGGGTTCTGACCGGAGCCGGCCCGTCTCCGCTCCCGGACTCTGCAGGATCAGAACCGGACCTGGTCTTTGTTAAGGCTCCGTTTACTGCCTCTAATACCTTCCATCTGGTCCCCCCCGCCCACCGCAGGTGCCCCCCACCCCCGTAAAGTGGTACAGTCCGTGCTGTAACAGTAACCCATTTACAGTGATGGGAATGTGGGTCGGACTCACGGGCCTGAGGGGGGGGCATCGAGCCAGGCCTCCATATTTCACCCAGATTTTCATAGATTTATTGGACAGTAAAAGCAGCACAGGAAGGGGGGGGTGGAAAAGAACAGAGAGATGATGCGTTCAAGTCAGGCTGGATTTTCTGTAAATAAAAGCGCGTGAGGGGAGAGGTCATTTTCCAAGAGGTGAAAGGTCACGGAGGGCCCGGCTCCTCCTCCCGTGATTGTTCTGGATCTTAACGGGTGTAATCCCGGAGATTTGAGTCGCGATCGTGATCATCCAGGCCGGATTAGCAGCAGGAGTCTCTCAGTAGCATCTGTCACTTGTTGATCCGGAGGAAGTAACCCGCCTGTGTTTCCTGTTCCTCTTCCTGCAGGTGAGGCATCATGGGGAAAGGCTGCGTGACGGCGACCAAGTACTTTCTCTTCCTGTTCAACCTCATCTTCTTCGTGAGTGTTCCACCTGTTCTCACGTTTCCCGCCTTAACCTCCGGGGTCGTGCAAGATGCATCATGGGAAATAACAAATCACGGTTAGAAACCCACAGAGGTTCTAACAGGTGCAGGTTCACGCGGCAGCAGAAACACGTCAGGCTGACCTCAGGTCAGCGGGCAGCGCCACGTCATGGTGCGTTGTAAATACACTGCGGGCCAGGACGTTTGTGGTTACCACGGCGACGCTCGCTCTCCTCCCCCCGGCTGTGGAGATGAAATCTGTGATCTGAGGTTTAGCCTGTTAACAACACTGTGTGTGTGTGTGTGTGTGTGTGTGTGTGTGTGTGTGTGTGTGTGTGTGTGTGTGTGTGTGTGTGTGTGTGTGTGTGTGTTTGTGCTTCCTGTCATGCATCTTTTTTTTTTTTTTTTACAACATTAAAACTTTACAGTTTTTTTGGGGGGTTTCTTTCAGGGACAAAAACTGTAAACAAAGATGGCCGACACGGTCATTGTCGGTCAGTGCGTCGGGGGTGGGGTGGTGGTGGTGGTGGGTGGAGCCGCTGCGTCGAGGTGGCGCCCAATCAGCAAACATTTTGTTGTCTTACATCAAAAACAAAAATAACCTGGTTTCATTTTAAAGAAAAATGTGAAATGATTAACAGGATGATGAAAGCGATCGCTGCGTTCTGACGTGTGTGTGTGTGTGTGTGTGTGTGTGTGTGTGTGTGTGTGTGTGTGTGTGTGTGTGTGTGTGTGTGTGTGTGTGTGTGTGTGTGTGTGTGTGTTCCAGCTGTGTGGGGTTCTGGTCATGTGCTTCGGACTCTGGCCGCTCCTGGACAATCAGAGCTTCATCGTCGTCCTCAGTAAGTGAAGCAGCGTGAAGCAGCAGCGTGATTCTTTTGTTGTTGTTGTCGTTGTTGTTGTTGTTGTTGTTGTTGTTGTTGTACCTTCACCTCCCACACAGCGCGCGCACACGTTTTTAGCTCTTGAGCGACGAGGTGTCGGTTTTTGCGGTCGACAACGAAACGCAACTTTTACGCTCAGTGAAGACAAGAAGAAGAGTGGACGCACAAATATAGAGACGGACACTGAGCAAGTGTGATGGCCTGTGTGTGTGTGTGTGTGTGTGTGTGTGTGTGTGTGTGTGTGTGTGTGTGTGTGTGTGTGTGTGTGTGTGTGTGTGTGTGTGTGTGTGTGTGTGTGTGTGTGTGTGTGCGCTCGCGTCACTGAGGACGTTTGTCCTCTGCAGGTGTCCTCCCCTCAGACACTGGGCTCTTTCTGCTCCGTCCAGCATCAGCATGCATCACATCAGCCCCAGTGCGCTCACCGCCTTACTCATCACCACACACACACACACACACACACACACACACACACACACACACACACACACAGACACACACACACACACACACACACAGACACACACGCATCACATCACCAGTCTGCCCGAGCAGAGTGCAGGGAAGAGAGACGGCGTGAGTGCGGGGATTTCGTCGATGGCTGGGGGTTGGGGGTGGGGGGTCATACGACACGGGGTCAAAGGTCAGCGGACAGTTTAGCTTTGTGTCTCCACACAAGCGAGACGCGCCGCGCGCCGCGGCCTCAGACCACAGCAACATGTGAGGGATGAAATCAGCCCCGGCGCCTGAGTCACAGCGAGAGCAGAACAAGACCCGGTTCACCCAGTCCAGAACCGGGACGCAGCGGGGACTGATGACGTCAGAGGGCGACCCCCCCCCCACACACACACACACACACTGATGGCAAGCTTGCATCAACACGCAGACGTGTTCTGCAGTGAAGAACATGTTCCTCTTTAGTGTTTACCTGTAGATCACCTGTACTTGTGTGTGTGTGTGTGTGTGTGTGTGTGTGTGTGTGTGTGCGTGCGCGCGGCTTCAAACGTTCCCGCCGGTACCGACCCGGTCTCGCTCCTCCACAGATAACTCCACAGCTGTGAAGGTGGCCTGCTACACCCTGATCGGAGCCGGGGCGTTCTCCATGCTCATGGGCTTCCTCGGCTGCCTGGGCGCCATTTACGAGGTCCGCTGTCTGCTGGGCCTGGTGAGTGTGTGTGTGTGTGTGTGTGTGTGTGTGTGTGTGTGTGTGTGTGTGTGTGTGTGTGTGTGTGTGTGTGTGTGTGTGTGTGTGTGTGTGTGTGTGTGTGTGTGTGTGTGTGTGTGTGTGTGTGTGTGTGTGTGTG
>JAFBJZ010000774.1:12500-32500 GCA_016785225.1 Psettodes erumei | reverse complement strand
TCAGGGCTGCGCCGCCAGCGTGGAGGGCTGGCTCCTCACCAACATCGGGGTGGTGCTGGGGATCTGCCTGGGGGTGGCGCTCGTCGAGGTACGAGCTCTCGGGCGGGCGGAGGAGTCGATTGCTCGGGAATTCGGTTTTTTGAGGAACCGCAGAAACCTGCACGTTGGGTCATCTAGTGGTGACTGAGCAGAGCAACCGAAGGGGCTTCTGCATTTATTCTAATAATCAGGATATATATTTATATTATATACGTTAAAAATGTGAGATAATAAGATGCTAACTGTGTTTTTTTCGTTCTTGTTTGGTTTGGCAGCTGCTGGGGATGATCCTGTCCATGTGCCTGTGCAGGAGCGTCCACAGAGAAGATTACACCAAAGTGCCAAAGTACTGAAGCTGGACGAGCTGCAGACGCACAACGAGGAAACGGGAGTAAAAATAAGGGAAATTTTCCACCTTGTTTTCAGTGAAGCTTTTGTGTCCAAATGTAAGATAATGTGTTTGATTTATATTTTGTTGGATTTTTCTTCTTTTGAGGCTTTTTTTTTTTTAATTTGTCAGTCCAGTTTCTTTCGCAGCACTTTAGAGACTTTTTTTTTTTTTTGTACTTTGGATCAGAGCTAAAACAGGAAAATATGTTGGAAAAGTAAGAAATGATGGATGAGGAGGCAAGAGGGGAAATATGAGGAACGAGTTTCTTCCCCGCCCGTTTCGCTGGAGAGTGTCGTCGTTTCTCCGTAAATTATCACTTTGTGGTTTTAGTTTCCTGGAAAAGTGGTTTGTCTGTACAGACGCGAATGATTTTTTTTTTTTTTTTAAGATTCTTCATCTACTTCAGACAACTGGAAAATCCACCTGGTGGCACGGTTCTTGTTCCCCCTCATTTTTATATGCCAGCGTTTTGAGTTTTTTGTGAAATGTTTCTAGTATTCTGTATATAATTTTAGTCATTATTTGTGTGACTTTGAATTTAAAAAAAAAAAAAAAATCCTGCCAGTGTTTTTCTTTAGCAGCTAGTCTCTCCCTGATGATGATGATGATGATAATAGAAGTAATGAGGTACTAAAGAGGAAGAGTTTTCTAAAAGTATCGCTCCTGGTTTACAACTGTCTTTTGACAGGCAGATTATTATTATTATTATTTAAAAATAGTTTTATGTTCATATACAAGCCCATATTCTACCTACCATAACCTAAAAAGTTTTTAACCACTTTTAAAGTTTGTGGCAACAGATTATTTTTGGAGCAGAAGAAATATTTTTTGAGAGGGAGATCCATCTCGAAAAAGGAAATTTGTTTATACAGAAAAAAAACATTTGAAAATTCATTTATGTACAATTTTCCATAACATTCATCTGAGATGATGTTTGTTTTTATAATGTAAAAATTCACTTTCCTTTTTTTTCATTTTTTTTAAATGTACAGTCTGTATGAAAAACCTTCCATTAACCTTTATAATGGCGCCTAAGACAAAGGGTTTGTCTGTGTATAACTCTCGTGGACCTGTGGTACTGTAGCTAGCTCACAACATTCTTATACTATTTCATTTTGCCAATAAACCGATTACAGAAGTTTGTTTTAAATCCATGACCGAGTCTTAAAGCAGCACAAATTGTATTTAAGCAAAAGGTCAAATAAATGCGTTTAGCCTCTTTCAGCTCATTGTTTTGGTTTTACAGTAAATAACTTTCTCTTTCAGTGTTTTACTTTTGTTGGACTGTGCTGGTGTTTGTGTTTGTGGTTGTGTTACCATTTAGTTCTACTGTTAGCGTTAGCACTGTAGCAGCTCTTTTAGTAACGTTTCCACGACATCTGCTGATGAAGATCATGTGATCTGATCGAAAGCTCCAACAGAACTCGGAGGTGAGATTGTTTAATTAACACACACACATACATGAACGCACAGAGCGACAGCGGCATGTTTGTGTAGTTCCTGCTGGAGCCACCGGAGGGCGACACCGCTCTGTTCAAACTTCAGCGGTGAGCGACGCTTTTATTCTGAAAGTGTCGAAAGTAAGAAGTAAAAGAACAGTGTTTATGTGTCTGCATAAAGTCTGCATTACATGACAATTTACAAAAGTTTAATATGACAGAAGAAAGGGTTAATTATGTTTTTTTTAACTGTACGATGTGACAGAAAAACACAAACGTTTGTAACCGATTACACTGCAGGGTTTTTGTTTTGATATTTTTGATTGTTCTTGTGTTTTCATTGTGTAAATTAGATTTTGTTTTTTTGTTTTTTCCATCGTGACTTACATCACTGTCCTCGGTACTTTTAGCTTGTGACCTTTAATATCCAGACAGTTTCATCACCAGCTTATTCAGGAACTGTTGTTGTTCCTGCAGTGTATTATTACATTTTAATTATTTAAACAGTCCTGATGAAAAATTTATGTATTTCCCAAGAAAAAAAAGGCAGAAAATATTATGAAGATAAAGATCTTTGTGCAGCAGTTGTGTGTTATAGTGATGTGTCGTCTTTCTTTTCAATCATCTTGCGACCACTTGGACTAATCCTGTGACTCCTTTCAGGGTGCTGACCCCCAGTTTGGAAACTGCAGGTCTACATGATTTATGCTGATGCGTTTGCGGTTCAGTGAGTAATGACAACAACTTACACTGTTCAGATGATGACTCACACACACACACACACACACACATTGACATTTCTCCTCCTCATGTTGGGCTTCCTGTTCTCTCCACGTCTGTCCAACACACACATTCAGCCCCCGCCCCCCGCAGAGTGTTCCAAACTCCACATGGAGTGTCCTCCACACACACACACACACACACATGCACACACACACACACACACACACACACACACACACAGGCAACAGCACAACCCCTCACCACTAAGAGTGAAAAAGGCATAAAAAATGACTACAAGCAACACGCAAAGACACAGTTCCGCTCATTTTTCGTCTCTTTTGGCTCATTTTAAATGTGCTTGCTGTTGTTTTGTGTCGCTTTGTGGTTGTCTCCAGTCTCTGGTGTATGTTTTGTGTCTCTGTTTGGTCGTTTTACATGCCCTTGTGGTCATTTTGAATCTCTTTGTGTTGGTTCTTTAAGGGGCCCCCTGAGCTCTCGGGCCCCAATCAGATAATGGATTAAGTTTCACAGCCTATATTTGCCAGCAGAGTCCTAATGTGAATCTCTGTGGATGGTTGAGCATTTCCATCTTCATTATGTGGCTGTTGATTGATCACTGGTTCATTGATCTGAATGTGGTTTCTTTCCTGCACCATGTAAAAAAAAAAACCTGTTGCTAAAGGAAGTGAGTAAATACAGTTAAATGTGGAGGAGTGGATTTAACTCACGGCCCAAACACACACACAGTCACATCAGACGTCCCTCAACACAGACGTTAGAAACAACAGCTGACAGGAAACAGGCAAGACATTTTGTCTTTGTGTGTGTGTGTGTGTGTGTGTGTGTGTGTGCGCCCGCCACGATCCAGGCCAGTGAGATCATCATCAGCCATGTTAAGCGTAATGTAATTTCACCTCACAATGAGGGGCGTTGAAGGCACAGAGAGGAAGTCATTAGTGATATGGACGGGAGTCTGCGTGGGGTCGTTGTCTCATTTGTAATGGCTGGTGGGGCGGACGAAGAGGTTAAAACACTTTGGAGACTCGTCTGATAAATTTCTGACGTTTGGAAAAATGCTCGGAGTGAAGGTTAACGCTCGTTCACATCGGGTCGCTTTGTCTGAAATAAACAAAGTCCCAAATCTGAAAAAGAGAAATTAGTCCCACAACTTACTAACATTTTCTAATTAGCACTTAACAGACGCATGTTGACAGGACAGTGATAATGCTAATGGTTAGCGGGTACCATGGTCACACTTTAAGTTAGCTTGCTAACAGTTTCTAATTAGCGCTCAACACACGCATGTTAGCAGCACACTGATAATGCTAACATTCTGCTGTTTCACAGGTGTAATGTTTACCATGTAACCCTTTAAATTAGCTTGCTAACAGTTTGTAATTAGTACTCAACACACGCATGTTAGCAGCACACTGATAATGCTAACATGCTGCTATTTGGCAGGTGTAATGTTTACCATTTAGGCCCTTTAAGTTAGCTTGCTAACAGTTTGTAATTAGCACTCAACACACGCATGTTAGCAGCACACTGATAAGGCTAACATGCTGCTGTTTAGCGGTGTGTATGATATTAACCATGTTCACGATTTAAGTTAGCTTGCTAACAGTTTCTAATTAGCGCTCAAACAGGCATGTTAGCAGCACACTGATAATGCTAACATGCTCCTGTTTAGCGGTTTGTATAATATTAACCATGTTCAACATTTGTTCAACATTTCTAAATTAGCTTGATAATGCTAACATGCTAACAGTTTCTAATTAAGCGCTTGCAACAGTTTCTAATTAGCATGAGGCATGTGATGACACTGATAATGCTAACATGCTGCTATTTGGCAGGTGTAATGTTTACCATTTAGGCCCTTTAAGTTAGCTTGCTAACAGTTTCTAATTAGCGCTCAACACAGGCATGTTAGCAGCACACTGATAATGCTAACATGCTGCTGTTTGGCAGGTGTAATGCTGTTAAAGTTGGCACTAAACGTGACATTTTCTCTTCTTGTAAAATGTCATCTTGGCCAACATACATAAAGTCAGTAGAAATCTCTTGCTTTTTGAAACTCTCCTAGCTGGTTGTTGGTGTCAGGAATGATTTGATGCTGCTGCCGTACATGTGGGCTGTGTTTTGATAGACGGGCTCTTGAAATGCTGCGTGACTCACGCCTTATTTCTGTCCTCTGGGCTTTAAACTCCACACTGGCGGCTCCCGCTTTCTCCTGCATGTACAGGAGGGCAACGTAGCATGGCGGGCCCTCTCACCTGGAGTTATTGACATAGCTGTGGGTCCTCCCAGGTGTCTGTCCGAACAGCAGGAAGAGCGCTTGTTATTCTGTATGTGCTGAGTCTTCCTCCTCCTCCTCCTCCTCATGCAGCATCAAGGTTCACGACCACAAGATTTATTTTGCATGAGAACAAATGATTCTGTATTTTTGCCGACAACGCCCCTTAGTTTCATTCTTCTTTGAATGAAATGTTGCACAATGCTTATTTAATAATTGATGTGTATTTTCCATCTCGTTGAACAATGAAGTGATTCTGAGTTTCATCTTGCCTGCCTCAGCTACTGATTAAATCACCATGTCTGCGGCGACTTATTCCACTTATTCAGGCATGTTAAATAAATGCCCAAAAAGTTCAAATGCCGTTAAACACTTCCAGTGCAATTTCGAGTGGCGCAGACACAAATCTACCCCCCGCCAGTGCCCTTTCCCAAAGTCCTTCATGCTCGCAGCTCCACCGGAGGGCTGTCAGGGTTCATACATCAGACGCCTGCGGCGCGGGATCGCTGCGCCCGTCACATGTGACAAGGGGAGCACGCTGGATGAAGACAGAGCACTGCACAACAAAGACAGGCAGGTTTTGTGTTGTTGTATCTTTTCTTTTTTTTTTGTTGTTTTTTTCAGATGCGAGGAGAATCTGAATATCTCCCCCGGTGATTTGAGACGGACGCGCTGTCACGCTGGATGGCAGCTCAGGTTCTGGCCGGTGAAATCTGCCTGCTGGATGTTCTTCTGTGTCGCCTCTGAGGAGCGGCTGAGATGTTTTCATCTTCGTGGTCTGACGTGGCCGTTCCCTGGACGCACACAGTTGCTTTGCTTGTCTGTAACGCAGCCACTTGTGTGGGTTTGCTGACATCAACGCAGACGCACACTCAGTTTTCACGTCTGAGAACATGATAATAAATCAAGTAAATGTTCCCGGTTTGTTTAAAAGTTTAGAGACAAAATTAAAGGGTAATGTGGATCGTCATGGGAATGTTTCATTCTTTGCGTATCTTTGTAGCTGGTTTGTGTCACTTTGTTGTTGGTATTGTGACTCTTTATGGTCAGTTTGTGTATTTTTATAGTTGTTTTCCATCTCTGGTCTGGATGGTATTTTTTGTGGGTCTTTGTGGCGGCTTTGCCTCCCTTTGTTTTATGTCTTTTAACTGAGCACAGACATGAAAACAAGAAATATTAACCCAACATCAAACAGGGGTCCAGTGTCCAGTCGGCCTGTTTGGTCATTTGGTCGGTACATTTTCATCATTATGTCTTTTGTCATGATTGTATAGCAGAAAGTCTTTGGGCCATAATGCGTCACATGACCTGGGAACCTCCTGCGACTGGAAAGTTTCTCCACAACTTCTCACAAACTGCTGTGATTTGCCGACTTCTTATCCAAACTGCACGTTGGAGACCAAATCATTTTCAGCATCCAATCAGGTTTTAGGTTCAAATATTCAAATGGGGTCAAATATCGCAAGTAATCTGAAGTTTCCGTGCAGGAGCCGCCGCAGGCTTCGTACTCCTGGAGGAAGCTGAGATAAATCCCAGTGATGTGTTATGGTTTCCCGACTGCGACCGGTTTTTCTCGCCCACTGTGAGAGCGGGAAGTCTGCTGCATTATTTAAAACCCGCCCCTCCCAGCTTCGGCCTCGAAAACGGCTCCTCTGAGAGCAGAAAACACATAACTCTTAATCTGTGTTTGTAGAGAGACGCTCGGCGCAGGTGGCGGAGGGGTCCGGTCCCGACCACCCGCGGAGAAGGTGGCGAGCGGAGGTTTGTGATGGTGCCGAACAGACCCCAGCCTCCCTGGTGGACGGATTCTGCCAGATGGTGCTCCTGTGCTGGAACAGGGGTGCAGTGTTCACAGTTCAGCAGCGTGAGGATGACGAGCTGTGTGGGTCCTTCACACACACACACACACACACACACACACACACGTTCCAGTATGATGCTGAACCTGTTACAGTCACTCCACAAAGCAAAACAAGAGTGTGGTATTTGTTGCTCCACACCTCCTCACAGTGTGTGTGTGTGTGTGTGTGTGTGGTCAAACCTCAGTAATTAAAGGTGGAGGTCACATAAAAATGATGGCTGAAGCACCACCCTGTTTTCATAAGCAATGCTCTGTATTGGGCAGATTTATCCGTGTCACATGCTCTCCACCTGCCTTACCTTGTTGATTTTTTTTTGGTTTGTTTATCCGATTTACTTCTTGAGTCGGCTTCTAAAAGTTAAAGTGTAAAACTTTAAATATAATTCATGTTTTACACAGGAAAACACAGCGTAAACATGACTTACTGGTTAAAATATGAGTTAACTTGTACTCTTACATTTAAAAAAAATGTCCCTAAGTGTCAAACTCCTCCTTTAAAGAGGGAAAACAGTTTCTTCCATGATGTTTTTCACCGTCTCTGTGCTGTGTGAGTTATGTCTTATTACAGTTTGGATTCTTATTAATCTATTTTTTATTGTTTGTTATTCTATCTATGGGGGTAAAGTGCTGCAGCAGGGTTGAAAAGGACGGATCCAGACAAACCGAACCGAACCGAACCGTGTGTGTGGAGCGTCTCCGTGAAGCAGGAGTGTAGGTCACCCCGCCCCGAGGCACCGCGGCCGCGCTGCCCCATCAAGCACATCCGCAGCAGTCAATTAGAGAGAGAACACGGAGCTGCACCGCTCAACGCGTCCTCCTTCTTTTTTAATCTCTGCCCTCGTTTTATATTCTGCAGTTGTTTCATGCAGTGATGGCTCTGCACATAGAGCTGCTGCAGATTAGCAGAGTTTTCAAGATCAGGGGAGGAGAACTGCAAACGGTGCAGAGGAAAATAATAATAATAATAATAATAATAATAATAATAATAATAATAATAATAATAATAATAATAATAATTGCACTGTGACAGGGTAAACAAAATACTAGAAACACCTGTCTGTATAATACAACGCATTTCAACAACAGCCTCTGAAAAGACCATAAAATAATACGAATATTTTAATTTTTAATTAAAAATTAAAATTTTATTTTAATATTTATTTTAACATTATTATTTTACAGTTTCACATGTTTAAAAATATGCGAGAATCTGACTGGTCCCTTTATTTTGTTAAAGCGGTTGTTCCGGTTGCGCTTTTATTCTGAAACCCGGAAGTCGCCCCTCGTGCTTGCGGTGTATATCTTGACGGGGGCTGGCGCGGGAGCGGCGCGTTTCTCCTGCAGTCCAGCGCGTCCGGGAGGGAACGCACGCCACCGGAGACACCGGAGACACCGGAACCACCGGAGCCACCGGAACCACCGGAACCGCCAGTGTGGACCGGAACGGAGGAGTTTGTCGGATTCGTTAAAACTTCACTTCCGCGACAGAGACGAAAAAAAGACGCGGACGCCGGTTTCCCGTCGGTGAGTGAGCCGCGGTTTGCATTCACAGCCGGTTACCGGTCGCGGCTCCGCAGCTCGGCGTGAAGAACCGGCAGAAAGTTCGTGTTGTGGTTCGGTTCCGGATTAAAATGAATAATAATATTTTTTAAAAAAAACAGCTGGAGGGATCGATCGGTGATTCCACCTGCGTCAACGTGAGGGAACAGAAATATCCTCCCGAAAAGAAAAAAGAAAATATTATTTGTTTTGGTTCTGCACATCAATCGATCCTCCATTTATCGTAAAGTTGTTTTTTTTCTGTCACACATAATTAATAGTAATCGATTGTTTTAATCAGATTTTTTCCCTGACAGACAGCGAATAAATAAACTAAATATTAAGTTTAATGTCGCAGAAACAACCGGAGAAACCAGCAAATTTCCACACGTGAAAAATTATGCAAATTAATTTTTGTTTTAATTGATCACTCGACTGATCAGCTGGAGACAGGAATCATATTGATCCTCTGCAGTCAATCAGGTGATATTTTACTCCTGTAAACCAGAGTCTGACGGATACATCTGATGACGTCATCGGCCAGTGTGAGCGTCATACTGTATGTGTATAGGTGTGCATGTGACGTATACTATACTTCCTGTGGTGAGACCGTACAGGTGAAACCGGTTTGGGTCAGAACCAGAGCAGGTTCACGGTTTGGCGTCAGTTGAGGGACTGTTATCGACCCTGGAGGACCTGAGATGAGTTTTTTATTAACGAAGAAGAAGAAGATGAAAAAGAAGAAGAAGAAGAAGAAGCGTGAGTGATGACGAGTCCTCCGACGCCCCGCTGCTCCTTTAGAGGCTTCTATTCTTAACAGGATTAAACTGAGTCAAACTGAATTAACAGGCAGATGGTGCCCCCCCCCCCAGCCCCCCTCCCTCTCGACCCCCCCATCATGACTGTGGTCCATCACATAAACACGCCCGTCACGCGGGGGCGACATCACGACAGCGTTCATACACACACACACGTGTGGGCCCATAATTCAGACCAGAACCCGGAGTGTTCTCCGGTTTATCCCCCAAACCTGAACCAGATGTGCCCCCCCCTCCCCAGGCCTGAGGACGCCCCGGGGGGACCTGCCCCCCCCTCCCCCTGTGTGTGGTCCCGGTTCAGCCCGAGATGATCCACGTGCCGGTTTCTGATGTCGGGCTCTGACAGGTAGTGTTGAGTCACACCTGGTGTTGAACAGCAGCTCACTGAAGCGGCTCAGCTGCCTGAAGGGTGTGTGTGTGTGTGTGTGTGTGTGTGTGTGTGTGTGTGTGTGTGTGTCGGGGGGGGGGGCTCGCTCCGTCCCGGCCTGGGGGTGTAATTGGGTCTCTGGAGGATCACGCTAACTTTCATCTTTTGAAGCCGCTGAGGGCCGAATTGTCGGCGGCGGCGAGTGGGAGTAATTCCCTCCTCGTCCTCCATCGGAGGTGAAGCGACCAATCACGCGACAGCCTGAAGGTTTGGGGGCGAGGACGTCCCCCCCCCCCCACGTCTGTCTTTCATCCTGAGGACGCCGGTGGAAAGAAAACATTTTAATTAGCTGTCGCGGCGCGTGTGCTCGCTCGGGTTTGCAGTTTGTGATCACGTGTTGAAAACCACGGAAAACACGAATCGCCGTGACCTGTTCTGTCTTCATTTCTCCTCCTCCTCCACCTCCTCCTCTTCCTCCTCTTCCTCCTCTTCCTCCTCCTCCTCCTCCTCCTCTTCCTCCCTGCAGCTGATGTGACGCGGCAGGAGGTTGGACGCTGAAGAAACCGCCGCCTGAAGCGGAACCATTAAACAGGTACAGATGGTATGATGACTTCTGCTGCTACTTCCTGTTTCCTGTGCTCGTGTCACCTCCAGTTTCAGCTTTGATGACCTCTGACCCCCGATTTCCCAGAGATTATAAAGATTACAAGTATTATTATTAAAAATACACATAATCCAGGTAAAGAAAAACACACATTGTGTAATTAAAATCACTTTATCAGTTGAACCTCAGAAAACTGAAAATGAAAGGAACTGCAGAGAGCTGGTCGGGGACTACTTTCAGCGGTGGATGAATCCACGTTTTGTGTTGTAGTGACAGTTTCTGGCTATAGGATGGTGTGTGTGTGTGTGTGTGTGTGTGTGTGTGTGTGTTCACGGTGATGAAGGAAGATGTCAGCCTGTTCACTGATGTGTTTTTAATAGTTTCTGGAAACAAGGGCGCTCTGTGGCTGAGAGGAATAAGACCCAAACACACACACACACACACACACACACACACAAACAAACACACACACACACACAAACGCACACACAAACACACAAAGCAGAAAACAACTTGCCTCTTTATTTATTGTGACGTGCGGACGTTAAACTTTATTTATCTGGTTTCCAGTGAGAGTTGATTTATGCGGCGTGGTGGATGATTGGTTTGTCCATGTGTGTGTGTGTGTGTGTGTGTGTGTGTGTGTGTGTGTGTGTCTGTGTGTGTGTGACACCACCTGCTGTAACACGCAGGCACATGTGGTGGTGCCCACGTACTCGAGCGTTACACTGTGGCAGATGGCGAGCTCGACTGTTCAGTTCGGAGACTTAAAGGACGAGTTCGCTTGAATCGCCGATAATAAACGAAGCGTCGTCGACCAATTAGATTAGATTAATCCATGAGGCGTCGGATGTTTTCATCCAGAAAGGTGGAGGAGACCAAACACGGAGATAAAAGAGAGGAAACATAACTCTTAACCGAAAGCTGATGTTGCTGTTGAACAGCTGGATGCGTGCATGGCACACACACACACACACACACACACACACACACAGCTGTTTGCTGTGCACGTGCAAGTTCATACTGTGTGTCACTGGATACGAGAAGAAATATTATTTTAAAAATAAAGAAAGAAAAGAAATACTGAAACCGTTTTTTTTTTTTTACTTTTCTCTTTTGTCTTCTGTTGCTTCCTTTAATCGTGACGTCCGTTTTGTAGCCTCTGCGATTGCGGGTAAACGCGACTTTGTAATTTCTGACACGGCCACAATGGCGGTTGCGTCGCGCAGCGTTTTGTGTGTCTGACAGCTCTTTGTGTTCCCTCTGTTTGTTTTTGCCGTCTCCGTGATTGTGTCGCTCAGCCCTTTGTTCGCGCCGCGTCTGCGTAATTGTGCCGAAGCGAGCGATTGACAAAGACGCGCTATTAAGGCTGAGTGCAAACGCACACACACACTCACACACACACACACACCACATGTGCCCCTATTTTATTAACCCCTGACCTCGCCCAAAAGAGGCCGCAATTACCCAGAGTGCACCAGCGCCCGCGAAAACCTGTGTTTAACTGCAGCGAGGGCGTTTTAACTCATTAAAGTAAAAGCTCCGAGCAGAGCAGTCGAATTATCTGTGAGGACACATTTACGTGTGTGTGTGTGTGTGTGTGTGTGTGTGTGTGTGTGTGTGTGTGGGGGGGGGGGTCGTCCTGTCCCGGGCCCGACCCAGGCGTGAGGATCCCAGAGGAGGTGACGCAGGAAGTGACGCTCTTTATGTTCACCACCTCCAAACTGAACAGGATCATGGTAAATGGATCTGCAGTTACGACCCGCCCACGCTCGCCGCTCGCTGCCCCCCCCACACACACACACACACACACACACACACACACACACACACACACACACACACACACACACACTTGGCTGCACATGAGCTCCTCACTGGTAAACACCATCAGGGCCCTGAAGTGCACAGTTGGTCCTCTTCGCACCCCGCCGCCGCCGTCCCTCCGCGTGTCACAGGATCCCACGGCGACAGGCTGTCGGTGTCGCGTCCCCCAGAGCCGCCGAAAACTGGACCGGGCCGCGTTCGTGTCGACCCACGGTGGACCCGGTCCAGACTTTGACCACATCTTAGCGAATCAGGAGGCTGGTGATTGTTTTGAACAGCTGACATTCTGGATGTAGAACTAGAATTTAGTGATGTCGTAAATTAAGGTTTCTAATTTTTTTTCATCATTGATTAATATTGTGTGTGTCTGTGTGTGTGTGTGTGCAGGGTCAGGGGGAGGTCTCAGCAAGAGGCTCAGTCATGGAGGGGGACTGTCTCAGCTGCATGAAGTACCTGATGTTCATCTTCAACTTCTTCATCTTTGTGAGTGCAGCTCTCCTCCTCCTCCTCCTCCTCCTCCTCCTCCTCCTCCTCCTCTTCCTCCCCCTCCACCTCCTCCTCCTCCTCCTGCTGTTCTTTAAAACTCAGACAAACCTGTGGGAAGTTTTGAGTCGACACGAGTTCACATTAATCAGAATCATTTCTTACTCCAGCTGGGTGGCTCCTTCCTGCTGGGCGTCGGCGCCTGGCTGCTGGTCGACCCGACGGGCTTCAGGGAGATCGTGGCGGCGAACCCGCTGCTGTTCACGGGGGTGTACGTCATCCTGGCCATGGGCGCCATGCTCTTCCTGCTGGGCTTCCTGGGCTGCTGCGGCGCCATCAGGGAGAACAAGTGTCTGCTGCTGTCTGTGAGTCCATCTGGGTCCAGCAGAACTTTGAGAAGAACCGAGGCCGGTGTTGATAACGATATTTAAAAGAAATCCCATCACAGGAAAATGGACAAATCGTATATTCAAAAATAATAATGTTGATTTGCAGCCTTTAGATTAAGTTTCAGATTAGATTATGACTAAAGTCTTTATATAAGATGTGTGTATATATGTGATTATATGTCATTAACTTAATTGTCCTTTTATAATGATGTGTGTGCAGTGTGTTGTGTAAGACAAAGTGCGCCATCTACAGGCGATGACTGTTAACGCCGCGTGAGTGGAATAAGATGATTCCGGTGACTTTTTTTTCTGCCCGTGCTTTTAATTTGAAAATCCCCCCCAGGCGTCGTGCACGTGGAGTCACGATGATGTGCGAGTTCGTTCCATCACCGGCGTTGTCCCATTTTTTTTTTCCCTTCCTCAGTTCTTCATGCTCATCCTCCTCATCTTCCTGACCGAGCTGGCGGCCGCCATCTTGGCCTTCCTCTTCAGAGAGCACGTGAGTTCTGACCCTGGATCAGCGGCGAGCACACGTGGTAAACGTGACGGCTAAATGTGAGCCGAACGTGTGTTTGTGTCTCCGTCCAGCTGACCAGAGAGTATTTCACCAGGGAGCTGAAACGCCACTACCAGGGTCACAACGGCACCGACGTCTTCGTCTCCACGTGGAACGCCATCATGACCACGGTGAGGCATCGGCTCCTCCTCCTTTTTTTTTTTTTTTAAAAATTGATTCGCTGTGACGTCCTCCCCTGCGTGCAGTTCGACTGCTGCGGCGTGAACGGGCCCGAGGACTTCGAGGAAAGCCTCTTCAGGCTCCTCAGCCCCAGGAAGACGGTCCCCGAGGCCTGTTGCCAGGGGAACGGTTACCGCGGAGACGCCGGCGTGGAGCAGTGCGTGAGCGGCGGCGTGGCCTTCAGACACAACAAGGTCATGCGGCTTTTAACAGGGGGACACAAAAAAAAACATGCAGCTACACATGTACAGAGTGACATCATCGGCAAAAAAACACATCGGGCACCGAATGAAAACTTCAATAAATTTAATTGTGCGACATTAAAACTTGTAACTGAAACTGTCTGCGTTTCGTCCCGCAGGGCTGCTACTCGGCGATGGTCGACTACTTTGAGACGTACATCTACGCGGCGGGAGCCCTCGCCATCGTGGTGCTGACGATCGAAGTGCGTTTCGCTCCGGCGTGTTACGATGCCTCGTGAATTAATGTCGGTTTTTTGTTTTTTGTTTTTTTTTGGTTTGGTTCTCAACTGAGCGTCAGGAGAGGAGGTCGAGTTTAACGGTTAATATTTAACTCAACGTATAAACGCTGAACGACAAAGTTCACAAAATGTTTGAAGTGCTTCGCCTTGGCGTCCAGCAGAGGGCGCTGTATGCTCTCATCAGCTTGACCTATGACCTTTCAAGCGTCGTTAGCTTCAAAAATGTGCAAGTTCTTTTGGGGGAGTTTTAAAGTTTAGAAGTCAAAGACTCTCCCAAACTGTCCACACTTGGCGAAAGTGGATTAATCCGCCGCTGAAAATAGTCCCCAACAGGCGCACACCTGATAACGCGCCGTTTTAACAGCGAAGCTGCATCTTCGCGAGGAATACGCGTGACTCATCTTCATCATCTTCTCCCCCTGCAGCTCTTCGCCATGGTGTTCGCCATGTGTTTATTCCGAGGCATCCAGTGACCTGCCGCCGCTGAGGAGAGAACAGAACTGTAAAATATGAGAGGTATTTGTACAGTGGTAGTTTACGTGTCTCATTGGTTTTTCGTGGTTTCGTACTTCACAGCGGCAGCGGGACGTTCGAGGTCCCGCGCTGCGCTGCGACAGACACACACAGGAAGTAGCGTGTGACCCGAGGGCTCGGCTCGGTCCGCGGCGTTCGCTGTAAGGCGAAGGGTTAACAGCTGGCGCCGAGCGCCGAGGTACGCACAGCGTATTTAACCTGATTTATGTCACCGTGACGACGGATTCTCAGGATCATGGGAAGTTCTGCACGGGGCAGGTCCAAAGTCAGAGAAATGTGAAGGTGGTTGAGTTTGAGCTGTTCGCTCCAAAAATATTATTTTTATTTTTGTCAACATATAAGATTGTTGCATTTTTCATGATGCATTTTTGACTTTTTTTCTTTAAATATTATGGTTTTTGTTGAAATTTTGGTTGAAATATTATAATTTAGTTTTTTTTCCTGTAAAGAGTAAAAAAGTATTACACCTGTATTTCCTTAAAGTATTCAGACTTTCTTCTTGTAAAGTTTAGATATTAGTTTAAAGTTGCACATCGAACTGATGCAGGGAACACAATATAATTTTTTTTTTTTGCTAAACCATTTTATGTATTTATGTTTTTCTTTCATGACCACTCGTGAATTTAATTTGTACGTAAAAGACAGGTTGCTAAAAAAAAAAAAAAAAAAAATCGCATGCTGTTAAACGTGGTGAGTGTTTTTGCAAGAGTTTGGATTTAAAAAAAAAAAAAAAATAACTGTATTGTGTGTTTGATGGGAGTTTGTACAGTCGTGGAGATCTGTATTAATATAAGTAGTGTTTAAGTTTGTCACGGAGCAGTTGTAAAAGTCATGACAGAGTGTGTGTGTGTGTGTGTGTGTGTGTGTGTGTGTGTGTGCACTGTATATAAATAAGCCTCAGCAGTATCTTTGTGCACAGTGGAATAATGTTAAATTTGACTGTGAGGATAAAAGTGGAAACTTAGCGAGAATAAAACCGATCGCTGTAACCGAGTTTAGTGATTGATTATTGTCGGTGCTGGAGGAAGCTCCGCCACGAACATTTCAGAATAAAAGCACCAAAAACGTGACGCGACTGAGTTTTTGTTCACGTGACAGTGAACGTCTTCTTCTTCGGCGCCTTTATTCTGAAAGCTCCTCTGACGTTTCCTGTGCGTCGGCGTCTGATTGGATAAGTGAGTCGGCCATGTTGGAGTGTGTATATAAAAGCTGTGTTTTAGCTGATTCACCTGTTGGCGGTGGCGAAGGGCGAGCAGAAACACACCGGCTGAGTGAAGACCCGCCTCCTGCTGTGAGTCCCTTCATTGTTTGATTTTGTTGTTGTTGTTGTTGTTGTTGTTGTTTCCTCTCGCACATCTTTCACCCGAGTCGTTTCCCTCCGGTTCACGGCGGGTCGCGTTACGGGGTGTCTCTCCCGACGCCGAGGGCGACGTAAACCGATCGGGCCCTGAAAGCGAAAGCGACGCGAGGGCCGGCGTCGTTTTCCTCGACTCCAGAACCTCGTCTGAAGCGGCCGACTTAATCAAATGTGGAGGAAACCTGCGGAGCCGACCGGGACCGCCGCGCTCTACCTGGGACTGGTCCTGTCACATCTGGTGGGGGAAGGTAAAGACCTCACCTGTACCACCTCATGTTACCATCCACCGAAATATACTCTGCCTGCGCCGTCAGTAAACTTTACGCTGACGATATTTTACGGCGCAGGCAGCGACGTTGCGGATCGAGACTTGACGGGACCGTGTCGGGGTCCGCTTTCCTCTTTCACAACAAACCCACTGGCTCCGGTCCATTATTTTTCAGACTTCCACCGAGCCCAAATCATCCGACGCTCGGGAGGAAAGTTCTCCGGGAGCGTATCGACTTACAGAGTCGTGCGTACATCTTTCTGACACGCCAATGACAAACTAGCTGTGACAGCGAGTTTTTTTTACTAAAACCTCCTGGAAGTAAAAACGTAAAAAAAAACTAAGCTTAAGGAGAAATGAGAAAGGAAATCTGATCCAGATGACAAAACTCATGCTGAACTTTAGATTCTATACGACTTTGAGTGCTGCATGATAATGTTGCTCTGTGTCTGCTGCTAATGTCTGGTCGATGAGTTTGCCAAATAATAAATTCAACAACAAGCTGAAAAAAACCCCCAAAGCCTCATGGAAGTTCTTCCTTTTTACACATCCGACAGCCACAGTGCATCAAAATCATATTAATTTGGCTTTTAGCTCTGTTTTTGGTCTCCACCACCTCTTTAGCTGCTAAATGCTGCATTATTTTCACCATCTGCCATCTTAACTGTGTCTGCTCGCAGCAGGAAGTGTTTAGTTTTTTTTTTTTAGGGCTTTTTCATTAAAAAGCACAAGAGTAAACGGGGTCACGAGACCAAAACAAGGAGCTAAAAGAGGCCGAGAGTCGCTTCACGTTTTTACGCTCGTCTCCAGGCGGCGCGGTGAAAGTGCTGAGTCGACCCGGCGAGCGCGTCGCCCTGCCGTGCCCCTACCACTATGAGGACGGAGGCGCCCAGGTGTCGCAGCTGTCGGTGCAGTGGCGGAGCCCCCGCAACGAGCTGCTGTGTCACCTCATCAAGCACAAGGCCTTCAGGAACTGCACCGCCGGCTACGCCATCGACTACGCCCCCGGCAGCATCGCGCTGACCGTCCGCCGCGTCGCCGCGCGCGACTTCGGGGTCCACGTCTGCTCCGTGGGCAAACGGCACGAGTTCTCCGACTACAGCGTGGAGTTGGCCAGGATGTCAGGTGAGTCCGACAGGTGTGTGTGTGTGTGTGTGTGTGTGTGTGTTTAAAAGAGCTGTGAGCCAATAGGATGTGTTTGTTTCCCGTAGAGTCTGTCACTTCAGTACCAAAAGGTGGAGGGAATCAGACAGGTATGTGTGCTGCAGGTAAAAAGTACGGCCAGCGTGTCACTATTAAAGGGACATTTCACCACAAAAGCTAGCAGCACACCTGTGGTTTCCCAGTGGCTGTTGGTGTTGTCATGTTGTCGGTTCGCTCGACGTAATTCATTTGTGTTTGTGATGACAGAAAACGCAAAGCAACGCAATTAATTAACGTGCGCTCTTGTGTTTCAGGTGGCACGTGGACGCTCGTCCTCCTCCTCCACGCCGTGTCGCTGCTTGTGTGCTTGTAGGAGCTGAACAGGAACAGTGTTTATTCAGTGACTGGTGACGCTGCTACAAAAAAAACCACACACACTTTAATTCATGTTTGATTTTAAAAACAACAACCACGACAACAAACTGTAAATCCATGCACAGACGCTACAGCTGTGCTGCACGGAGCTCTAAAAATAAAACCTGCTATGGTATAGGAGCGGCTTGATGGTTATATGACTCCACTGTGTGTGTGTGTGTGTGTGTGTGTGTGTGTGTGTGTGTGTGCGCGCTCGCTCAGACGCACTCTGCAGATGCAGCCTGTCACATGCCTGCACATGAGAAGCTCATCACTGTATCTGCTGCGTTGCCGTGTAGGAAACATCAAGGGAGTGTGTGTGTGTGTGAGTGAGTGTGTGAGTGTGTGTGAGCATGGTTAGGTGTGTGTGTGTGTGTGTGTGTGTGTGTGTGTATGCGTGTTTGTTCAGAGCGAGGCCCTTTTAAATTGACAGAATAGAATAAACTTTATTGTCCAGCCACATATCAGATTAGCATCTTTACCTTTATGATTTATAGCACCAGGGGAAAAAAAATAACCTTAATGACTGAAGTTCACCTTTAATTTTCCACTGTGAAGTATTAGAATAGGCTGCAGTTGTGTATCACTGCTTTGACAACATTACACAAATAGTTCAGCTTCTTTTTTTAATGCAGTTGCATCGTTTTAGCTTACTAGCCTTGGGTACTTCCACAAAACGTGTTGGTGTCATTGTGTAAGCGTAAACCACAGGCTGTAATACAAACATTGTCCACTTGATGACGATATAATCACAACCTACGGCGGCAAACACAGCTGCTGCTGTGAGGAGGAAGTGACTCGTCGTGTTGATGCTGCAACTGTCAGAGTTTTACCAACAACGTTAGCGATAGCTGCGTTAGCGTGTTAATGAGACGGTAAACACTCCCCCAACAGATGTTAACCTGAATAAATATTTCATGGAATAGTTTATTTTATTTTATTTTTTAAGGTTTAGGCGTTTAATTAATAAAATACTTTTAGCAGAGTAACAGTAGATGTGGAGCTAGATTAGCTTAGCCTAGCATAAAGCCTGGAAGCAGGGGGGAAACTGCTAGCCTGCTAACATCTCTGAAGCTCAGTGATTAGCACACTGTATGCTTTGTTTAATCACAGCAATAAAGAAATAATAATAATAATAATAATAATAATAATAATAATAATAATAATAATACCTTCCTTTTAGCACAGTTCTTGAAAAGCTTGACACTTCATCCACTTTTTATTAAAGCTGCATTTCTCCATTTATGGCCACTAGGGGGCAGAGTCATGTAAAAGCTAACTAGCCGCACAGCTTTCATGATATAACTCGCAAATCTTAACTTAGAACTATAGAGCAGCAGAAAATGGACAAAAAAAACAACAACTTTAAAATAAACTTGTACATAAAGTAAGCGACTCAATGCATGTGTAACATCAGCGTTTTCTTTCATCACAAAAACAGCAACAGGTTAGCCTGAAACTGAGCTGATAAAGCCCCTGCACAAACATAAGATAAGTGGAAGGACGTCTGCGCTGTTTGCGCTGGTTTAATCGTTTACTCCTGTCACATACGAAGAGAAACGAAGCCGTGAATGCAGAGCAGTCGAAAACGCATGAGAGGAAACATCTCGACCAAATTACGGGTGCCGTCAGTCGTTCCGGTCGCGATGGGAGCTCCGGTACCGAGTCCGTTTGTTCCATTTAATCTGCGTCTGCAGAAACCCACACTGCCGGGCACGGCCCCACAATGCACTTGTGTCAACAAGGCCTGCCAGAGCTCCGAACGACAGCTCGTATTATATATACAGTCGGTCTGCGTCGGCCTCGTGAGGGAACTATTTAAGTCGTGTACAGACCTATGGCACAGCTGGCTGCACGTTTCAGGTCAAATGAGGAGACTCAAACTTTTTTCTTTTTCTGGCCCGGAGTCACGTTTGATTTGCTGCAGAACTCTCTGAAATGGGAGGATCTGTTTTTTTTTTTCTCGTTGAGTAGTCTGTAATTCGTTGGCGCGCGGACAGCCGAGGCCTCATGTGAACCCTGGCAGGCGGCCGCAGTATGCGCTGTACGTATGGACGGTGTAAAGTTTCACCTGCGTCTCCTGTTCGAACCACGTGCCGCGGGGGACGAGTCGTTCCAGGTCACGTCGAATTTACATGATTCGTTTTCGTGTGTTTTCATGCACTTGCGCTTTTCTCTCGCTTCTGTTTCCACCACAGTTTACAAACTGCCTGCTTATAGATCATCAGATAATTATACAACTAATTCATGTGCAACGGCAAATACATTATGTCGGAAAAAGTAATCGTCCATAT
>JAFBJZ010000774.1:0-7500 GCA_016785225.1 Psettodes erumei | reverse complement strand
CTTATTTATTTTTCCACGTCGCCGCGGCGAGAACGTTTCCTGCCTGCGCGCGCGTGTGTGTGTGTGTGTGTGTGTGTGTGTGTGTGTGTGTGTGTGTGTGTGTGTGTGTGTGTGTGTGTGTGTGTGTGTGTGTGTGATAGGGGCGGTGTGGAGCGCAGACCGGCGGAGAAGGGGCCGTCCGTGCCCCGCCCCTCTCGGACACGTTGCCCAGGGAGAGGCTGCACGGGCCGGATGATGGGACTACTGCCCGCCCGCGTCTCCTGGCTTCATGGTTCCGCTCCATCATCAGTCGGCTCGGTCCGTCAGCTCGTCCGCCCGCACACACACACCGACACACACACACACACACACACACACACACACACACACGCACACACACACACACACACACGCGCGCGCGCGCGCGTCTACGGCTGCTGCATGTCCTCAACTCACCGGGCCGCCGGACGGACGCACGGTTCACTTCTGGTAAGTGACGGTCTCCTGCTTTCACACACACTCACCTGGATTCACATTATTATTATTATTATTATTATTATTATTATTATTATTAGTAGTAGTAGTAGTATTACCATTATTATGTTTATTATGGGAGAGGAGCTCCGCCGCGTGTTTTGGAGCGCAGCTCTGCAGCGGAGGTTTGTTTCCCGCAGCGCTTCATCTTTTTATTTATTTATTTATTTATTTATTTGTTTATTTAGCATAATTTTTAAAAAAATAAACGTCGGATCGAAGTTGTGAGAAAACGCCGCTCAGCTGCGGCGTGTCCGCGGGTCACACACACACTGCACCGCTCCATGTGTTTGCTTTCGTTTCTGTTTTCTTACATAATCCTGTTATTTAATCCGCCGTCGTGTTCTGGATGAACCGGGACTTTAAACTGTCGGTACCGACACCGCGGGTCCAAATGTCCCCGGCGCGAGGCGAAACCGTTAATGCTGTTTTCGTGACGTTTCATGTATTAATGTGACACGTGTTCCAACATTCAAACTAAGTGATCTGTCTAAATGGGATTATATGCTGGTTTCTGTTTTTTTTAACACTTGTATATAAACCTGCTCTTTTAAAAAGTGTCATAGTGGAAGTTAATCTATCAAATAATCTACAAATCAATCAATAATGAAAATAATCTCTGATCTTCATGGTGCCTGGAGTGTAGTAACTGCAGGAGAAACACAAAACCCCCTTTTTTTTGAGATTATTTTTTTTGTATGTGTGTAACTAATGTCAAACATTAAATTATTGTTTTTAGTTGCTCGTCTTCGTCTGGACGAGGAAGCGGCTCCGAACCTTTTCCGCTGTGAGTCGCCGTTATCGCGTGACGTCAGGATGGATTTCGGGGGAAATGTGCGTGGATTGATGAAACCGTCGTAAAAAAAAAAAAGATGGTGGTCGTCACGTGGCGTCAGCCGGGGGAACGCGCTCGCCAAGTAAAACCCTGATCCAGCTGCTTATAATCCACATTCGCCGGTTACAGGACAAAAAGAAAAGCGTTAATTATTCGAAAACGCCTCAGACGTTTTCTCCAACCTCCACCGCTCGGAGGGCGGAGACGTTTTACTCCCGGTGAAAAACTACACCCGCGGAAACAGCCCTCTGCGTTTTGCACATATTTACATTTATACAAATTCATATCGGGTGTCGGTGTTTTGTATCTCTGGAAACACGGGGGATCTCCAGCAGAACCTCAGGTGGACAGGTGCAGATCCAGGTCCAGGTCCTGTGATGTAGAACCAGGAAGAACATCCACCGTTCCTTCTTTCTTTAAAATCTTCTTGTTCCACACGCTCTGACCTCCACCTCTTTTACGGCCGCACCGGTGCAGTAAAACTTTTATATTCTCCGTGTCGTGTGCATCACTTCATGCACATTTGATCTTGCAGGAGAAAGTTGGAGCCGCGTGACTCGACCTTCTGACGCCGCAACGAGTTCAGATTGGTCTTTTGTGGCCTGGTTGTGACGCAGCGTTTGTTGGTTCTGGTTCAGGTCCGTGATGCGCTCTGCTGGCTGAGGTTCTAGCCTCCACCATGTCCACCACAGACTCGGATTACTCCATCGACTGGCTCGCCAGCGACGAGGACGACTGCGACAGCCCGAAGAGATTAAGTCCTCAGGCCGCAGAGGATCTTCCATCCTCCTCCTCCTCCTCCTCCTCATCATCATCGTCATCGTCGCAGGAATCTCCGACGAGGAGGCGGACGAGGGGGAGCAGGGGGAGCGACCGCGCCGACGGAGGCGCCGACCGGTCCGGTCCGGCTCAGGGATTTACCTCCGTTTGCTCTGCGGCGTCGCAGCACCCGGCGAACAGGAAGAGAGCGCGCGGCGCCGGTTCTGACGGGCTCGACGGGCCTAAACCTCGACCAGACAATGAACGGTTCTCACGCAAGGTGAGAGGTTTTTACTGTATGTGTGTGAGAGGATTTTCCACCAGATGTTGGAAGTGGTTAAAAATAAGTAAAATACAGTATTTAAAGTCTTTTCCATAAAGTTCTGTAAGTTTTACCAACAGAAAGTTAAAGTCACGAACAATTAAACGGCCTCGACTGGGGAAACTTGTCGAGCTGGAAATTTAATACAGTGTGCAGAGCGTACATGTCGAAAGTTGTTGTTTTTTTTAACTTATTATTTTCATCACGCGGAGAGAAATCCATTCTTCAGCCGCAAGACGGTTCTGCTGCTGCGAACCCGAAGGGAACCGCTCGAGCTTTGTCTTCGTCGCTGCACACGTGTCACACGTATTGTTGGAAAGAAATAAAAGAAGCGTAACGTGAGGCGTGTTGTTAGGGAAAGTGGTAAACCGCGACTCCAGACGACAAAGTAGCCGCGCCGGCGTGATCCGACGCCGTAAGACGACCCGGCCGTACGGTGTCGCGTGTCCGTCTGAGGCGTGACGCTCGCGGCGGCGGCGGCGAGCCACGTGCGGCGCCGTCGATCGCCGCCTCCGTTTGGCTTTTAATCGGCTGTTAATGGCAGAGCCTGCGGACGTTTACCCTCAGCGCTAATGGCGTCGCACGGCTAATGGGGGTAAAAAGTCACTAAAGCTGTAAAATCAATACGACAGGTGAGCTGGAACCTGCGCAGCTAGAATACAGACGGGTTACATGGCTGTTAGCGAGCACTTTAGCATGAATGCTAACCGGGATTATCTGCTCCACACAGTGCGAGGAGCTGCAGTGCTACATCCAGCCGCTGTCCTCCATCCTGCGGGGCCTGAGATCGGGCCGCTACTCTGAACGTAAGTGTCACGGGGCGGGACAGAGCCGGGCTAGCTGTTCCCCTCTGTTTCCAGTCTTTATGCTAAGCTAGGCTAACTGCCTCCGGTTTAGCGGTAACGATCTTCTCGCCGAACTTTCAGCAACAAAGCGAAAAAAAGCTTTTTTCTTTCGCATCCACGACATAAATGTTGACGTGACCAAGTGTAAATATTTTTAGTTGACAAATGTTAGCATGCTAACGTTGACACAAGCACAGCTGCGCTTGGCGAGCTGAACCAGGGTCAGCTGTTGTGAACTGGATCTTTCCAGTGGCGACAACCCCATGAGAAAACCTGTATATCTTTGCACCACCACTGTATAATAAACATAAAATGGGGAGAAGGAACATATTTTCCTCCCCAGCATATTATTCCAGCTGTAAATAGTCCAGTTATTGTTAATACATAACTGTTTGTACATGTGAATTAAAAATGTCACAATCTATAAAAACTGTAGAAATTAATTCATTACAACAACATCTGAGAGTAACAAAACTCTTATGATGCCAATTTCTTCTTGCTGTAATTCTAAATATATTAATGGGTATGTGAAATATATATATACATACATATCCACAACAGTTTTTCTATTGATCGTCAGTCCCGTCTTCCTTCGGTAGCGTTAGCACATTTTAGCCTTTTGGCCCTGTTCCCCTCCTGAACGGTGGTTTCCTGGTGCCGCCATTGTTCGAGTGTGAGGGGAGGTCACGCTAAGTACTTGACCCTGCTGTTTTATCTGAAAACTTTCCTATTTTTTAAATACCGCATACATATTCCCTGTATTTTCTGGTAGTATGCAAACAAAGAGATTGAGATGTGGCTTATATGTATGTATCTACTGAAGCTAGAATGAAGCGGTCAGGGAGGGAGGGAGGGAGGCGCGGGGCCGATCAAAGTGGTCACAAGTCATTTAACATCCTTTTAAAGCGAGGCGGCGTGCGGGATGAAAGGCGGGATCAAAGGCGGGATGAAAGGCGCTCTGTTGTGCAGACGATGAAGGTGAGATATGGACTCGGCCGCTCCGTCCTGCACGTAAATGCTGCCGTGCCACATTCAAGAGCAGCGAAGGAAAAAAAAAAAAAACGATGATATAACCATCGCGCTCACTGCAGATTCCTCTCTCTGTCTCGGCCCTGCAGGTCTCAGCAGTTTTCAAGAAAGCGTGGCCATGGACCGGATCCAGAGGATCCTGGGGGTCCTGCAGAATCCACACATGGGGTAAGGACCTTCAGAAACAGCAGCGTGTCCCGCACGGCCTGATGGGATAGCGAGATGGCGGCCACATGTCGGGACGCACACAAACAGCGGTAAAAACTGTGCGAGGTGAACGGAGCGTTTGTTGTATTCACAGGTGAAAGTTACATCACATCAGCTCCTATACTCGCTGACAGCAGTATTTTTGGCAGTACCAGAAGTATTTTGGATACTCGCCGACGTAGAATTAGCTCTGAGATTTTCTTGTTAAGCTGAATAGCCTCAAAGTGCTTGTACTGATGTTTAATCCTCAGACAAATACATGAAAAGACTCGATCTGCACAACTTGGCGAACACCCTCGCTCTGGTTTTGTTTTTATTCCAACATTAATTATCACAATTACAAACTTTCAGACGTTTTTGGGGTCGTTGGAAAAGACATATTTCGCACAGACGCCACTTCCCGGCATTATCCGTCCTTCCTGGACTTTCCACGACCCCCAGGTAACGTCACAGACGCTGAAATATGAGCCGGCGGCTTCAAACGGGCCGCGGGGCTCGTTTCCAGCTGGGCTCCATCGCCGCGGTGCCAGGCTGGGCGGAGTTTGTCTCGTACAAAAAAACAAAACAAAACAAAACGCGGCGACGATTGTTTGACAATCGCAGGAAAACATTGGAAGGTCATTTAATAGAGTCCTCGCTGATTTACAGCTCACGGGACACAGACGCAGTTTACTGCATCCACGTGCAGGATGAAACAAATACTGAGAATAATTTGGAAAGAATGTCTGACGCCAGCGATTTGGAGTTCCTGTGTTTGTTTCTTCATATTTTTAGACTTGAAAAATTTGAATTTTAACACACAAACGTTCCTTCTTTAAGGTTCCCCACTTTGGAAGAATAAACCGTTTATACAGGCAGCTGAGTTATTTACAGTAAAACATTGAACAGGAACCTCTGCTGGTGGAAGATGTACCTGCTGTTCATTCCCAGCTGATGTTTGAAATCATGAAACCAAAAAGATTCTCAGTTTGGGTTTGTTCCAGTAGATTAAATGTATAAAATAAAACTTAATTCTCCTGTTAATCTGTACACAGTGGCACCTGCGAATGCAAGCCAGTGTGAGTGTATGCCAGTGTTTGTTTGTTTTTGTCACTCAGGTGTGTAGTGTGACGTCAAACAGGGCGGTGTGTGTGTGTGTGTGTGTGTGTGTGTCCGCCCCGGCTGGAGTGTTTGTTTTTTTTATTCTGTCTCACGGCGGTGAGGGTGGAGCCTCCGAGCCGGGCTGCTCCAGGGCTTATGGCTCTATTTATAGGCGATGAATGGAGCGACGGCCTTCCCCCGCTGCCACGTGTGGGCTGCAGCCTGTGTGTGTGTGTGTGTGTGTGTGTGTGTGTGTGTGTGTGTGCGCTTTGAGATGCAGTGCCGCAGCAGCTTGCCCCGGTCACATTTCTCATGTGGCGATGGACATGCTCCGCTCGTCTTCCTCATCATGTGACGCTCGTATGTGGACGTGCGTTCACGCGTCACGCAGGCGCGCGGACGGTGGAGGAATGCACGCTCACACACACACACACACACACACACACACACACACACACACACACACACACACACACACACACACACACACACACACACACACACCGTCTCTCACGGCCTTTCTATTTATTCAGCCTTTGTGCTGTTTCATGTTGTCCACCAATCAGATAAAGCCGGAGCGCTGAATGTGTTGGCAGAGGCTTTGCCAGGCTTATGTAATGGCCACTGGCGAGACATCCCTAAGCCATCTGAGCTGCGGGGCGGCGCGACTCCGACTCTGTAGTCTCAACACTCGCCTGCTGTAAAAATGTCACAGTCTGACGAAACAAATGACTTCACCTCATCCCATCACATCCCAGCAGCTCCTCCAGCACTTTGTTCTGTCCCCCGGTGGCAAGTAACGAAATACAAGTGCAGTTTCGAGGTACTGTGGTTGTGTTATGTGACATTATATATTTATACGCCACTGCATTTATTTGACAGCTGCAGTTACACGTTTTTCAGTATGCTCTGTCTTAAAAATGCAAAAAATGTCGAAAAAAATTTTTGTCAAAAAAACGCCTGGAAACATCATATAATGGTGTTTCATGATGGCCCAACAGGATAAAACATGTTTAAAATGGAAAAAAAAAAAAAAAATTTTTGTCAAAAAAAAAGGGGAAAAAGAAAATGCCATAGTATAGCTCTGTCTTAAAAATGCAAAAAATGTCGAAAAAAAAAAAATTTTTTGTCAAAAAAACACCTGGAAACATCATATAATGGTGTTTCATGATGGCCCAACAGGATAAAACATGTTTAAAATGGAAAAAAAAAAAAAAAAAAAAAATGTCAAAAAAAAGAGGAAAATGAAATGCCATAGTATGCTCTGTCTTAAAAATGCAAAAAATGTCGAAAATTTTTTTTTGTCAAAAAAACACCTGGAAACATCATATAATGGTGTTTCATGATGGCCCAACAGGATAAAACATGTTTAAAATGGAAAAAAAAAAAAAAAAAAAAATTTGTCAAAAAAAAAAGGAAAAAAAAAAAATGCCATAGTATCCTCTGTCTTAAAAATGCAAAAAATGTCGAAAAAAAATTTTTTGTCAAAAAACACCTGGAAACATCATATAATGGTGTTTCATGATGGCCCAACAGGATAAAACATGTTTAAAATGGAAAAAAAAAAAAAAATTTTTTGTCAAAAAAGGGGAAAAATAAAAATGCCATAGTATGCTCTGTCTTAAAAATGCAAAAAATGTCGAAAATTTTTTTTGTCAAAAAAACACCTGGAAACATCATATAATGGTGTTTCATGATGGCCCAACAGGATAAAACATGTTTAAAATGGAAAAAAAAATTTAAAATTTTTTTGTCAAAAAAGGGGGAAAAAGAAAAATGCCATAGTATGCTCTGTCTTAAAAATGCAAAAAATGTCGAAAAAAAATTTTTGTCAAAAAAACGCCTGGAAACATCATATCATGGTGTTTCATGATGGCCCAACAGGATAAAACATGTTTAAAATGGAAAAA